>JAXQQM020071545.1:0-83040 GCA_034641835.2 Pinus albicaulis | reverse complement strand
CTTTATCTCCACATGATTCTTGGTGTACACCATTGACACTGTATTGTAGTTTCATGTTTCCATCTTATGAGATGACTGTGGCAGAAAACAAGTGGCTGGTGAAGCACTTGTTATTTCTTATTTTTATGTAGGCAAAGGATGCACTGCGCTGGTTCCATGAGTGGAGCTATGAGTCACTCTCCGGTTTTCATTTGGCAACTTGTTTTCATTGTACTTTGCTTCCATGTATTGCTGATATGTTTATGCTCATGGGAAGTTTTTTTTGGAGAGTGTTGGAGGTAGTAGAGATGCCCATTGGGAGCATGATTCTCCCCACTTTACATCTTGTACATTTTAGGAGGAACCATGGGCAAACCAATGATTGCCACATCACACTTTTTTCCTTCTTGTGGGAGGAACCACTTGAAGAACTTGAGGAGGAACTTCATGGCTGAATTGTTTGATGGGGGAACTTGGGCCATTCTTGGAGGCCATGTTATTTCAGCCCAAGGACAAAGGAAACCCCATGTTTACCATAAATGGAGAGAGAAACCATTTAGATGGCAGAATCCAATCTCTCCATGCAGCCCCAACACATTGTATAAAACCAGGGTTGATGATTCTTTTGATGAGATACCTAGGATGGCTCATTTCATTTGGATGATAGCATGGGTGAGGGAGGCATTCATTCACCATGTTTGTCATCACTCCTACTTTGTGGAGGCCATGGGATATAAAACAGGTTTCCATTCACACTTTCCACCTTTGATTGATGTAGACCATTTGATTTTGCACACTTGGGAGGGAGCATTGGATGGCAGTTTTATTGCAGATTATCTTGATTCAGTGATGGAGGCCATTAATGGGAGGCCACGAGAGGAGGGGAGAAATTTTTCCCTTCCTATACATTTTCTTGAGGAAAAGCAAAGATTTTAGATGGGAGGACTGTAATGTTCCCAAATTTTAGCCTCAAAGCTAATGGAACATTAGAGTTAGCAGTATCTTTAGCCGGTGAATAAATGGGTAGAAAAGCCCATAAGTCTCCTAAGGAGGAATAAAAACACTTCAAGTGTGAAAGGAGACACTCCTTGCAGCTTAATAAAACACCTCTATGTGTGAACAGGGATAATATCAGGTTGATTCAGTCCACTTTGACTAAGTCAACAACGCAGTTGTGGAGGAGGAGGAATCAAAGATGGAATAACACAGTTTTGGAGGGAGATGAAATTTTCGATGGAGATGACCTAATTGAGTGGGGCCAAGGGAAAGCAAACTCATACTTTATTTAAGGAAGAGGATGGCAACATTATTCTTCATGTTTTAGATTATTATTTTTTCTGCTCAGACTTTTTGCTTCTTCTTGCTATTTAGCACCGGGTGTTATCAAGCGGGAATCCCACATATTTCCTTGAGGAGCCTCTTGGGAGAGTTTTCATTCATTTTCCACATCAGGTTTTTAGGCCAAACTTCAGCCTACTTCATCACACTAGAAAATTTGGCGGAATTTCCGACGGCCAATTCGTCGCTATTCCGACACATAGTCGTTGCAAGAGCGACAGTTCGAGGGCGGGCAAAACGTGGTTTTCCATATCGTCGCAATTCCGACGCACTATCGACACTTTTTCCGTCGCTTCCAAACAAACGTCACTCTTCCGATGCTTCCCAAAAAAACGTGGTTTTCCATACCATCGCAGTTCCGACGCACTTAAAAAGTGTCGCACTATCGACACTTTTTCCGTCGCTTCTAAACAAGCGTCTCTCTTCCGACGTTTCCCAAAGCGTCGCACTTCTGATGTTTGAAAACTATCGCACTTCCGACGAAATGTGGTCTGACGTTTTGAACGTCGGTCTTCCGACGTTTGTAAACTGTCGCAATTCTGACGAAATGTGGTCCGACGTTTTGAATGTCGCTCTTCCGACGTTTCTAAACTGTCGCGATTCCGACGCAATGTGGTCCGACGTTTTGGACGTCGCTCTTTCGATGTTTGTAAACTGTCGCAATTCTGACGAAATGTGGTCCGACGTTTTGAACGTCGCTCTTCCGACGTTTGTAAACTGTCGCAATTCCGACGAAATGTGGTCCGACGTTTTGAACGTCACTCGTCCGACGTTTTTATGCTGTCACTCTTCCGAAGTTTTTAAGCTGTCGCAATTCCGACGCTTACAAGGCGTCGGTATACCGACGGCGATTTCAATTTAAAAAAAAAAATGAAACTTTAAAAGAGGAAAAAAACTGTTTTGAATATATTATATGAAGTAAAACAGTCCATGAAGTCATTACATTTTCACATCTGAATATTGGAACCCAAATATCCATCCAGAAAAGTGGAAGTCCCACCCCAGACAATGATAGAAAAATACCCCATGTCACATACATGGACATGATATAAAACCCAGTAACGGTCCACATGGAGATTATCTACAAATCTGAGAAAGCATCCAAATATGCCCGAGGCATCTATAAGAAAGTGAAATAGCAGTATGTAGAATAGTAAAGCAACAGATAGAGTACCGATGTCCATTGTTCCAAATACAAATTAAAGTACCCAAAATCCTTGAACATAGAAAAACGCTAATCATGTGAGGAGTGTGATATGTCCAAAATATAAAAAGACCATCAAACCATATCAATAAACCAACATCGCTAGTTTTGAAGGCAGAGTGATAAACATTAATCATTTTTTTTTCACAAGAGAAAAAATGTTGTTTTGAATATATTATATAAAGTAAAACAGTCCATGAAGTCATTACATTTTCACATCTGAAGATTGGAACCCAAATATCCATCCAGAAAAGTGGAAGTCCCACCCCAGACAATGATAGAAAAATACCCATGTCACATACAGGGGCTTGATATAAAACCCAGTAACGGTCCACATGGAGATTATCGACAATCTGAGAAAGCATCCAAATATGCCCGAGGCATCTATAAGAAAGTGAAATAGCAGTATGTAGAATAGTAAAGCAACAGATAGAGTACCGACGTCCATTGTTCCAAATACAAATTAAAGTACCCAAAATCCTTGAGCAGAGAAAAACGCTAATCATGTGAGGAGTGTGATATGTCCCAAATATAAAAATACCATGAGACCATATCAATAAACCAGCAACATAGACCAGCATCGCTAGTTTTGAAGGCAGAGTGATAAACATTAATCATTTTTTTTTCACAAGAGAAAAAACGTTGTTTTGAATATATTATATGAAGTAAAACAGTCCATGGAGTCATTACATTTTCACATCTGAAGATTGGAACCCAAATATCCATCCAGAAAAGTGGAAGTCCCACCCCAGACAGTGATAGAAAAATACCCCATGTCACATACAGGGACTTGATATAAAACCCAGTAACGGTCCACATGGAGATTATCGACAATCTGAGAAAGCATCCAAATATGCCCAAGGAATCTATAAGAAAGTGAAATAGCAGTATGTAGAATAGTAAAGCAACAGATAGAGTACCGACGTCCATTGTTCCAAATACAAATTAAAGTACCCAAAATACTTGAACAGATAAAAACGCTAATCATGTGAGGAGTGTGATATGTCCAAAATATAAAAAGACCATGAGACCATATCAATAAACCAACATCGCTAGTTTTGAAGGCAGAGTGATAAACATTAATCATTTTTTTTTCAAAAGAGAAAAAACGCTGTTTTGAATATATTACATGAAGTAAAAATTTCCATGAAAATAGTATCATAAAGTGGATACAGGAAATGTGCAGAGACATGTACTGTTGATATACGCCTCACACAAAAACATTGCCCAAACTCATGGAAAATTTGTCATCAAAAAATCAAAAAATTAAGAAGACTGCCCTCATACCGGGAAACCAGTCTTGAACATTTACAGAATTCAAAAATATTACAGAGGTCCAGCACAGTAATATAATCTAAAAGCAGCCCAATTAAGTGGGCCGCGAAGCAAGAAAAACAAATTAACCAAACTACTCCTCCGGTGGTTCCTCCACGATTTGGCACCATCCTTCAGAAGGTCCAGGATCGCTAGGTGCTACCTCCACATTCATGCCACGACTCCCCTCCTGAAGGCCCGAATGCTAGCCGGCTTTTTCCGAGCTCAGACCCGTCGGACGGGTGCATTCTTCCTCTGTTTGGGCCTCCTCGCGGAAAACCACAATGACTGAAGCTGTGATTCGTGGTCGGTTGAGAGAGAAATTAAAGGAAAATTGCGCAGTGCACGTCGTGGGAGAAGGTGAACTAGCGGTGGGGAAACGAGGAGCAGGGGAATCCATACGGTGGCCAGATCCTACAACCTGACCCCACCCACTCCTAGTATTTGGATAGCGACCTGCGTAATAATCACTGGACTGTCCAGAAGACGACTCGGTTGAGGGGCTAGAGGGAGCGCACAGGGGTTGACCTCTAGTGCTCCCCCTGCGGCAACACATCCTTTGACGCAGGCGAGGCATGGGTGCAGTCTCAGCAGTGGGCACAAGAGGAGACGGAGAAGCAGAATTCCAAGAAACAGAGGAAGACAGACATAGACGAGACCGAGAGAAATGCAGATATGCAGCAAGGTCTAAGCAGCAGTTCAGCTGGCCACTTCTCCTTCTCGTCACAGTGAGCAGGCAGTGTAACCCAGCAACCGGCTCGTCTGAAAAACCATAGCGAAACGCCATTTTATCGACCTGACTGCAATGCAATCGAAGGAAACCTGTCATAATTAATCTCTGATCATTAATGAGAGCTGAAGGCCGGATCATATTGGAGCATGCAGAATCGCTAACAGGAGTGGAGGTCTGATCTTGAACAGTGTTAAAACTTAATTTATGCGGATTCGATGTGAAAACCTTGGAACTTAATTGAACAGCGTTAAAACTTAATGCGATTGATATGAAATCACCACATCCATGTCCCATCGCCTTAAACACCATCGAATGCACCCGCAGCCGGGAGCAAGGCAAGTTTTGATTGAGGACACGTGGCAGAAATTGATTGGAGCGGATCTTTGTTTGGGCCGCTCGCACAGTGGAAATCCAGACTCGAAAAAGATTAGGGTGAATTTGATAAGAAATTTGCCAGCCACAACCTTCTCCCCTCCGTACGCCAACCCAACTGGACCTTTGTAAAAGATTAGTGAATTCATTTTGTTTTTGCGTCACAAAATTGGCCGATCACGTAAGGCTATTTTGGAACGCGAATTTGTTTGAATTACGGTTTATCACGTTTAAGTCCTGAGGTCACTTTAAGAACAATTTGTTTGATCTCATCTTATAAAATTTGTGTTGGTTTTCTTGGATAATACACATATTTATAATAAATCATGGAATACCACACTAAAACATGTGGAAAGAGAAATTAATTGAGAACAATCATTTTTATGTAAAAATATCCAAATTTTCTTTTGGGAAATAAGAATTCGAGTATTTGGTTCATATTGTTTTAAAGGAAGGAGTGAAGTTGGAGCCTCAAAAGATGCAAGCTATTACAAAATGACCTATTCCTAAGAAAATCAAGGTTCTTAGAAGATTTTTTAGATTTACATGATATTATTGATCATTTGTTAAGAATTATGCATGCATTTCAAGTCCACTCACATATCTCTTGAAGAAAATATCATTTATATGGAATGATGAGGCTACTTTTGCATTCTCTTTTTTAATGGATGCCATGTCTTCTACACCAACATCGGTTGCACCTACTTTTGGTAAAACATTCATAGTAGAGTGTGAGGCACTAGGACAAGGAATTTACGTAACATTAACACAATAAGGGATATCATTGGCTTTTAAAAGCAAGGACTTCAAAGAAAATATTTGGTGAAATCTACGTATGAAAAATAAATGGAAGCAATATTACATGCAATAAAAAATGGGGATAGTATATCATTGGGAGGTACTTGAAAGTCAAGATATACCATGATAGCATAAAGTATTTTTTGAAGCTATGGATTTCATTGGAAGATTAACAAAAATGAGGAGAAAAAATGCAAATTTTTAATTTTGAGATAATCTGCAAAAAGGGTAAGGAAAATTTAGTACATGATGCTCTTTCTAAAATAGAAGAGGCCTCAAATTTATATCCAATTACATTTTTTATTCCAAGGTGGCTAGAAGAAGCTTGCCATAATGGAAAAATGACAATAGTACTAAACAAAAACTAAAATTTATAAAGGATGGGATGAACTCTATGGAGCATTGGGAGTGAAAGAGAGATATACTTAGGTGCAAATGTAGAATATTTTTATGCACGCAAGCATATTTGAATAAACAAATATTAAGGGAGTCCCATGTCTCTCTGATGGTAGGACGCAGGGTTCCTTAAGACATCTCAAAGGATCAAAAAATATATTTTTGGAAGGAATGAAGAAAGATATTCAAAATTTTGTAAGAGAAGGTCAGGTTTGCATAATAAATAGAAGAGAGATAGTAAAATCTCTAGGGTTACTTCAACCATTCCACATACATATTCAAAGACTAGAAGATATATCAATAGACTTTATTACAGGGTTACTGAAATATAAAGGTAAGTATTACATTTTTGTGGTCATTTATA
Source organism: Pinus albicaulis (assembly GCA_034641835.2). NCBI lineage: Eukaryota > Viridiplantae > Streptophyta > Pinopsida > Pinales > Pinaceae > Pinus > Pinus albicaulis. The sequence goes on along the minus strand of JAXQQM020071545.1, from coordinate 76,542 downwards.
TAGACAAATTTTGTAGAGCTCAAAGTACATAAACAACAAGCCAAGTGGCAGAAGTGTCCGTGAAATAAATTCATAGTCTTCATGGTTTTCCTAAAGTAATAGTAACAAGAAACTTTTGGAAATAATTATTTAATATGAGTGGAGAAACACTAGCCGCCATGAGTTCTACATATCAAACACAATCAAATGGTCAAACAAAAATAGTTAACAAATGTTTTTAAGGTTATCTACAATGTTACTCTTTAGAAAAGCAATCTTAATGGATGAAGTGGGTTCGTCAAGGAAGAATGGTAATATGATACTACCTATCATACATCTACTAAAATTTCCCCATTTAAGGCCCTTTATGGATATCCAACTCCTAGTATCTCATACTTTTTGCAAGATAAGTCCAAAGTATAGGAAACAGAGTCACATATGGAAAATACTAAAGAAACTTTGAAAATTATTATGAAAAACCTTCAAATGACATGAAACATGATAAAACAACAAGGGGAACAACATTGAAGTGAAAGATAATTTGAGGAGGGTAATTGGGTATTTTTTAGATTATAACATTATAAGCAATCTTCATTCAAGAAAAAGAAGAATAAAGAATTAGCTCAAAAATGTTATGGCCCTAAATAATTATTCATAGGATTGCACAAGTGGTATAGAAGTTATATTTTCCTTCTTCTTGCATTCATAAGGTTTTTCAAGTATCTTGCCTAAAAAAGGTTTTGGGAAAAAATATGCCAATGTAAATAGAACTTCCAAAATTAGATGAAGAATGAAAGTTGATTCTTGAACCACAAAAAGTTATAGATAAACATTTCGTATCTCTTTGACATATAACCATTATGAAGTACCTAATCAAGTGGAAGAATATTCCTCTAGAAGAAAATGGTAAAATGATCACCTCATGAAATACCCACTAAGCAAGGGTTCGTTTGAAGTTTTGGATAAAGGTTTTGTTATATGTTTTATATAACATGCGGCGGAATAGTTTTTATTGTTTGTTAAGGTCCTTACTACGTTGATCAAATTTGAAGGGTAGTCCATCAATTATTAGCTACATATATGCCCATAATGAAAAGCTTTAAAAAAAAAACTTTTCAATTGACCACAATAAATTATTTTTAGATTTCATTTTCAGAAAGACAAAACCATCAATCTTTATATTAATAAAAGATTGTTACATATACAACAATGAAGAAGGCTCCATCTTTCATTGCTTAAATATCTCATTGGCAATGTCAACATAAGTCTTGAAGACACTATTATAAGAATTTGGATACATACCACCGGGGTATAGGAGATTCTTATGTGTCAGATTGTGTAATGCAATTTTGACTTTGTCTCACAAGGAGCAGCAGCATGGAGGTCTGGATTTTTCTTATAGAACTTTTTTATTATTATTTGAAACTTTGTTTATAGATATGAAGACAACAATGAAATTATGAGCATGGTGGACAATTAGTCAAGCTCATGATGCCAAACCATGATGATGTAAGTTTGGAATTTAACATTTATACATGTTAAAGACAAATAGTCAAAATCACTGACAACTTAGTATGCCATAATTAATAATCATTCCCTGTTCACTTTTGTTAATAGGTTTATGTCACATGATGATCTCTCTTCTCTGGCATTTACTTGTATTTAAGATCACTATTCTAGGAATAAGGAGTTATTTTCTCCAAAAATAACCCTAGCCAAACATTGACAATGCATCAAGGATATCTTTCTATGCTTCATAAGTACATATGTTCTACTTCTAAATAATGTCTTGGAAGTGGTTGTTTTGCTGGAAATTATTCACCAGCTGGTTTCATACCAAAGTCTTATTCACATTTTCAGCATCCAATACATGAAAAAGATAATGGTTTAAAACAACATAAATATTTGAAATTTTGCAAGAATTTTCTGGCACACTTTGAATATGAATTTTGAAGTCAAGTGCATGATGTTGTATAGGATCAAGTGTCATTTTGAATACCAAATGTTTCACAAGAAACTTCTCAACATGCTACCCCGCAGTAAGGATTAAATGACAATATTGCATCAACTATTTCCATAATAAAAGTGCACCTCAGCCATAAGACTAAACAACTACAAATGTTGTAGATCTAACAAGACCACACAATCAAATGTATTCCACAAGGCCAATACTGTATGAAAAATGAAAAGGAGTTTGAAACCAAAAATACCTTAGGCAACTAATTCAATTAGATACACCAAACCATCAACAAAAAGGAAAACCAGCCTACTCAAAAGGCAAGCGTTTACCTCCTTTGACAAAATTTTGAGTTCCGAAACAAGGGCCTTTATTGTCTTGTCAATGCCTCTAGTAATTTGAACGGGGTTTGCACCTGCTGCAACAACCTAAACAAAAAGGTTTCATTTCAAATTATTTTCCACAAATTTAAGATACAACCATTGTCAGTTTTGTATTTCCTAACAAGCTCATAAATTTTGACAAAAGAACCAAAATTTTTTAATACCTGATAGCAATTTTTTCACTCAAAAACTATCTTCGACTCAATAAGCCCAACCCAAAACTAAAAAACCGAACACCATAAGACCCTACAAAAATTAATAGATGATCTTAATCTAGTACTATCGACAAAAAGTTACCTTTACACCCTCACTTATTAAACCCTGTGCTGTTGAATTTTAACTTCAACTACTGCAGCAGAAGGACGGATGCAGCAGCAACATTTTTTTTTGGAGGTTGCTTGCATGCCATCCAGAAATTTAATTTAGCATTTAAAATTCCTGCAAGTTTTTTTTGTAGACGGCCACAGCCATATTTCTGTACAAGATTGTATTTAAACACAACAGCCAGCATTAACGCAATTCACCAACCAGAAATTAAACAAACAGAAATTTACCCGACAGTTTTGTAAATTCAAAAGAAGGACACGTGGAGCATTAATATTGGATCGCATGAAATTGAAGGGAATCTGAAAACCTGAAAACCGGACCCGAATTTTTTATAGGGCACATTGGATTGAGAATTCGAGTTAAAATTAGGCAGACGTCAGCATCCCATTTTGGAATGTGAATTTGGTTTGAAATTCAATCTATTCAGACTTTTGAAGTCCGACGGAAAGGGTTCTTTAATGTTTTGATAGTTTAATATATACATATGTTTTAAACATATGTTATATATATCATATGCGAAATGAAAGGTGGGCCATAGAATTTAGTTTTAATTTTATTTTTTTTAAAAGAGGGTTTATTATAATATGTTTTATATGTTACGGAATATAAAAATAAAAAGGTCGAAAAAGCTTGGTAGTTTTTTTTATAGACAATACGTAAATTTTTTATTACACAACAATGTGTAAAAAGTGAAAGACTGAGTGTAACTTTTTAAGTGTGTATGCACAGCAGTGCGAAAGTGAAAAACACAGCAGAGTGTTTTAGAGATAGAGTATGTTTGTTTTGAACAAACAGTGAGTTGGTTTTATGCATTGCGTTTTGTAGCAGTCATAATTTTGTAATCCCTCTCAGTGAGGAAGAAGTGTAATAGTTTTTTTTTGAGTTATTGAAGGGAATAGAAGTTTGTTTTCAAAGTATCGAAACTCTGTCTCCTGTCAAAGAAATTTTTATTTTCTCTGTGTTAGAGGAAGGGAGATTTATTCTCCATTCATTGTTCTAGAATTTTTCAATATTCCAACATGTGCAAGAACAATAGATGTTGTGGTTCCATCCCCAGCTAAATCATTTGTCTTTGCCGCAACTTGCCTTACCAACTTGGCCCCAATATTTTCAACTGGGTCCTCTAATTCAACCAATAAAAAGGCCAAAACCATAGCATTGAGATACATTTCATTACACTATCAATAACAATAAAATTTGACTCAGCCATAACCCTTTCCTTTTATTGTTGTGAAAAGCTTTATGCATTACTCTAATGTGGCTAGTCCATAGGTCAAGTAGACCACTGGGTAACAAATATGTTTCCTTTCACCTTTGAGTTTTCAAATTATGCCTACCAAATCTAAGACATTTAAGAGGGGGAACTAATACAACGTTAAAAAGAAAACCAGAGCACACATCTACAAATTACCTCCTTAGCTACCGTCACACCATCATTAACTATTTTCGGAGAACCATGCTTGCTCTCCAAGACAACATTTTTCCCTTCGCCCCAAGGGTGACTCCAACAAGATCAGAAAGTTTGTTCACACCGCCTGCAAGACAAATTGACAATGCTTTCAGTAAGTGTGCAATTGAATGCTAGACCATATGCCAAAACAACCCTCCATGAAAAATTAAAATAACACATTAAAATCGAATATAAGTGGACAAGGAAAGATCCACCATAGTGAAGTTTCACATGCTGGTGACCTTCCTTTAAACATAGTTTTTTCTCTGACCTGCAATTTTTTTGTCACTGAGCCATCCTTGTTGAAGTACAACTTCTTTTCCATAGCTCTTGTATTAACTACCTTCTCTCTGTCGCGTAATCTCAGAGTCCCTCTTCTGCTTGAGCGATTAAAGGAAATGGGTGAAAAAACTAAAAGAGAAGACAATTGTCTGCCATAATTATCAAACATTTCACCCAACTTCTTCCCCTTTCCATTGTTACCCAATGAGGTAGATGTGGCAATTTTTGTCATACTGCCCAAAGCAGAGGCCATCTTCTCTTATGTTGAATATAGAATTACAAGATCTTCATATTAGTATGAACCTTAAAAAACATGACTCCCATTGCTAAAAACCACTTTTAAGTTGTAACAGGCAAACCAAACAACTATCGCAACTTTTGGCAACTTCTGGAGCATTAAGAGAGAAACAACCAAAGAGAAATACAACCACAATCCTCATTTTAATGAGACCGGACTATATATTTGCATTAAGATAATATAAATAAATCACGACTATATTAAGGCTAGCACAAAACAATCTTTAACCAGTGTCTCTCGCGGCCTTCAGGTTGCCATGCTAGAGGTTGCATATTTTTAATTTAAATTCTTGACCTCTCGTGCCCATCTATGAATGCATCCAATGGGATATCTACATCAAATGATCCTTTATATCCCCAAAAACAAATTCCCTACTACAAGAGCACCAGTATTGATGGATCACCCCACACCATCCCACCCACTAGAAACGGTGAAAAAGGAAACCCGAGAAAACTTCCGAAATATCTCAAGATGACTATATGGGTGGTTCTTATGAATCAACCAACCATTCAGAACATGCTCATCAATCCAAACCATGAGTATTATGTGACGATATTCAAACAGGCACTGAATCGGATTTCTGAAGCTATGTTAGAGAAACCCTAAACTCTCACTGAAAATAGGTGAAATGTGGCACCACTCAGAGATTGACATGTGCCAATTGGTACAAGTGGTAGACAATTGGCATGCTCAAACAACGAGGTGATGCAGGAATGACATGAGGGAAAAAATATCAGAAAAGCCCCAAATCTGGAGAACTAAAGCTCATCACCAACCTGAGATTGACAACTTTACATGATGTAACCTATGAAATCGTAAATGGAGAAATCATAGTAACAATAAAGTAACCTATGTAACAATAAAGTCGGATTCATCCTAGGAGTGGTAATGGGAGAAATCATAGTGAACAACAAGAAACATGCAGAGTTGCTTACAATCAAATAGATGAAAAAACACATACAAAAAACCTAGATAATAATCATGAACAAGCTTAATATTGAATTATGAACCGTAAAGGAACTTACAAAATGTGACATTACGAACCTGGTCAAGCGCACAAGAAAAAATATCCTGGACATGACCCTGGTTGACAAGTTGTATTGCTCATGATGCAAGAAGATTTGTACCTGCACTGCCAAGTCAATCAAAATTCATCATTATCTATACAATAAATACAAGTAATTGATGTAGTATTTTTTACTCTAAGATGCATTCTTATGATAATGTTAGAACATATGTTGAAAATGTCAAAACATACCTGAATAAGCTCCTCTTCGTTTCAAGAACAATTTATTGGAGTCGCATGAACTTGGAACAAGCCTCCCACGATCTGAAAGAGTAACAACTAAGTCGACAGTGACTTTTTTGTTGCTACGCTGGATCAAGGGAGGTTTGCTCCAAGATTAAATCGCTCCAATAAATTATTCTCTACTAAACAAGGCCAACCACGTGAAGGTGGAAGCTCTTATGTCCCCACCCCCCTCCCCCCTCACATCACTCTCAATTCCCCAATACCCAATCTATATTTCATTTTTTACTTTCATGAGCATAAAAAAAAATATTCAATAACTAATAAAAAAGCAATTCAACAAAAAGTACGCAAGGAAACATTGCAATTAATGCTTGACATAAAAATAGTATGATAAATGAGTTTTTTATATAACACAAAAAACGTTCCAAGTATGGTAACGTTTGTCTTATAATAATACAATATTTTACATTATCGAATTTTATTTTTCTTCTTCCTATTTTTAAAGCTCCTAATTACATCATCAATATCATCATGCTCTTCTCTTGTTTTGTGCCTTTCGACCCGCACTGCTGACCTAGTTGCGTAGTCACGATGTCTGGTCTCATCCAGTGACGGGGCATCGCCTACAAAAACAGATAATATTAAATTTTAATTGTCAGTTTTTAAATATCATTGAACTAGTTCGGTAATATTAATAAAAAATTGCAATGAGATTATTTACCTGGTGCACCAGTTGTCGCCGCTGACCTAGTTGCGTAGTCACGATGTCTGGTCTCATCCAGTGACGGGGGATCGCCTACAAAAATATATAATATTAAATTTTAATTATCAGTTTTTAAATATCATTGAACTAGTTCGGTAATATTAATAAAAAAAATTGCAATGAGATTATTTACCTGGTGCACCAGTTGTCGCCGTTGGGACTGTTGCCCTGTCTTCCTCTCTGGTGGTAAGATCCTCAAGGGAAACATTCTCCGTCATTTAAACAAAAAACGTTATAAGGACAACCATCAAGGTATAATTAGAAAAAATTATAAGTGGAAATTAATTACCGTCACGGCCCTCACTGATAGCAGCATTGTCGGCCTGGTCCCCACTACAATGATCAGGTTGCACGAGAGGATCATCTACATCTGGCTCTAAAACCGGGTTATTTGCCTCGTCGGTAGTGTTGCTCCCCTGATTTAAACAAAGTTGTTAGACATTAAATTTATGGACGAAAACAAAAATATTGAAAGGTTAATGTTTTACCTTATCGGGCATTGTAGATCTTGGGACCTGCCCCAAGCTTCTGCGACGTTCAACTACAGCTTGATAGCCAAAACGGAAAGCAATATTTTTATCTTCCTCTGTAGTTATTGTTCCAAAGTCATCACCCTACATTATATATGATTTTGTATTTTTAATCATATCTGATAGGATTACAAAAACGTTGGAAGGCGATACAATTAATTATAAGATGTTTAGCTACTTAATTACAATTCTTGCAGCTAATTTCAAGTAGCCACCCTGGCCGAGATTGTGATGGCCCTTTTTCTCAATCCTAGCTTTGGTTGCCTTTGAGGTGTCAGGCAACCTAGCATCAAAAGATTGAAGTCAGATATGACGTAGCACACTTTTATTTTAGACATAAAGAAAATTAAAGCTATTGAATTAAAGTTGTAATTTACCTTGCGGGTCCAGTTAGCATTTTTCCTTCTTTCTTTGCCCTTTTCTCTTTTCCGTCATGGATGAGTGCTCTCCACTCACTCTCTGGAACTGTGAGAGGATGCTCGTATCTAGGGTTAAATTGCAATTGTGTCCTATAGGTGTCCCTGGTATATTTCAAATATTTTCCGGCTACCCGAACCACCGTTGTTCTGTCAAATGTGCCGACCCCAAAAAGGGCTTCTAGATAATCTAGAAGTTCTTTTTTCAAGTTGGAATTCTGGGAATTCCACCCTGTGCATATGGTTGGGCCAAAAATTACCAACGCATGGCTCTCAGAAAACCTGCAGAACTCATTGTTTCCTACACATAAAAAAAAGATATTATCATTAATTTAAAAATAAAAATCATGATAAATATGTTTTAGATAGAGTACATGAAATAGTTAAAATATTAAAATTTACCTGGGAGTTGTACGTGCTTTATAGGGACACCTTCATCATTCACCAACAACGTGCCATTAATGGTCCCTGTGGAGCTGACACGTGTAGCTCCAGGAAATGCAATAATGTAGTTGGCCATATCAGCCTCATCATTGCCAACACGTTCAGCAGTTGGCTGGGTGTCTGCTTGGGCAGGGTGTGTTTCTTGGCTAGCACCTAAAGGAGTAGAATGTGTACGAGAGGGTTGTTGGGCAATATCTTGCCCTTGTGTCCCACTACCACCAACACCGGGTTCAACAAATGCCAGAAAACGCTACATACAAAAGAACTTTTTGTTAGTTTAGTCAATGTAAAAATTAAAAATCAAACTATCACAATTCATCTCATGCAGAACAAAAAAAAAATCCTTTTGACTTTTTATTATTACCTGATATCTATTTAGCTGCCTCATAAGATGTTGTATCCTCTCTTCTGTTTCAGGTGTTTGAGGCGCATCTATCAAAGCATTAAATTCCGACCTTGCATCTCGTGCCTTTTTTTGCAACAACAACACTGGAGATAGGGATGAAGAAAGTTCTTCCTCAAAGAGGGAATCATCAGGCGTACCATGGCTAGGTGTCTGCATATTTGAACAAAATTAATATTATTTCAATTATGTAAATAACTAAAATACCCGAAGATAGAGAAATGCTGGCACTTTACATGTTCTTCCGCTGGCCTCTTTCCGCGATCATCCCGTCTCGGGGTTGTTCCTGCACTGCTCTGATCAGTCTGCCACATTGCAATAAAATTATAAATGTAAAAACTTGAAAACAACATCTAACTTGAAAACACAAAATGAAAACTGAAATAATTTCTAATAAGACACCGGAAGACAGAGTTAGAGTTTCAAATATGCCTTGCATTGAATTCAGTCCCGGAAACATGTCATTGCACATTAAGGCACCCAAACAAGAGACGAGTTGACAATGAAGACCTTATTGAATATATTGTTGGAGCAACTTCTAGTAAACTTGTTGTGAAGACCTTGAGGACATTTTTGGAGCAACATTGTTGAAGCCGATGGTATAGCATTGTTGGAGACGATCTTGAAGGGCCTTGAAGTGAAGCTTTTGGAGCAACTATTGAAAAAATCCTTAGAGCATTTAAGTAAGGCACTTTCTATCTTCCATCACCTTTTTCCTTTCAATATCCTTTAAACTATTTTGTTGATATTTAATGTTTGAAATCACGTTATAATTCCTTGATTATATGTTTTTGGGGACTTTCCCTTTGAAATTACCCAAAAATACCTTGGAAATTTTATCTTCAGGATGCATGTCTGACCCTATTGTTCAATATTTTGATTGATAGTAGTAAACATAGAGAGTTAGGGGGCTCTTGACTTGGTTTGGTTGGGCCATTAGATCCCTAACATCTACTAGGGAGAACCCCTCTTGAGTTGGAGGAGAGCTAGCCCGAAGTGAAAAGAGGTTGGTGAGGTGACAATGGGGCTATTGAATTACACATGGTATCACACTTTAGCTTTAGGACTTTATCTTGAGAAGTGTGAGATTTTGCTATATCAATTCTCAAATTGTTTACAACACTATTGTTAATAACTAATAAGAAGTGATGTTGAGGGGTTTTTGGGTATAAGAAACAATACCATTTAAAAACTAGGGTTCTCAGTCCTTGGCATTCCTTCACCCGGGCCTAGGGGCACACTAGAATAATTTCACACTAAACCATGCAAACTTAAAAGTAACTTAACAGATCCATAAAGTAATAATAATAATAATTCCTAATTTCCTATTGTATGATATGATGCAAATTATTCAAACATGAAGCAATGAAGACATGCAATGTCCGAATTTCAAGATTGATGAACCAATACAAGAAGTTAGAAACTACAACTTTGATTCAATACTATGTGTCCTAACTCCAGGAAGGAATCTATTTTGTAGTATAGAACATGCATCGTGTATTATCAATTCTTAATTGACAACAACTAAAGGACATCTACCTCATCAATTCCTTCCCATTTTGTGTTTTTATGTTATATTCCTTATAAAAGTGTCAAATTTATCTCAAAGTAAGCAACCACTGAATAAAATAAAAAATAGTTGAGATATGATTGAGAAATGGTCATTTATTTCTTGAAAGGATCTTCACAATTTATTTGGTTGTTTTTCATCTGGGCGAATGCTGAGGGCAATGCCGCTCGCAAGAGCCGAGGGCGACTGCCGTCCCGAAAGAGCCGAGGGCGAATCCGTGGCGACCGCCGCTTCCGCAAGAGCTCAGGCGACCGTCGCCGAGGGTGAATGCCGTTCCGCAAAGAGCCGAGGCGACGTCGCTCGCAAGAGCCGAGGGCTAATGTACTGCCGAGGGCTTAATGGTGTCTCGTAAGAGCCAGGGGCACAAGTGCCAGCGTGATATCAGACGTTAATGTAGCACACATGTAAATTTGAACACTAATAGATTTTTGTAGTTGAAATGCAATGCTTGTTTTCATTTAAATGTAGGGTTTTTAAAGCAGGGAGAAATAATGGCTGCCAAATTAATAAGCGTTTCTTTGGGAAAAATATAAATCTTGTATTGGGTGATGAAGATAATAGAGGGTATTGAATCTTGATTCTTGACATCTAGAGAGAACCCTACAGCCTAACACAATCCAATGGAATCGACCAAAAAAACCCAAATAGAGTCAACCCTACTATAGGAGGAAGGGCCTGCAGTAAGAACTTACCATTTTGCAAGAGCTGAGGGCGAATGCTGTTCTGCAAGAGTTGAGGGCGAACGCTGAGGGCGAATGCTGTTCTGCAAGAGCTGAGGGCGAACGCTGAGGGCGAATGCTGAGGGAAAATGCTGTTCTGCAAGAGCTGAGCGCGAATGCTGAGGGCAAATGCTGTTCTGCAAGAGCAGAGGGCGAATGCGCGCGTGATATCAAACGTTAATGTAGCTATTGCGACAAATACGAAACAATAAAATCATTTTTATGTAGCGCGCATATAAGTTTCAAATTTTTATGTAGCGCCCATATAACTTTGGTATTTTTATGTAGTGCGAAAATGACTGTCGCTATACCGACGGCGGAAAAGGTGTCGCTATTAGGACGGTGCCTCCAAACGTCGCAATGGAAACACCTAGACATTGTGTCGCAGTTGCGACGTTTAGAGTCGTCTCAATAGCGACTCTTTGGGCCATGGTGTCGCAATTGCGACGTCTTCCTTTAAACGTCGCAATTGCGACACTTGTTTAAGTGTCGGTATTGCGACACTTTTCTATAGACGTTGGTATAGCGATGGTTTCGGGCGGGATGGAGAAAATTTGGGAAAATTTCCGACATTTGGTCAAAAGCGTCTAAAATGTATCGGAATTTCTCCATGCAATGTAGTAGTGTCCAATCTCGTGCAATATTATTGTGAGAAAAAAGTAACCGGGACTAGTACTTTAGGGGCGTACTAAAAACCAAGTCCCTATTTTGTAATGATTTCTTGACCTTATGGATGTACCTATCTCTCGCAACCCATCAAATAACCCTTAGGGAGCTTACTGCAGAACTTTCTCCTGGGTATCCAAATGACTTACATCTTATCCTTGACACTATACATTTGGTCAAAATTCCGACACTTTAGTTCCGACACTTGGACATATTGTCAGAAATTTACCCAATTTTTCTCATTTTTTTAAATCCTGCCAACAATCATCACTATAGAGACATATAGGGAAACCGTCAGTATTGCAACATTTAGGTACGTCGTTGGAACACTGACGTTTTGGGACACGAGGTTAGAACTGCGACATTTGTAAGATACAAGTCGAGATTGCGACATTTGGAGAACCATCGCTATTGCGAGGTTTAGAGATACTTGTCAATATTGCAAGGTTTCTAAAACAACCGTCGGTATTGCAACAATTTTCCAAAAGCTGTCGGTATTTTGATGGTTAGACCCCACGTCGATATTGCGATGGTTAGACCCCACGTCGGTATTGCGACAGTTTCCAGACAACCGTCGGTGTTTAGACGTGTTGATTAGTCCAAAACCTTATTATGGCCTCCCCAAAGAACTTCTCTAATCATATATCACTAGTAATAAGGTTTTTCTTCCACATTAATCATTTGCAGACAATCGTAGGTCTTGCGATAAAGCCCTCCAAACCATCGGACTTCCGACGTTGAACCTTCGTATGGCATGTGTTCATTTAAACAAGGTTTAGTTGATTCAGCACAACATTAAAACATAAATTTTATCATAAGGGAAGGTTGGGTTAATTATTAAACTCCCGTAAATTTATTTTTGAATAGATTTTTGTTAATTACTTTTTTGGTTCTATTGTTTGAAATTTATGAAAGTAATTAAGTTCGAGTATAATTTCAAGTTATGCGAAAATTCAAGGTTAGATTAAACTTAGATCAAAAGTTATTGATCTCAATATGATTTTTATTAGTTTTATATTTAGTAACATTAATGTGGATATAAAAGTGTGATATTAAGTAGTTGTTATAAATGTATCTGGTTGATTTTTTTATAAATTTAAATTCATATAATGTTTTTTTTAATATTTGGTTTAATTATTTTTTAGTTTTAGGGAGAAATTAAATTTATGATTTTAATTTATGAAAAAATTAAGAGATATACTAAACATTATTTTTCTCACTACATATATTTTTTTGAGGTTTAGTGGAGTTTATATGAGAGTGTAAAGAAATAGAGATTCGTATAAAATAATATTTAATTTTTCATTTAAATTAATTTTATTCATATTTACATATTTAAAAGTTTTATTTTTATTTTTTCCAAAAAAAAAAATTAATATTAAATATTTAAAATATTCATGCTATTTATTTTTTTAATTAAATACACCATTTGTATTATAGCATAATGAAATCAAATATTCATCATTTGATTAATATATTATAAAATGTTTAGGTATTAGTGCATTGAACTAGTTTTGATATCACAACTTATGTGATTGCAAATTCAAAAAACACCTAATAATAATATTATAAGTATATTTTCACTAAATAATATTTATATTAATTTTATACATTTTTTAATCAATTTTTTATTGTGATTGGATAGTGTAAAGAAAGATAAGTTTATAAGAAATAATAAAAATGAAGTTATGGTTTCAATCTAAATCAATTTCACTCATGCTTTTCCAATACATTTAAAGGATTTTTTTTTTTTACTTTTGGGAAATAAAAGTGAGAAAGGATGATATTAACCATTTAATATTCAAAACATTATCTCTTTATTTTTTATGAAATATGTCATTTTATATCACAATGCTTCTCAATCAAATAGTCAATGAATGAAAGAAATTAAGTTCTAGTATGTTTTCAAGTTATGAAAAGACATAGGGTTATATTAGAAGTTTTTTTCCTCGTCAAAACATGTACATTGTATAAGATTAGTGGAGATTATATGAGCTTGAGGTTGTGGCCTTTCATGCTTATCACAAGGATGCATGGATTTAATTAAATGACCATCCATTCACATGTATCTATCATTCTAGAAATTACACAAGGATAGATTAACTGAGGAGTTTAAAAAACAGTTCCTCCCAAGGACCCATGGAATAGTATACCAAAGGCAATACACAAGGTAATGAAATCCCCCCTAAACTCATGTTGATATTCAAGATGTCAATTTGATATTCATGTTGATAATATAAAAACAACAATGTTAGGGAATGTTATGGTATTTGGTGTATCATATCCTACTAAAGTTTGTCCCAAATCCTAGGCCATAGAAACCTTAGGACCCCATGGATTGAGTTGCATGGCTATTCATTGCCTAACTACATTTTTTTTTTCATTTACATTTTTGGAATGAAAATAATTTTCATGAAGTATATCTAATAGCCTATGGATGTCTCAAAATACAATGGTTGTTTTTTTGCAAAAAGGCCGAATGAATGGCTTTTAACTTGAGAAGGTTCTAAAATTTATTTAATGAGCTAGGTGGAATTCCCTTACGCTTTTGACCATTTATAGAATGATTTGTTCCACAGTGGGAAACTTAAATATATGTAATGAATCAGTTCATATCTTTAACCCATTCCCTCAAAAATAGAATGCATCAAGGTTGATATTTTAATGGATCAAAAATATTTGTTGTACATTTGGGGGCTTAGGCTTAGTTGACATCAAGCTGTGTCATACATCAATCTCCCCAACACTTACTTCGAGTACCAAATTCTCCCCCGTAGGATAAATTATTCTCCCTACTCCTTTGCACTCGTATCCCTTGCAACATCAAGTTAGGACCAATAGGCCTTGGTTGTTGCATGAAAACAATAATATGTGGACTAGATTTTTTAGAAATGGGAATTTTATATAGACATGAAAAAACTAATTTACCCACATTAAGAAAATTACATCTCCCTCTTCCTCTCCAAGCCTAACTCAAAATATTAGAAATTCTATGGCAATCAGAGAGCCACCAAGAATCTATGAATATGTTATTATGTAAGAAGTGGGGTCCTATAGAACCACTCTTGACCCCGAAAACAAAATTACTATCCATAGATTGGCGGGGATGATACCTACAAAAAATCTAGGGAACATAAGTTCAAATGATATCTCTACCTTGTATAAAAATTGTTAGCACTCCCAAATCATTTGACACCCTTTCAAGGTGTGAAGGGAAGAAGAGAGTGGACTTCTTTCATAAAAATAAAACGAAGATGGTATCATGCAACATGCAAGAGCTCACAAACCCTTATTACAACCATGATTTTGAAAGTAATAAATGTTGCTCTTGTTATTAAGATATTGTATTTACAAGAAGTTAAAATTGCTACATTCATTCATGAATCAAACCATGATTAGGGAATGGATAGAATCATTTTTTTAAAATAACCAAGAAGAAGGAAGAAGTGAAGCCACAACCCCAATCTCATTGATATGGGTGGAATCTATTATCCAATGTAGGTAAGACAATAGGAAATTGTAACACCCCCGTCTACCTCATATACCATTCTAAGGGTATAAGAAGGTGTTACTATCACCGACCCGACCTCATAAATTGTCATGGAAACAAGGTCTTATGTCATTTCTTTCAAAATATTAGAAACTGAAAATAAACATAATATTTGTGTGTGTCTCGTCAATATTTTTTCAACGATATTATTGATGATGATGTCGATGAGGATATTACTGAAAATGACATAATTGATGATGACGATGACATGGTCGATCATTTTAACACCATTTCTGAATTAGATGTTGGTATATATGTCGATAAGTTGGATGAAGATCAAGAAGATACAGAAGAAGAATATTGATACAGATGTTCTGTTCGAGTATGAGTTGGTATGTTATAACTTTATATTTTAATCATTATAGAAATAATTTTTATGCACAATGGCTCATTTACTAGGAGTTTGGAAGGACTGGGCGATTGAATAACATTTAATAAAAAATCAAGAGTATCATGAATAGAAGGAATGGATCGAGTGACAGTACCCACCAAGTCCGGTGCAGGTTCCACTAGAGCATGAGTGTCTTGTGCTTGGTTCAATATCTCATGGACAAGAGGGATCTATAGTTGTTCAATCTATTCCTCCATCCCTTCCATCGAGATAAGCCCCTCTTCCTACTGATGCACCACCTCTTCCATATGTTCCTGCTCACCACCTTCTGACTGATCAACAACCTGAGCCCGATAATCATTCCTGTAGACTACCCTTTGATGATGTGTCCTGCTAATTCCTAGAGGGAAGTCTCTGACCAAATGATCACCATACTTGTGAAATCTATGGCACCAAAAATATATCCACGTTGAGGGTTGGTGTGGCCTGGGATAGCTATGAATCTCAAATGCGTTTGATATCTTATATTCCCATGAGTCATGTTTTATTAGACAACTACAAGCTAGACTTGAAAACACCAAATAAATTTGATAGCTTATCCCCTAGGTTGTAGTTTATTAGACAACAAGATAGTCTCGCAAGTCACTGATAGCTATTAAACCAAAAAATATATATAAAATAATGTTGCAAGTCCCACAAGTCTCGAATAGCTAACAAACAAAAAAAAAATATAAAATAATGTCGTAAGAGAAGCTTTTCTTGGCAAGTATTAGGATAAAATATGTGGATTGGTGGTAACAAAAAATAAATTTAATGAAGAATTCAAGTTATATTATTTGTAAACATAACAATATAAAGAAACAAATAACATCTTCTTGAGAAAATAACCATTCATTGTCAACCACATCAATTGTAGGAGTAGGTTGATCTGGTCATCTCACAAGACCTTCACTTATAAACTCGTGACATAGCACATGCATTCATGGGATTTTAAATAATACCCTCAATTTCCATAGATATTGATAAAGATCTCCCAAAATCATTTTCTTGAATCCCCCTCCTAATACATATTTCCTATTAAGGCTCCCTACTTTTATTAAATACCTAATTGTATACTTCCTAATACCTTTAAACCCTCACCCCACCTCGCTCCACCGATACGCCCAATTATCATTTGCCCATACCTAACCAATGGGAGTGCAAGAACACCTATTTCTATAAAAGAACCTATAACTTCTCTTACTTTATTTTCATTTTCCCATACCTAACCAATGAGAACACAAGAACACCTATTTCTATAAAATCACTTATAATAATTTTGTGGGTTTCACTAATATCCCTTTAGTTAGTGTGTGCACAGTAGCTTAGATCCTAAAGTGATTCCCCTACAATGATAATCCACTAGGTGTACTTATTCTTAAAAAACTATGTATGGATAGATGTCCCATTTATGGCCAAGTTCCACCAAAATGGTTCCCCCTACCTACCTAGTAACTACATTACATTTATTTCATGACAAGACTACCCTACAACCCACCAAATTTCTATCATATCCTTGACGTCAACAAAAATTTGTTGTTCAAGATATAGCTAAGTTGGAACAAACTTAGCTCTAGAGCTTAGGATATTTTTCCACCTCTAATGTTTATAAAACAATAGATATAAAATTTCTAAAGCATGTGGGAGCCCTTTAAGTATCACCTTTCCTATATTGACTCTGTCTTAAACATCATGGAAAATGTCCATAGATGAGTTATCCTTATTAAACCAAACATTTCATTGAAAATAATAATTCATACCATAACATTACTACTTCCCTTTTAACCACATAAAACTTATTTTTAAGTTACCATAATTCATCTTTAATATCACATAATTAGATTAAAAAATCAACCAAAATCCTCTCAAATAATAATTTATGAAATAGAAATTCAACAATTTTATATAATTAATAATTTAAATAAATGTCTTAGATCTAATCTGATTAATAATCATTTATAATAAAAAATACCACTTATTTACCCAAACCCCTTATTGACCCAAAGAAAAATACTTACACATTTCATTTAATGGAATTTGAGTGGCCTTAAAAAAACACACATATTTCATTTCAAAATGCCAAAATTTTTCAAATACGAAAAGCTTTAATTTCCTCATTCTTTTCCCTTCGGTTGCATGGTTTGTCCAGGTTTTGGAGGAAGGATACGGCCATAATGTCACAGGTCTGGAGGAAGGATGTGGGAAGTCAAGAAATTGATCCCGAGTGCCTATTGTAGGTCTGCTCTAATACATTTGGTTGACGTCCGGTGATTTATTTCCTTCTACAGAAAGAATCTGCTAAAGGTTACCCACATTGTTGGGCGACGACCCATCCCATGCCATCCATCTCTCTTCACAACTTCAAAATACATATCGACAAGCGCAACAAGGCACTCAAGAGCCTGTATTTTTAGGATTCCACGGAGGTAGACAAAGCCAAGGACGTGGGCGATAATGGCTACACTAATCTTCTCTGATACATCGGATCCTAACAAGTGCCTTTTCGACCCCAAAATCAACAAAGAAAATAAACAAAAAAGAGAGAAGAAATGAGTTGACTTCCACAAGAAAATCAAATGTCCTAAAACCATAGGAGGTCACCAGCCAGATGCTCTGGCACAGATGGATTGTGCTAATCCATTTGTACCTAAAAATGCCAGAAACCCTAAAAAAATACTTCGGATTGGCATGGAATCCAGGCTTCTAAGAGTCCCAAGGAAGGAAATTGGATGCAGAAGAAATTGATGTGGACTCAGACCAGCAGGATTAAGGCTCCGTGCCAGAGGATAAGCTTCCAGAGGCTACTAAGCCCACTCAAGGCTCCGTGAGGAGAAGCTTCCACAGGCTATTAAACCCACTCAAGAGGTAGCTAACTGCATTTCATTTTTATTGTTTAATTATATATTTATTATTTAATAATAAGAATCACTGCAAAAAACATTCCCATGAGGGACTTCCATTGGTTTAGGTGCCAGGTCTGAATGACAAATCTAGATAATGTTTTCTTAGTAAGGAATTTACTTCTAATGCGAGTTAGACCATAAGACTAATATTTCTCTTTTAATGTGAGTTAGATCATTTGAAGTACTCTGTAACCATGCTTGTTTGCAGCCCAAAGGTTCTAACAAAGCTATAAATATGGCTTGTTAGATCCTCTTCATGAATGATGTATCCCGCATCTACATGGATAACTTACTTCTATTTTTCATGCATGTCTTGATGTAGCATAGACCAAAAACATGTACCCTATGAACACATCATTGCATGATAACTATGCTAACCATTTATCAAAAAAAGCTTATTTGACAGGTCTAAGTTATTTTTAAATATCTTGTTGATTGTTTCAGAAGCTAGCGATCAAGCCATCAACTCCGTTGGGGCCCTTGTTGTTTTTGTTTAAGTTTTGAACTCTTGGCCAAGACATTTTGAAATTTGACTCTTTTTGAGTTGCGGAATAAATACACATGGCAACCGCGACCGCGCCGCAACGACCAGGAGTTGCGGAGCTACCAAGGTGGCGCGGAAGCACTCGATAGCTGGAGATCGAACAGAGATAAGTGCAGATGAAAGAAACACAGCAGAAAACAGAAAGTAGAACACGCAGACATCAGAAGAGAAGCTGGGAAAAGCCAGAGTAAAGACACAGAGAAGCTGTCAGTCGCGAGGAGCGGGTGAATAAATGACGATCACCCGGCTGAAAAGAAAGGTTGTTGAAGGTTGAATGGATACGAGAGAAGTCGCGAGGATCGAGACAGGGAAGGACGCGCAGAGCAGCTGCAGAAGAATCATGCTTGTTCTTACTATGGTTTCTTACTTTCTATGTTCTTCCTTTCTGTTCTAAAATCCATCTGTATCAGACTTGTGAGTTATCATAGAGAAAGCTATGTAATCATGTGTTCGGCCAGAAGAATAATATAAGGGAAGATTGCTGTCTCAATAAGTTGTTCATGTACTGTAATGTGTTTACACTGATTTAAAATTTTAAGTTGCGACTGTCTGAATACTTAGTAAGTGATCTTGCATGTGTAATTTGGTATATGTAATGGATGCACTTTCTTTCTTTGGTTGCGGGTTTATTCCTTACCAGTGATCTCATCCCCTTATGCATGTGGTCGCGGCACGCCTAGGGTGAGACGCACTGCTCTCCAAGAGCAGGGTGAAAATGCCGGCGTGTTCCTAGACTACACCGGACCCCTTGTTGGCCACAACCCTTGAACCTGGGTCTTGCCCGCGAGACCTGAATTTTCGCCAACAAATGGTTCCGTTGCCGGGACCTGCATGTTCTGAGGGGATCTAGATCATGGTATCGAGGATTTTTGAAGGAGCAATACGGCAATGGTGGGATGATCATCTTGACCAGTTCATTGCTCAGCAAGCAAAGCTGACCAAGAAAAAGGAGGCGGCGATCAAGGAGCTTGTTCTCTTCTCTGACTCAGCCAGTGATACGTACGAAATTTTCTGGGGAAGGTTCCCTACGGACCTTTACAATTGGTTGCGGAGGTTACGAGCGACGCTGCCCCAAGAAGGCTTGCGGAAGATAAACCGCAGGTGGACGCACGACGACCTCGTGGCACTGCATCGGGTAGATACTGAACTAACCCGCGCAGTGGATTTTTGGGTAAGGACCACGTTGGAAGGATACGCTGTGGAGTTTGCTGCTGAGTGTTACCAATCCTTTTCGAAGGCCGAGGCTGTTTTTCACTCAGGGCTGAGGGGGAAGCTGTTGAAGGAGATTCCGCTGTGGATCAAAGCCCTGATGGTGGACGAAGGGTTGATTGAATTCCACAAAACGAGTATGGAAGCGTAAACCACCCGTACTGGGGGAAGGATTGAGGGGACCGATGCTGTGTAGACTGTAAGAGTGGGGAGCGGGGGATGGACGTTGAGGCCGCATGCAAGTTGTGGGAGTCACGTGCGCATCGGCGGGCACAGATCGCCGATAGGTGGCGAAGAAGGGTAATGAGAGATTTGAAGAAAAGGGAGATTGAGAGGAAAAATCAGAAGGAGGCGCCTCAGAAGACAAGAACCATGGGTTTGGATACCCGGACAGGAGACGGGACAGCAGCGGACGTACAGTGGGTGCATGGGAGCCCAGCGACGCGAGAAAGAGAAGTAACGACTAGCGAAGATAATGGAAAGATGCAGCCCGAAGAAACTTCCGATGATGAATGGCACGACGTGATGCAGCAGATGTTCCAGGATCAGACGGCACCCACCCCTCCAGGCAGCCCTACTTCCCACCTTCCGCATGGCCAGGATCCCGACCTTCCCCTGGTACTTTATCAACCTTTAAGAAACATTTTTATTCAGTTACAAGCATTAAGTCAGTCATACAGTAGTTCAGCAGCGTCGGTAACGTCCGTTAATAGTAGCAGTACTAGTAGTAGTATTTTCCCTAGTGGGACCGTTATGCAACCAGGACCCGGAGGCCTTATCCTGGTTAATTCTCCACAAGTACATATGGCTGGATCTTTCACCCGGTATCCAGAGTTCTCTGGCCGGGGCAACGACGACGTAGAACAACACTGGTATCTGTGCGAAGCCATCTGGAGGGCTCGCCAGACGCCTGATGCAGGGAAGTTAATAGAATTCCAAACCACGCTCAGAGAAAGGGCTCTGAGATGGTTTATCAAGTGGTCCGAGGCGCACCCCAACCCTGTAATTGCGGACGTAAAGCGAGATTTTGTGCGAGAATTCAAGCTTCCCCAGACAGACCAGTAGGGCCTGTCAGAGCTGTGGGAAATTAAGAAGAAGGAAGGTGAGACCGCGTGGGAGTTGATGTGGCGATTCAAGGATGCGATCGGGAAACTCAGCTACCCGATCGATCCAAACCACCAGAGGGACTGGTTCATCAAGGCTCTGCTCCCCTTGACACGAACCCCTCTCACTCAGCAGAAGATTGATAATCTGCAGGATGCTTTGGAGCAGGCCATGAAGATTGAAGCCATGGCGGGATACCCCCAGGAATATAGGGGGGGGCTGGCCCCGCAAGACCCTTCTATGATAGGGTTGCAACACCAGATCGCCAGCTTGACCGAAAAGCTCAAGGAAATTCAGCCAGCGAGACCAGCGCGACCGAATGTTTGGTGTACTCATTGCCTGGTCGAGGGACACGTCGCAACCGAGTGTCCTCGGTTGCGCGGCGCAGGAGTTGGACCGTCAGTTGCAGCAATTCAGGGGGGTCCACCACCAGGGGGTGGCGCGGCGATGAACCAGCAGGGAGTCTACCAGCCGCAACAGACTTATGCGGGGTTCCCACCGCAACTAGGTTCCTCCACCACAGAGTACTGCGAGATCTGTCGAACGCTGGGGCATCCACCTCGGATGTGCCCGATCCTACAGAAGTACTCCACGGTGCCGAATAACGTGTATTGCGAATTTTGTGTGTCCACGACGCACAACACTGAGCAGTGCAGGGCGCTTGACGCACTTGCGGATCGACTGGATCGTCCCTCGTACAGGGTGAACGAGGCTACAAGGGGAAGAGGTGGCGGCATGCGGGGAGGCCGAACAGGAGGACGCGGTCCGGTAAAATGTTACAACTGTGACCAGGAGGGTCATGTAGCTCGAGAATGTCCCCTTCCGCGACGACCCTGGTGTTCCCAGTGCCGGGTCAACGCCCACGCTACAGAGGACTGTCCGGAACTCATCAAGAAGTGGGAAGAGCGGGCGAGGCAGAGGGGAGCGAATCTGATAAACTCAGAACCGCGAGGGGCCGCAACCCCTGACATGCAGAATGTTGAGATAGTAACACGGGGCGGAAATAAGACTGGAGACGATGCCCACGAGAAGGAGCCAGCACGAGTGGTACGGCCGGCATCCCCAAAGAAGTTGATCAGGCCCGAAGTCCAGAAGAAGTATTTTCAGGAGGCGGTCGAGGCATTCGCCCAGTTGCGGAACGAGGGAGGGTTGGAGGAGCCCAGGCGGCCGGAATCCGGTGCGCAGAACATCGCGGATACTGTGGTCGAGGATTGGCTCCGGCTATTCCTCAGGATTGTTGATAACGCTGGGCTGCGGCAGCAGCTCAAGCATGCTTTAGACGGAGCACTGCAGGGGTGCACAGAACCCAGAGATCCGGTGGACGCTAGGCCTCAATACGTGCAACGTGTCAAGCGGAACAAGCAACGAACAGGTAAAGAATTCCGGCTCAACACGCAGGTCGCAGGGTTCCAAATCAGCGACACCATGTTGGACTTGGGTTCCGACGTAAACATACTGCCCCGAAAGACATGGGAGGCTCTTGGAAAGCCACGGCTCGCCTATTCCCCAATCCAACTCAGGATGGCGAACCAGTACTGCATTTTGCCAATCGGCCGACTCGAGGGTGTCGAGGTTGATGTTGCGGGGGTGAAGACCTATACTGATTTCGAGGTTATTGATATCATGGGCGACAAGGATCCCTATCCTGCTTTACTTGGCATTGATTGGGCTTTTGAGAATTATGCCATCATCGACCTCAAGAAGGAGCTGATGATTTTTGAGGATGGGGAGGTACGGGTCACTCAGCCTCTCGACCCGTATCAGGGTCCGCAATATACAGAACCGGTGGACAGTCGGGAGGATGCTCAGATGATGGACCATCTCTATCAGATGACTGCAGGGAAGCGGGACGATTATATTAACCCGACCGCAACTGGCTCTATCAGTTGGCGGAGTGTGCAGAGCTCGGAGCTCGGATCCGAGCTCGCGTGGGAAGATTGGCAGCAAGGGGGGTATGAGACCACCACGCGGAGATGTGCCTCCATTGCTCAAGTCCGGTGGATAGGGACTGAGATCCGCGGATACCCCACATTATCAAACATGCAAGCAGTGAATACTTTTATTGCCAAGGTGGAAGACCGGGTCCCAGATGAAAGCCGGATACCACTTTTGGATGTGGCCTTGCAGTCAACGTCGGGACGATGGTGGAACAATCACCGCAACACTCTGTTGCGATGGGAGCGTGTGGCGGATGCTCTGCGGGCACGCTTCAAAGAGGATGAAGGGCCCTGCATTACACTTAAACATCATGGAGCTTCCGACCCGCGACAGCATTTGCGGGCGTGCGAGGAATAGTGGCGTAGCGCCAGGTACCCTGAGGAGTTGTGGGTCCATAGGTTTGTCCACTCCCTGGGTACAATTCCCCAGGCCTGGTACCTGGAGGAAGAGCGGAAACGGGGAACCCGCTCCTGGCAAGTAGTCGCGGAAAAGTTCGTCCAGAGCTTCTCGTTCGAAGGGGAGACGGCGCAGGAATCTCAGGCCCTACAAGCCGTCAAGGAGGTTCTGTTTTTCCGCCATCCTGAGCCTGCTGAGGGCCCGGTGGCGTCACGCTCCGGGGTCAAGCGCGAAATGGTTTGCCAACGGATTGACGGCGATCCGGAGGATGATAGTTTGGAGGACCTTAGGCATCTCTATTTTGAGGAAAAGGAGGGCGAGCGGAGCGTCCGTGACGAGCCGACGACAGAAGGAGTCCATTTGCAGCCCCTAAAGACAAAGAAGCTGAACATTGGAACGGAGGAGAAACCTAAGCTCGCAACGGTGGGAGATTACTGGGACGAGGAGATGACAAGAGAAATTTTCAGCCTCCTCCGGGAGTATGAAGATTTATTTCCGTCATCAGTTGCGGACCTGAAGGGGATCAAAGGGGATTTGGGCGAGATGCGCATCACACTGAAACCGGGAGCCAGGCCGGTGAAGCACCGACCCTACCGGTTGAATCCACGTATCAAAGAGAAAGTTAAGATGGAGATTGACAAGATGCTGGCTGCAGGTCTCATCTTTCCAGTAGAAGACGCCGAGTGGGTAAGCCCCATTGTCATCCAGAACAAGAAGGACAAAGCGGAAATCCGTGTCTGTGTAGACTATCGGAGCTTGAATAATGCTTGTATCCACGATCCGTTTCCCACTCCTTTCAGCGATGAAGTTCTAGATCATGTCGCGGGAAACAAAGCTTATTCCTTCACTGATGGGTTTTCGGGCTACCATCAGGTGCGCATCGCCGAGGAAGACAAAGCAAAAACGACATTCACCACTGAGTGGGGATCATTCGCATACCACGTTATGCCGTTTGGTCTGAAGAACGCACCGGCTGTGTTTTCCCGGATTGTCATTGCTGCTTTCCAGGAGTACATTCACAAGTTCCTGGAAGTCTATATGGACGACTGGACTGTTTACAGCCTGCTGAAGAAACACGCCTCCCTGTTGCGTGTTATGTTCGATCGATGCCGCCAGCTGCAGATTTCCTTGAACTTGAAGAAATGTATTTTTGCAGTACCATTCGGCACACTCTTGGGCCACGTGGTGTGCAAGCAAGGGGTCTGCGTTGATCCTGCCAAGGTCGCGGTCATCGTCCACATGGAGGCCCCCGAGACCGTGAAACAGTTGCGGGCACTTCTCGGGCACACGGGATACTACCAGCGTTTTATCCGCAATTACGCCAAAATCACGGCCCCTCTGGAGAAAATATTGCGGAAGTCAGAAGTGTTTGACTGGATGGAGGAGTGCAGGAAGGCGCTTGACACATTGAAAGAGAAGTTGGCGACGGCACCCATACTTGTTCATCCCGACTGGGATAAGCAGTTCCATGTGCACATTGATGCGTCCGGAATTGCACTTGGAGCTGTATTGGCGCAACCCGGGGAAACGACAGTTGACCACCCCGTATACTTCGCCAGCCGACGGTTATCAAACGCGGAGAAGAACTACACCACGACCGAGCGGGAGGCGTTGGCGATGGTGTACTCCCTCCAGAAGTTCCGCCACTATCTTCTGGGTGGCAAATTTACATTTTTTACGGACCATTCCGCATTGAAATATCTGGTAAATAAGCCTGTGTTGGAAGGAAGAATCTGTCGATGGCTTCTACTTTTTCAGGAGTTCACGTTTGAGGTGATTGTCAAGCCTGGCAGGTTGAATGTTGGTCCCGATCACTTATCCAGGTTGGAGACGGGAGAGAATGAAGGTTCGTTGGACGATCATCTTCCGGATGCTGACCTATTCCGAGTTGAAGCAGTACCAGACTACCTGGCTGACATTGCCACGTATCTGACCACGGGACAGTGCCCTGAGGATTACACCCCGCTTCAGAAACGCCACTTGGTTGTCCGGGCGGCCGACTATCAATTGATCGCGGGGCAGCTGTACAAACTGGGCCTGGATGAGGTGTTGCGCAGGTGTGTTCTTGACCACGAGCGGGAAGCAGTGATGTGGGAATGTCACAGCGGTGTTGCGGGAGGACATGTGGGTGCGAAACCCACCGCAAGGAAGGTGCTTCAAGCTGGCCTATGGTGGCCGACGATACATGCAGACTGTAAGGCCTATGTGAAGCGTTGCGATGTTTTTCAGAGGACGGGAAAGCCTTCGCACAGGGACGAGCTCCCGCTACACCCGGTGCATGTGTTGCGGCCGTTTGAGAAGTGGGTTATTGATTTCGTAGGCCCCATCGCACCAATCGCTCGGCATTCCAAAGCCCGGTACATCATTACCGCAACGGATTACCTCACACGGTGGGCTGAGGCAGCAGCGGTACGCGACTGCTCGGCAGAGACCGCTGCCCGGTTCATCTTCGAACACATCATCAGCCGCTTTGGCTGCCCACGGAGCTTAACCAGCGATCAGGGTACGCATTTCATTAATGCCACGGTCAAGTCACTATTGGACACATTTATGATTCAGCATCACAAAAGCAGCCCATACCACCCGTAGGCCAATGGTACGGTGGAAGCCTTCAATAAGATTCTTGAAAATGGCTTGACTAAAATTTGCAACGCTCAGCGGGACGACTGGGACGAGCGGCTACCAGCGGCCTTATGGGCTTACCGGACCACGGTAAAACGTTTGACCAACCAGACGCCTTTCCAGTTGGTGTATGGCCAGGAAGCGGTGATTCCCGCCGAGTTCGCCGTACCCAGCCTTTTGATCGCAACGTCCCTTCACTTCTCAGAAGAGGCGTCACTTAGGGAACGCCTTCAGGAGCTACAGGAGCTGGATGAGGCCCGATTTCTCGCGGAATTCCACCAGACGGTTCAGAAGGCCAGACAGAAAGCATGGCACGACCGCCACATCAAAACCAAAGCCTTCCAAGTTGGCGGCAAAGTTCTCTTATACGAAAGCTGGTTCCAGAAGTTTCCAGGCAAGCTCCAGATGCACTGGCTGGGACCGTACTTTGTCATCGAGATCCGCGACTCAGGAGCCGTTCGGTTGGCACAACTGGACGGCACAGTTCTTCCGGGATGGGTGAATGGCGCACGCCTGAAGCCCTACCAGGAGTAGGTACTTCTCACTTTTCATTAATAACTCTCGCAACCGAGAGAACCCGTAGAGTAGCGTAGTTGAATAACTCTCCCGCAACCGGGATGAGCGTAGGCAGTTTTTTTTCCGTTCATATGGAGTCAGTCAAAGAACCAGGCAGTTGCGGGAACCTTACCGCAACTGACTATGGTCGGGGCGAGCTAGTCCAGCGTGTCGCAGCGCCAGTCCAGCGTGTCGCAGCGTCAGTCCAGCGTGTCGTTCACGTAGGATCCATCCTCGTGCCAGTGTCAGTCCAGGTCATTTCCGTCAGTCCTTTTGTCAGTCCGTAGGATCGCTCAGATTTGGTCATAAATTCCCTTAATGGACAGTAATCATACCGTAATCATTTTCCATCACCCGCAGTTCCCTCAGCCGTCGAGTCCGCCCATCTCCCCATGACGCCGTCAGCAACTGTCAGATTACACACAGGCCTGCGATTGATCGCACGATTATCGCAGGCAAGAAAGATAGCAAGAATTAATTGCCGTTATGGAGTCTCATCAACCCCGCGCGTGCCAGCAGATGGCCCAATTTGCATGAAGGCTATCAGCACAAGGATGACGGACCAGTTCAATTTGGAAGTTGCAGTGACTCCGGAGCATTCGCAGTATCAGAGCACACAGCACCTCGCAGGAAGTTACAGAAGAATCGTCCAAGTCTATCAGCGGCGCGCCAAGATGCCGAGAGCTCTCCTCTCAGTCCCTGAACCAGCGTTAGATAGCAGAATTCACCGTGTAGAGTCGCTGGTCGGCAAGTATGACAATGCACCATGTATGGACGCCAACTTGTCCGACCCGGCTGAGTTTCCCCACCTCCATTGGCAAATATACATGGAGCACCATTACACGCCCGGGAGCAGCTCCAACAGTCGGATGCGTCCAGAATTCCGGGGCCTACAGCAGTCGACTTTGATGAATTTGAGGAGTCTTCCCGTCTTCGGAACTACAGGACCAGCTCTGCAATGTACCCGGTTCCTCCTCAATCGGGTGCAGAACGGGTCCCTGTGGCTTAATGAAGAAATTCCAATACATGCCGCAGACATTAATCGGCTTACGGGGCTATCTCAAACTGGTGCAGATGTCTCCACTGCGGGCCAGACATCCTCCAAGCGCGCCCGAAAGTCGGCTGACGCGGACCTCTACACCAAGTATGGCACTCGTAAGGGTGGTAAAGGTGCCAAAATAGATTTGATAAATGTACCAGAAATCCGGTTCGCTTGCTACCTGATCGCTAGCAAGACCATGCGCCACTACACGAAGGGAGAGTGCACTCTGGACACAATTTCCATTGCAGAGCATTGCGTCCGGGGAGCCAGGTTGAATTGGAGCTCGTTTGTGTTGAAGGAACTCTTCGCGGCTTGCGAAGACAACTACAAGCGGACTACCAGTTTCATTTATGGGTACTTGATCTTAGCGTTCGCCATGTGGAAATGGCACCTTCCTCCTATCCGGACACCGGCGGAGATCACCGTGAGCCAGCCGCTCGCGATGAAATATTCCCCCTGGCAGGTGTCCACGGACCCCAGCAGCAAGCAGGTGAACGCAGAGGCGTTCCGGGCGTGGTATGGGATGATGACCGATGTGGTCACTTACCAGCAACGGGTGCCCCGGCACCTGTTGGATGAATACAGTGAATAGGTGTGGTTTGGAGTCAGCCACAGCCACACTTTCATCCGGCCAACTTGCGTACCGCACCACACCTTTCATATGGCGCCCCTTCGCTTCCAGCTGAATGACAATGTTTTCCACAGGGAGGTCTCTGCGTGGCCGGGGGTTGTCCAGCACGTCCGCGACGGAATCATCCGCTACGATTTTGAGGGGAAGAGGGCCGCACAGCAGCCTGCCGCGACCGGCGCAGGGGGATCTTCACAAGTTGCGGCGGAGACAACACCAGATGCAGCTGGGACCGCACCGGACCTGCCTGAATCGCTGGTCCCCATCGTCGAACATCTCAACGACCAGGTACGGCGACTCAATGTGGCAACCCAGGTTGCTTCAAGTGGTGCCCCTATATTTCCTTCTTTTGCTGAATTTCATATTAATCGGTCCCGTGGTCTCTCCAATACCGCCCCCCTCATTTCCCCCATTCCCACTAACCTGTTCACTTCTGCCACCCCCCTCATCACACCAATGGGTGAACCGGGCCCCGAACCCGATTCCTCCGACCCACCTCCACCCAAAAGGGCCCGCACTACGGTCACAGATCCAGTGGTTGATCTTACGGAGGATGATCCACCAGCCACTCCGCCCACAACAACTTTGATTCCGAAGGAACCACTGATTGATCCGGCAGATTTCCTTAACCTTCATCTCCCTCCCACCCCTTTCACTCCATCCACCGCCCCCTCCACTAGCCGACCACATGCCACCTCCCCCAATCCGTCCAACTCCTCATCCACTGTGTCAGATTCTTTGATCTGGGAACTTTTCGGCGGTGACCACGGGGCGGAGGTCACCTCCAGTACTGCAGCCGTGGTACCACCGGTTGACCCCGTGGCCACATCCCAGGATCCTCTTCCCACTATATCTGTCCAGCCAGCCACAGTTGGGGCTGATTCGGCCACCCCTTCCACAGAGCGGACCACGCAGTAGGACCGGCTGGAGCCTGATATGGCCACTTCGGTGCAGCAGCAGACGCCGGTCCATCCTCCAGAGACTTCAGGCCGACCAGCGGCCATGGGCCAATCTTCGCAGGAACAGATGCCAGAGCAGGGTGCACCCAGCACAACAAATGCAGAACAATTGAGTCCAGCACAGCTGTACCTGCTCATTCAGCGGGCGGCCCTCAAGGCCGAGCAGATTCACACAGAGCTACAACGGTGGTGCACCGAGCAGCGGAATCAGATCACGGCGCTTACTGAACAGCGCAATCAGTTGCTGCGGGAGAAGACCAACCTCCAGGAGCAGGTCAACATTGCTATCCAGGCGATCTCCAGCGTATGGCCCGCTGCACGGGCTCACCATGCTCCACTTCCCACCAGAATCGAGGAGGACACTATCGCACTACAGGCTCGCCACCTCAGGGAAGTTTTCACTATTGTTTGCAGGGAGAACCAGGAGCTACAAGCGGCGTTAGCCGCACGGCCTACCCTTCCAGATCCATCCAGTGTCCATTCAGAATAGGTGGCTGCTAAGAAAACGCAGGCAGTCAGTATGCAAGCAACTCTCCATTCCACTGCAGCTGCGGCTTCTGCCTTTCTCCGAAGTCTGCAGGAGTGCTCACTCGTGCTAACTGTCAAGACGCAGCCTATCGCTGCTCAGCTGCAACAGATTGCCCATGACATCCAACCGACCGCGGATCCAGCAAGGTTAGATCAACTTTACGCCCAGTCGGACGAGCTTGAACTTCACATGCAGCAGACTGAGGCCGAATCAGCAGCGGCCAAGCACGTTATCAGGGAAGTTCGCCCGCCCATCCGAGCCCAGGCCGACTCACTCCAGCAGCTGGATGCCAAGGCTGAAGCATAGCTTGCCACGTTGTTCGGGGATGCCCCGACGACCATCGACGGAGCCGCCGCCACCCAAATCTCTCAAGAAGCCGACTTGCTGGTGCAGGAATGGCAGCAAGCGGTGGCGGACTTCACCCAGCTCCGAGATTCAGCACTCCGCCGGGTCCCAGAGTTGGGGCCCTTGTTTGGCCAACCGGATGGCTGAACACAGCAGGAAAGGGCGGCGGAAGAAGGAACAGCAGAGCAGGGCACGGAAGCCAGCGGGGGAATGGAAGTAGAAACTGTTATTTGTGATTGACTCGCGGACGAGTCAAGGAATTGTGGTCGGGGCCTGTTGGGGCCCTTGTTTTTGTTTAAGTTTTGAACTCTTGGCCAAGACATTTTGAACTTTGACTCTTTTTGAGTTGCGGAATAAATACACATGGCAACCGCGACCGCGCCGCAACGACCAAAAGTTGCGGAGCTACCAAGGTGGCGCGGAAGCACTCGATAGCTGGAGATCGAACAGAGATAAGTGCAAATGAAAGAAACACAGCAGAAAACAAAAAGTAGAACACGCAGACATCAGAAGAGAAGCTGGGAAAAGCCAAAGTAAAGACACAGAGAAGCTGTCAGTCGCGAGGAGCGGGTGAATAAATGACGATCACCCGGTTGAAAAGAAAGGTTGTTGAAGGTTGAATGGATACGAGAGAAGTCGCGAGGATCGAGACAGGGAAGGACGCGCAGAGCAGCTGCGGAAGAATCATGCTTGTTCTTCCTATGGTTTCTTACTTTCTATGTTCTTCCTTTCTGTTCTAAAATCCATCTGTATCAGAATTGTGAGTTATCAGAGAGAAAGCTATGTAATCATGTGTTCGGCCAGAAGAATAATATAAGGGAAGATTGCTGTCTCAATAAGTTGTTCATGTGCTGTAATGTGTTTCCCCTGATTTAAAATTTTAAGTTGCGACTGTCTGAATACTTAGTAAGTGATCTTGCATGTGTAATTTGGTATATGTAATGGATGCACTTTCTTTCTTTGGTTGCGGGTTTATTCCTTACCAGTGATCTCATCCCCTTATGCATGTGGTCGCGACACGCCTCGGGTGAGACGCACTGCTCTCCAAGAGCGGGGTGAAAATGCCGGCGTGTTCCTAGACTACACCGGACCCCTTGTTGGCCACAACCCTTGAACCTGGGTCTTGTCCGCGAGACCTTACTCCAACACAACCCTCAAGAATGCACCAACGAGAGCACTGTAACTCACAATGCTTGGCTAGTACCTTTAACTGTTTATTCTGAATAATGTAAATGAGTGACTGTTAATTTTCCCATGAATTCAAAATTACAAAATTCAATCTCTAAAACAAGAACTCCCATTTTTAGAAGCCTCAACTCAATACATTTTACCTCCTTAGACTCATTTTCAGAAGCCTCAACTCAATAAATTTTACCTCCTTAGAAATTATCTTATCGTTTTGTTGTGTTTTATGTTGTACCCTCTTTAAAATTTAAACAGTTGATAAATAATTATTCGAATAATGTTTGATCTGAAAAAAACCCACATTGAAGAAGTCTCTGTTCTAGGAAAGCACAATAAATTATAAGATGTATCTAACATGAACTTATACCCAGATAGAATATCTTTCGTTGAGCTTATGCCCAGATAGAATATCACCTTGTTCAACACAAAATAGTAGCTGATTACAATATCTTCTTCATCCGCAGTCTCTGGGACCTATTCTTGGTGGCCACTCAACTGGTTCATCATCACTTACATTTCAAAGTGAACTACACAACATGGTGTTTTGGCTGTAAACTTACTTACTCAAATATCATTGAACATCCCCTTAAATGTTCATCCAAGTCAATAAATCACTTGTTTATTCACCCAAAACTTTATCTAAAATATTGGATATGGGTTAACTCCCATTCATGAAGCCATCTGGGTAATTAGTTGTTATTCTTGTTGGTTCATTAGGAGAGTAACCTAGATACAAGTTGTGTCATCCAAATTTATTTGCATCAAAATTGTCAGTTTCTTAGCTTTTGTTTTCATATCTTAAAGGCTGGTGATTTCTATCTCTGCTTTTCCTGTTATGAGTGTAGAATGTTGTTGTATGTTGTCCTTATTTACAACTATTAAGATGGCACCAAGTCCAACACCAAGATACTTGGCCAAATAATCATTTTTCAACACTTGTGATCACTGGGCAAGCTTCAAGGTTCAATTGTTTACTTCTACTTAAATAGTCACATTGACTGGTTTTGGAAACCATTGAAAATTAATATAATATTTTCTTTCTTTCAACTTTTTTTCAAGAAACATTGACACTACAACTTAAACTGAAAGGTTTCATAATTTTCAAGAGCAGGGGTTAGTAGGGGTGGGGTTCATAGCAAAGTGTATGGGCGTTGTAGTCCGAAATGTTAGGTACTAGATATGGCATGATGTTTGTTCCTCCAACATCTCCCTTCAAATATGAGTTACTTAATAAAGAGTTGTTTATCACCTCATTCAACACAAACTTGTAGTTGATTACAATATCCTCTCCATCCACAGTCTCTGGGACCCATTCTTGGTGGACACTCTACTGGTTCATCATCACTCCTATTGGTTCTTTCATCATTTAACATCGCCTTAAATTTTCATCACGAGTTAAGAAATCATTTGTTTATTCACCCAAAACATTATCTAAAAGATTGGATACGGGTTAATTACCTCCCATCCATGAAGCCATCTGGTAACCGGTTATTTATGCTTGTTGGTTCATTAAGCGAGAGCAACTTGGATAAAGGTTGTGTCATCCAAATTTATTTACATCAAAATTATCAGTTAGTTTTTTTCATATCTTAAAAGTGGTGCTTTCTATCTCTACTTTCTGTTATGAGTGTAGAAAGTTGTTATGCAATTGTCCTTATTTACAACTATTGATGTTACACCCTTTTTGGTCATCTAATTCATTATCATTAGATGAACCCAAGTACACCATGTAAGACCAATTTTACTCTAAGTAAAATTGCTTTCACCATATAAAATAACATTTATCTATATTTCCTGGTCATATTTAACCCAAAACAAGGAAATTAATTAAATAAATCATTATTTATTTAAGTATTTCCTAAGAATAAGTTATTCAAATCATTATTTAAATAATATTCCTAGTTAAATTTGACTAAATAATTTTTAAATAATTAAATAAATCATTATTTATTTAATTATATTCCCATCATGTCCCTAAAATAATAAATAAATCATTTATTTATTTATTGTTTATAAATAAAAGAATTGACCCAAGTCAAAAGACCTTTTCCCTCCAACAAATATAATAAAATATTCCTAAAGGGTGATTCTAGAATTTGATTAATAATATTTTATTCGTGCACCGAGTTCTAGAACACCCCAATATTTTGTTATAAATAGAAGGGTTTTCCCCATTCATTAGTCACCTTCATTGCATTAGATCACACTGGATCTACTCTTGGTCACCATTTTCCATTTTTGCTTTGTGAGCTCCCATTGAGTTCTATGTTTGTCAGGGTTTTCTACCACAATAAGAGAGAGGAATTTTAGATCTGAAACACTGAGGAATTTCAAGAACCCATCCCATTGAGGAGAACTGGAAAACACCTTTCTTGTTTTCCTCTCAGGTGCCCCATTCTTTAATATAATACAAATCATTCTTTTAAACACTTTGTTCTTGTCTTGTCTATTGGATGCATGGAGCCATATCATATTTTATCTGCTTAATGTCTTTTTGTGCTTAGATTTGAATTTGTGCAGGAGACTTAAAGATATTTTGCAGCCATAATCGATGTTAGGGATATTTGTTATGCGTAGCTAAAGTGATCTTTTACGAAGAAAGATTCATACTAACAATTGGCGACCACACGGGTTTTATTTTACGACCGTTGTCGTTTTATATATTCCTGCATATCCAGTTGTTTCAGACCCTGGGGTTTCTCTTCCATTTCTGTTTTCCCTATTTTTATGGTTTTTTTCACCCCTAAAACCCTCAAACAGTCAAATTTTTAACTTCTGTGTGTTTCTGGCCTTATTGCGCAGGTTACAGACATCAGCCGCAGCTGAGATGACAATTTTTTTTGAAATCTGCCGCCGAGACAGCCGGATCTGCAGGTCGCACTTATCGGCCCAAAAAGTGTGACTTGAGCTTGAGGACACACTTTTCTACCCCAAACCTGTGACTTGGACTGATAACAGATCAAAACCTGCGACCTGCACTTTTTCTGCACATTTTTCAGCACTTTTTCTGGGTTTGTCTGAAGCTTCTGTCAGGGTTTTCCAGCCTTCGTCTCTGCCCGTTTAGACCTTTTTCTGATCTGCTTCACTCAAATAAGAGGGAATCTTGCCCCTTAGGGCTCTAGTACCCTCCACTTTTTGTTGGAGAGTCTTTGTTGTTTCAGAAGTCTGAATTTTCAGAGTTTCAACTTTATTTTTCTCAGATCTAATACCTCCTTTTCAGATCCCTTTAGATCAGCTCTTCTCCCTCTCAAATCACCTCATATCATTTTTTTTGGGTTCCTTTCCATGGCCACCACCTTGTCTCTTCTATTTTTAGCTGATCTCCTCCTTTTTAGCAGCAACCTTGCCTCTGCCTATTTGTTGTTCTCTGCACCACTTTTCAGCAGATTTCTCCTTTAGATCCCAGTCCCTCCTGACATTAGATCTATTGGCCTCCTTTTTTCATGCTTGGCTTAGTTTTTTCCCTCTTATAGACTATTTTTGAGAGACCCGCCTTCTTGGGTTACATTGATGCATTAGTCACTGTTAATTTTCTGTTCTTTTCATTTTATTTACTGCAAATTTATTTTCAGTTACACAGCACACTTTTTCTTTTACTCTCAAAACATCTGGGTTTAAAACATTAAAATTAATGCACACCATACACTGACCCTAAGTGAAGAAGCTTCTTGTTAACACCGCCTGGAAAAGACTTTAAAATCAATTTTCACTGCACCTCTCTGCCCTTGAACTCACTTGATTTTTCCCCTCCCTGCCCTTGTCAGTTTTTCTTCTTCCCGTCATCATTACGCCCCCAAGGCACCTCTCCAAGAGGCTTCTTGGCCTTCACCCTCAGTTTCCGATCGGTCGACTTCCTCCTTCCCGTCGTTCTCGATTAAGTCCTCCCCTGAGTCCACACTCCGACTCTTCTTCTGATTGTTCGGGTTCTCCCCCTACTTCTGGTTCTCCCTCTTTTAACTTCACCATGTCTAGTTCAGGACCTAGCCCTAACCCCAATTCTACCGCTGGGTCCACTTCCAGTGGAACCACTACGGGACCTACCTTGACTGCCCCATTACTCCCTTATATGGTCGGCCTCAGTCTCCCCGATTTCAATCAGCTGATTAATGATCCTATTCACCACGATGTTAGTTGGCCTGCTATGCAACCAAGCTCCCCTCCAACATTCCCAAGTTCTAAGGCCTCGCTAGTGAAGATCCCTCTAACCATATCCGATCTTTCCATATGTGGTGTTCCTTCAATTCCATCACCGATGACTCCATCCGTCTTCATTTGTTCCAACACACGCTTACCAGCGAAGCTTCCAAATGGTATGTTGATCAAGCCACCTCTTCCCATACCACCTTTGCGACCATTGCCCAAGCCTTTTTATCCTATTTCCAGCTCCCTCTCTGATACGACACTGGCACTGAACTCTTAACTTCTTTCCATCAATCCTCTTCGACCTGCCTTTCTGCTCATGTCCAGGAATGGCGGCGAAGACGGAGCTTGTGTCGCGCTCCCCCCTTTGAAGATCAGGTTTACATGGATTGGTTCCTTCGCTCTCTCTTACCTCCCATTGGCAAATATGTCGCATCCCATTTTCCCCAAACCGAAGAAGTCGCCCTCCAAATAGCCTTGAAATATGACCTTATCTACGCCCAATCTGGTTATGTCTATACCGTCCTTCCTGACCTTCCCAAGCCCGGTGGCCCTAATGCCTCGGGGGCATCTCACTCTGCCGACGGTATCGTTGGAGCCCTATCACATACCTCTGCCCAACCTCTTCCGGGCCATGGTTTCCCTTTAGAGGCCAGCCTCTTCGGCACTTTTTCCCCTCCAGGTAGCATGTATTCAGGATACGGCATGCCTCCTCCTTTTTCCCACCCTCCTGCTTACCTCACTGCTACCCACCCTACCCCTTATCCGTATTCGCAACCTGGTGTCCCAGCCCCTCCAGCATTTGGACCTCCCACTCCCCTGCCTTTTCCACCCATGCAACCGCACTTACTACCCCCTCCAGGGCAAGTCTTTGCACAGCAGGGGGCACCTAATTTTCTTCCTTCTCAAAGAAAGAGGAAAGGAAATCAATCTGCCCCTGGTAATCGTGGATCCAATCCTTCAAGTATTGATCCTCACACTGCTACCCAGCCACAGGGTTCTTAGCCCCAGCCGAACAGGCCACTTCGCACCAATAAGCCATGTTCATGTTGCGGTGTTTATGGTCATTACACTCACGATTGTCCCTTATTACCACAAATGCGGCAGATGTGGGACTCTCAGGCCACTGTGCGGGGACAACATTCCTCCCCTACTATCCCTCCTACCCCAGCTACTTCTCAACCCGTTGTGTTTACCAATCCTTTCCCTCAACAAGGATTTGTGGCCACTCAAACCACTCAACCTTCCCCTTCTGGTTCCTCTGATTACTAGATTCTCATGATGGCCTCTGACCCACCTCTCACCATCGACCTCAACCTTAAAACTCGGTCCCGTCAGTATTCCACACCTCCCATTCCATTTGTCTCCGAGTCTCCATCGTCAGGTCCTATGGAGCCTCTATCGACACCCAATGGTCCATTGCAACTCCCTTCGCCCAAAGCCAAGGTTCATCCCATGCCTCCTAAGGGACCATTACGCCAAAATGCTACCTCTAGTCGGGCTGCCTATTCATACAGCATAGTAGATGATCTGGCCCAATCTCCTGCTGCCATTTCAACACTAGAACTCCTCCAGTCGTGTCCTTCTCAAAAGAGGGCTCTACTATCTTCCGTGGGCGCCGTCGATCCTACTGATGACCAATTGATTATTTTCGATGCTCGTCAGTCAGAACATCCCCCTCTTCCTCCTTTGGTTGCTTTCCAAATCCCAGTCAAAATCTGAAACGCCAATGTTGCTCGATGTATTATTGATGAGGGGGCATCTACCTGCGTAATGTCTGCTTCGGTTTGGAAACAACTCGGATCCCCTCAGCTGGCCCCTTCCACCATCACCCTTCGTGTGTGGGATGGCCACGCCTCCCAGCCCATTGGCCTTTTCTATAACTGTCCTATCACCCTTGTTGGAAAGACTGTTTGTGTCGACGTTGAAGTTATCGACGCCCCTCTTGACTACAACATCCTTTTGGGACATAGTTACACCTATGCCATGTCATCCGTCCCATCTGCAGTCCACCACAAGATGTTTTTCCCTCAT
Organism: Pinus albicaulis; assembly: GCA_034641835.2. Classification (NCBI taxonomy): domain Eukaryota; kingdom Viridiplantae; phylum Streptophyta; class Pinopsida; order Pinales; family Pinaceae; genus Pinus; species Pinus albicaulis. The sequence goes on along the minus strand of JAXQQM020071545.1, from coordinate 39,050 downwards.
AATGGAAATATTTTCACCATTGACCAATTGACCTACCATGAACCAAAATCTCAGACCTCCCCTGAGTCCACCATCTCTACTGTCAATAATAAACCAACTGTTGATTCTTTGACCAGTGTTTCCCCTGGCGTCTACAAATATTCCTATTTGCATGGAAATTTTCTTGGTCCTCCCCCTCTTCCTGTCTCTGACCCTAGCCTAGCGACTGTTTGCATGATGCAATCATCTCAGGCTAGCCTTAACGACTGCTTTCCGGCTGATCGGCAACCTCAATCTCGCCCACAGCCTCCACTGGCTCCTAGCCCTCCTTACGCCCGATCCCGGAACTTTTCACGACACTTGTCACGAGTTTCCCATTATCCAACCCATGGTTAAAGTCGCATTCCTAAATCTACGATCACGAACCCTCTGTTTCTTCCTCATCCGTGGCAAGATAACCAGACTCTTAGCACCAACAAGCCACACAGTATACGTGTGGCATCCACGACCATTAATCTCACCATTTTCCTCACCTCACGCATTACCGAGCCTCTTTAGAGGTCATTCGCGAGTACGAAATTGAGCAAAATCAATCCGCCTCTCCCATCCTTGCTCAATATGCGTCAGGTATACTCTAGGATCCTCCTACTACCATTGACATTCCTCCCCCTGATGTTGAAATGTCAGAATCTGTTGCTCCCCTCCTATACCTATCATCATCCGTGCAACCATCTGAGTACATTCCCTCCAAATCCACTCCCTTTGTTCTACTTGATCCTCCTTCAGACACATTCTCGGGCTCTTCATGTTTTGAATTTCTTTTTACCTATTCTTCTGTCATTCCCCATGATGACCCATATCTGTGCCTCTCTTCCCACACTGTTGATTTCGGTAGCTTTGCAGCGTTGTCTGGTCCCCTCGACCCTTCCATTCCCTCCCATAATCACGATCATACCATCCGTATCTTCGATGTTCTTCGCAGCTTGAGTCCCTGCTCTTCATCGCATAGTTCTCATCCATCTCCCTCTCATCGATCTATGAGTCCTAGACCTCCTACCCAGACTGCTCCCTCCCATAGCCGTCAGTGGATGTCTATCCTCTACTCACGCTGCCCTCCTTTTCCTCATCCCTCCCATTTGCGGTCCCGCAACACTATTATTTCGGCCCTCTCCCCCAACCATTATCTTGGCTATGCCGATGGGGCAAGTTGCTCTTCTCGGAATCTTGCTTCAGCAGCATGGGCCATCTTTACCCCCTTGCATACCCTGGTTCTTGAAAATGGGGTCTGCATTAGTAATGCCACCAATAATCAGGCCGAATATGATGCCGTGCGTGGTCTCTTAGCCGATGCCCTCTCTCATCACATCCTCCATCTGCATGTTCATTTAGATTCCCTACTTCTTGTCCTACAACTTAATGGTGTCTATCGTGTGCATAACCCTATCCTGTTTAGACAATATTTACGAGTGAAACTTTTGATGCATGCATTTACATCCATTACTTTCAACCATATCCCTCGATGTCAAAATCATTACGTCGATCAAATTTCAAATCATGTTCTAGACTGGCATTTATCACACACAAGAAAATAAAATTTCACATCATCCACAAAATATACATAAATAATATATATCATATAACATGTGTTTTTAGAGTCCATCTGCTCTAAAACATATCACATGCCCATAGCATGGTACACAAAGCAAAACTACAAAATGGGGGGCACCACTTGCCCCTACAAAAACACTGGGGGGCACCATCTGCCCCACATCTAATCACTCTCCGGAGGATCCCGAGCCAATGGCTCTGCTCCCGCAGCTCGTAGATCACGCATAGTCTGACCGACCATCGCCATGCGTCGCATGATACCTCGCCATTCCGAGGGTAGCCCAATACCTAACTCTATGTACTGGTCATCTAAATCCTGCCAACCAAGATCCGACACACCAGTCAGCAACCCATCACATCTACGATGGATGTCCTCCACCAGAGCGGCCATATCCTCATTCTGTGCTATCCTTGATCCACTCGCACCTGTAGCGCCTGCCTCTGCCGGTCGCCCCATATATCCAGCCGGTTTCACCGGAGCTATATCTACATTCCAAAACATATAACTATTAGTACCATGCATACTAGTCACAAACTCTAAAATGCACATAACAGATTAGTTGCTTGTCACTTACCATCGGGCCCCCACACTCAACCAGGCGGAAGCGGCAAGTCCGGATCTCCCCAATAACTCATCCCACTATAGGGATAGTCATCTATGTATAGTGGCATCTGATCCCAATGGGCGAAGAACTCTGGTCGGAACACCCGTCCGACTACCCCTCCTCCTCCTCTACATAGTAATCGTCCCCACTGATGCATCTGAGGCTCTCTCGGACCTCCATCAGGTAACTGTATATGGGGTCGCAAGGTCAAGATCTTCTCAAAGAAGAAAGAACACAAAATAGTCCCATAGGAACAATCATGATTCACTTGTCGCTTGCATAGCGACAGTTGTCGTTTCACTGACACCAACATCATCTGGGCCCACCCATAGGATGTCCCACTCAGCACACTCTCCACAATCATCATCTGCCCTCCACTGATGTGATGGAACGCCTGGCTACCCAAGATCTGCAACACTGCTGCGGCCACTGCCCGGGTCTCCAACCTCTCTAGATCACCAATGGATATCCGAGTCCCTTTGACTTGGACACTTGGTCGACAATTCCGCTCAACAAACTCCATAATGTTACGCCCCCGTGGTAACACTTGTTATGTGTTTCCTACCATCCCTAATGGTGGGAGACCAGTCAAGAAATACAAATCCTAGACCGTCAGCTCGATCCTGTGCCCTTGCACTACAAACGCCTCATGATCTGGATCCCAATAACTGATAATTCAGACCAACAAGGGCTCTCCAGCCCTCGTCAACGGGTTCTCCAAAAATTTCAGAACCCCATACCTAGCCAGTGCACGACGGACACCCTGATCCGCCTGGATTTCTGTCCGTAATGTACCTAAGTCTCTCTCTCTCCACTTGATCTGTATATCTGCCATATCTGCACAAAAACATCATTTTTGTCAGCCTCCAGATCAACAAAACTGCATTAACTTCCACCAAAACAGCATCTCAGCACATGACAGCACTGACACCCCCCACATCTAACAGGTCGCACTTTTTGGGCAAAACTTGGGCCAGGTCACACTTTTCAGGCCAAAACCTGCGTCCCAGGTCGCAGATTTTTCCCCAAAAAGTGCGACCCGACCATAATGATGAAGTAGGGGCAGTTACTGAGAATTAAAGCCCTAATCTGCAATTTGAATCCATCAAAAACAAAGCTTAGGATTAGGCCTCTTACCTGCAACTGACGGATCACAATTCCAACAAGGGAAGTTGGAATCACAATGCCCTTTACGCTCTAACAAGGGAAGTTGTCTAACCGCTCCTCCATATCCCCCATTCCATCATCATCATTAGTGTCTCTCTTTTCGTCGTTCTACTATTTTCCCTCATGCCTTAGTTGGGGTTCCCCTATTGCCTCACCTATGGCGGACCTACTTCTGTTGACATCAGCTCATTTACTCCAGAAGTCAGGTCTAGGGGGCAGTGTACCTTGGTTCAAGCTCTTCTCAGCATGATCGTGATCTACACACTTGATGGTCCAGTGATGCAGCAGCAACTATTGATGATTCCCGGCCGTGTGTGAGATGTCTCAACCCTCATGAGGGGGTGGCCCTGCAGGTAGCCCCCCACATGCCCGGATGAATTTTTTATTTCCGCCCTTGATGCAGCTCCTCTCATTTGATGATATCGGCCTCAACCGCTTGCAGCGCCTCTTCGATTTGCATATATCAATTAGATGTTGTGATCCCTTCCCCGTGTGTAGGGGGCATTTGGATATATTTGTATCTCATGTACTAAAATCTTCTTGTATAAGTCCTGACGGTTATTCCAGGCATCACATGTATGTGGGATTCATCATTTTATTTATCTGGCTCATGTTTAGGCCAGCATATGCTTCATCCTTGCGTTCCGTGGTTTTTCGGGCGCCTTATTATTTGTACTATTGTATCGGTGGGCATAGGTATGCCTCCCCCGCTGCCTTTCATACTGGTACTACTTCATCACCTAGAGACTTGTTGCACCTGTAAGTCTCATCTCCTTAGGGTCTAGTCCTTTAGCACATTAGACTACCTTACATTCCTCTCTCTCACTTCCCTCTTGACGCCTAGTGATTGAGTTCTTACAATGTACTTCGATCATACAATTTGCTCCTAACACTCGTACGTTGGGGGGCAATCTGTTACACCATTTTTTTTGTCATCTAATTCATTATCATTAGATGAACCCAAGTACACCATGTAAGACCAATTTTACTCTAAGTAAAATTTCTTTCACCATATAAAATAACATTTATCTATATTTCCTGGTCATATTTAACCCAAAACAAGGAAATTAATTAAATAAATCATTATTTATTTAATTATATTCCCATCATGTCCCTAGAATAATAAATAAATCATTTATTTATTTATTGTTTATAAATAAAGGAATTGACCCAAGTAAAAAGACCTTTTTCCTCCAACAAATATAATAAAATATTCCTAAAGGGTGATTCTAGAATTTGATTAATAATATTTTATTCATGCACCGAGTTCTAGAACACCCCAATATTTTGTTATAAATGGAATGGTTTTCCCCATTCATTAGTCACCTTCATTGCATTAGATCACACTAGATCTACTCTTGGTCACCATTTTCCATTTTTACTTTGTGAGCTCCCATTGAGTTCTATGTTTGTCAGGGTTTTTCTACCACAATAAGAGAGAGGAATTTTAGATCTGAAACGCTGAGGACTTTCAAGAACCCATCCCATTGAGGAGAAACCGGAAAACACCTTTCTTGTTTTCCTCTCAGGTGCCCCATTATTTAATATAATACAAATCATTCTTTTAAACACTTTGTTCTTGTCTTGTCTATTGGATGCATGGAGCCATATTATATTTTATCTGCTTAATGTCTTTTGTGCTTAGATCTGAATTTGTGCAACAGACTTAAAGATATTTTGCAGCCATAATCGATGTTAGGTCTATTTGTTATGCATAGCTAAAGTGATCTTTTACGATGAAAGATTCATACTAACACTTTGGTGTGATAATCAGAGTGCCATTCAACTATGTAAAGATCTAATTCAACATTAGCGTATGAAACACATTGAACTCCACATACACTTCATCAGAAAACTCATTCATGATCATGTTCTTGAAGTGCAGTACTGTCCAACAAATGATCAAGTAGCCGATATGTTTACGAAGGCTCTCATAGAAGCGAAGTTTACCAAACTTCGTTCCATGCTTGGAGTTTAGGAAAGTTCTCATTAAGGGGGGATAGGCTCTAATGCCTCCTTCCTTCTCCTATTGTGTCACTTTTGTAAATCCTTCAATCCTATCCCAATTTGTTCTTAAGGGGGGATGTTAGGATATATCGACACATAGGAAATAGGCTCCTTTTGTGTCACCTTTGTAAATCCTTCAATCCTATCCCAAGTTGTTCTTAAGGGGGATGTTAGGATATTTCGACACATAGGGGATAGATGATTAAGAATAACTTAGTCTAGTGTAGAGTTAGGTAAAGCATGTTTCTTTACCATGTACATTTGTAACTTATAATCACGACGGTCACGATTTGTAGTGATCCGACGGTTATCTCTCTCCTCGAGTATTAACGACACTTGATGTTAAGCTTAACACCCGAAGTTGGTCCATGATCTCTATTTAAGAGCATGGAGGAGAGTCATTTTGTAGGTTAATTGTTTATGATAGAAAACATATGCAACTTTTCTTTTAAATTAATAAATTACCTGAAGTGGCTGCATTGGCGCAAGCCGTGGACTATTTCCCTCTTCGAGGGTTTTAACCACTTGATATACTGGTGTACTGATTTGTGATCTGTTTGTGAGCGGTGACCTTTGGTTTTTGATCTAAGAAACTTACCCTGTAAATTCCTACATGAAATTTCTGAGTGTGGGTGACTTAAAGACATGGTTTTTTTCCTTTTTTATTGATCCTTGGGCATGATTAACTTACCTTTTATAGTCACCATAGTCTTCACAATTACGTATGCTACCTCCTCTTTGGCCACTTCTAATTTGCAGGTGTCATGACATACTGATTTAGCCCTTTCTGATGTTCTTGGAGTTTGACACATTCAGTCACACAGTAGCAACCTTATAATTAGCTTGATCTTCCATCTTGGAGCTTAACCCTATGTTTTTATTCCTTTGATCATTAAGTGTAAATGACTGAAAATGGGAGCTTGACCTTTCCTTTCACTGATACTCTTTTCATTTTCTTTCTTCTGAGGCAGTGAGGTACTTTACCTTGGCAGACTCTAGAATCCACCTACAACAGTCTCTTCAAACCTTATTTATGTTGTCATCATGGAGCCTATCATCTTCATTTCATCTCCCTTGACTATCTTTCCAAAACCTTAGGTTTCTAGGTTGTTTGAGAAGAATCATTAGTGTTGTCTTCTAAGTTCTCTATAGCCCTTTCAAGTTCATTCATTTCTGTTCAGTTCACCTCACCTTTTTCCTTTTTTAATTTATAATTTATAAGAAACATCTTCCATGTTTGGTTCATTTGGTGTGCCTCCTCCATGTGTTCTGTTGCATTGAACCTTGCTTGGCACACTGTTGGCCCAATCAGGCTTAGAAACCCTGATATTTCCTTGGACATAAACTGCTCCCTGTCCTTTTGTTGTGAATATCTTTAAATAGGAGCAGACCTCTTACCTTAACAATTTTTCTGCTGATAGTCACCTTGACACTCCTGCAGAAATGTTAAAATGAACAGCTGCCTTTTGCAGAACTTGAACTTGATAAGGTGGTCTTCCTTGGAGATTTTCTGATCTATCTTGGACAAACAGGTGTTGACCTTCTTTCATATTTGATTCAACTTCTTGCATAGGAAAAACAGAGCTCAAAACATCAAGGATAACCCTACAACCTATGAAACCCTAGTGACATAGTGGAAGGCTCTTTTGACTTGGTCTTTAACTGAAAACTTGGCTTGGGGTCTTCAAGTGTAAAAAACAGAGTTTTTTGACAAATTGATGTATTGAAGATTGAAAATCCAATGTACTTGATTTATCTAAAGAGCCTATAGAGATGGTTTTGAGAACATCAATGCTTGAGGCATTTGGTGAACATGGGAAAGAGTAGGTTGATCGGTAATCCTAGATGGCAAGTGGAGGAGTGAGGCAAAGGCAAAACAGAGTGCTGAGGTTATGGATGGGAAAATAGGATAAATATGAGTGGCATGAGCCCATGAGGGGTCTTTTAGGAGTGGTAGTCTAACCAGGGAATGGCAAAGTGGTAAAATAGTGAAAATTTTGTTTTAAGGATAATGAAGGCAGTGAGATTTCTAAAACTCACAATATTCATGAATCTTGTTTTTTATAAATCTAGGACAAGTATTTAATCATATACAAATAGCAAAAATTACCGATGACTAACAGTCCTTAGGTGGCTCCAAGTGTGGAATCAATGTCCTTGAGTGTGCTTTTTGTGGTCCCGAAAAGTGACTTCTGCCACTCCCAGGATTGCGCTCTTTTTGGGTCAAAAGGCACACAAGGGCGCACTTATCAAAGGATTTTGTGCACAAAAGCATTTTTGACTAGTTCAAATTTGATTTTTCCTCAAACCTTAGAGATTTTTAAATACTTTTAGATTCTCTAATGTCTCTCAGCCCTGTAAATCCTTCTTCCTGACATTAAATAATGTCGTCTTTGTTTGTACGATTTTCCAGTGATAATAGTGTGTTTAGTGCACGAGTGTACTAAAACACCGATGCTTGATAGGAGTGATTGCTAACCCACAAGCTATGGTTACATGGAAAAAAGAGTTGTTAGATGGTTAGTGGAAACATACTAACATGTAGAAAAACTAGTTTATGGAACATAACATGCTACAAACAAGAAGAGTTAACAAAACAACAATAAAACATAAACACAAGCTCAATCGAGTCAAATGAGCTAATAATCCGAATGGAGAACTAATCCTCTCTTATTAGCCGCTATTAGTAAAGAAGCGGTAGAACATTACACACCTGCAGTGAGTCCTTAGATATATGGAGCTCTAATACCCAAAGCAAGGAGGGATTTTCCCTTGAGCTGGTATGCAGGCCTCTCTCTTCTACTCTAACGAGTGATTGGATGATGGGCACTTGGTGAAATTCTCCTTAGGGATTCAGGTGTTGGATGGCCAACAACTGAACCCATTCACTCTATTGTTGTTGGGACAACACATTTTTGGTTTTCTTAAGGCAAATTTGGCCAGCATAACAATGTGTTATCATTTTGTTCTTCTCATGGTGGAAATTTATAGGCAAAATTCAAATCCTTCTTCCCTCTCTTGGTACAATTATGGATAGTGACCCAAGAGTGGGGGTTGATTCCATTGTGTGCTCACGTGAGGTCTTAAGGTGGCTCTAGGCAGCTTTCCTTGGGTGACCTCAGGTAGAGAATCTTCTTCCTGAAGTGTGTCAAGTGGTACCGAATGGTGACCTTATGCCATGCTTAGGACCGCGCGGAGCGCACTTTTCCTGTGTCTTCTGTGCGCAATTTGATAATTTTGCCTCTTAACCTTAGAGATTTTAAAATTTTCCAGATTCTCTAATGTTTCTCAACCCTGTAAATCCTTCTACTTGACATTTCGTGATTTCTTTTGCTTGTCCAATTTTCCAGTGATAACAATTTTGTTAATTTCTGCTCATGTTCTATGTCATTTCAGATTAGGGCACAACACTGAAGAAGATAGAACATACTAAAAGATCGATAGAAGACAAGCCAAGACAGAGATAAGAAATGGTGGCGTTACGGCGATCAGCAGGATGCTTCTACCAGCAAAGTCTCCAATAGGTCATTCAGCCAAGCGTGTCACACATAACCCTAGAACAACCCAAACAAAGAATACGCAACTCCAACGCCATCAAGAGAGAGAGAATTCCTCCACACCAATGTGTGTCAAATGAACTCCAAGTCTCTCCAATATATAGGAATCTTTGGGGGTGTGTGACACGTCCTTTAAGACATTTAAGTCAATATTTTATTCCAGGCCGACCCAGCACATAAGTGGAATAAGTTCAAAGTACATGTTCTGCTCATCCGATCGAGATGATCTTTAGATCAATCTTACACCTCTCCGAAAGAGGAATCCAATAAAAATATTGTGATCGTCATCTGAGCAGCACAACCGGAGTTTGGACCTAGTTGTCCAATTTTAACACTCCCTCTCAACTGGGGAGAACTCCGTCCACTAGTGCAATCCAAACATCGTGCGTCATCCCGCCGTAACTTGCTTTGTTGGCCTCTTTATTTCAGAACAGAAGTGGGTCGGTCACAAAGACATCATACCCGGCTGACAGATTCAGCTTAGAGGTCTGAAACCTCTATCAGACTCACGAAGAGTCTCCAACCAACCCGAAGTTGGTTCCTCTGACCCGAAGTCAGGCAGAGGTCCCAGACCTCACTATCAGACTCACAAAGAGTCTCCAACCAACCCGAAGTTGGTTCATCTGACCCGAAGTCAGGAAGAGGTCCCAGACCTCACTATCAGACTCACAAAGAGTCTCCAACCAACCTGAAGTTGGTTCATCTGACCCGAAGTCAGGCAGAGGTCCCAGACCTCACTATCCTTGATCCCAGATCAAGTGGTTGGACCGTGCCATCCTAGATAGAGAGTACGGCAAGTTCTGATGCGTCCATCAGTCTTTGCTACTAGTCTCTAGCCTTTCCCATCTCATTGGCCAAATGAGAGGTACTTCCCATGAGCCCTGAACTCAATGGGTAGGATGTATACGGGGCACAGATAAATGAGAGGCGAACCAACTCAATAATCACAACGGTGGGGAAAAAGCACCATAAGTGCTTATAGCTTCGAGAAGCTATCCCCAAAACCCCCTTTGAGCTCCCAGAGCTAATCGTCCAACAGGACCCTCAGAATAGGGTCGTTCCATGATTCCAAGATTCTCACGGAAGGTTAGGAACATGACCTTCCCCAAGGGCATTGTGAGAATATCCGCGACCTGCTCATCAGTTCCTACATGATCGAGCCTTACGGCGCCTCGCTGTACCATATCCCAGATAAAGTGGTACCAGCCATCAACATGCTTGGATCAATCGTGGAACACAGGATTCTTAGTCATACGAATCCCACTCTGGTTATCGCAGAGTATCACAGTGGTATCTAGCACATGTCCAAACAGCTCACTAAAGAGCTTTCGCAACCAAACTGCTTCACAACAGGCCATACTAACTGCAATGTATTCGGCCTCAGCGGTGCTCGAAGCCACCGACTTCTGCTACCTGCTCATCCATGAGATCGAAGCAGAACCAAGATTGAAGCAGCATCCCGATGTGCTCTTACGATCCACCACACTGCCAGCCCAATCGGCATCAGTATATCCACAGAGTGTCATACTCCCAGCAGTGTATCTCAGCCCATGGTCTATCGTGCCTCAGAGATATCTCAAGATTTTCTTGGCACCAACCCAGTGAATGTTATGATCAACCATGTGTTGACTCAAAGTGTTCACTGCACAGCATATGTTCGAACAAGTGCTCATTAAGAACATCAGGGTCCCTAAGAGTTAACGATACTTAGTAGGACGGGCCCAACAACGCTGCTACTCAACTTCTTAAAGTTGAGTTCCATGGACTTACAGTCCATCATACCAGAAACTTCATAATGTATTTTCCTTGAGAAAGGAAAATCTCGCCAGGTCTCTGCTAGACCTCCAGGCCTAGACATCAGTCCTAGGTCCTTCATCTTGAACTCAGCAGCGAGCTCCCTCTTGCACTGATGAATGAGAGGGTCAGCACCTTTCAGAAGAGGTCATCCACATACAGCACCAGAATGAGAGGTTTTCCCTTGACAATCTTGAAGTAAGGGTTCGGATCATTACTTCGAGTGAAGCCCAGCTTCATCAAGTAGCTATCTATCCTCTTGTACCAATCTCGGGGTGCTTGTTTCAGCCCATAGAGGGCTTTCTTCATCCTGCAGACATGGGTGTCCTGATCCTGGACTTCCAACCCCAGAGGTTGGTCCACATATATCTCTTCCTTTATCACACCATGCAGAAAAATGTTGTCTTGACATCATCTGATGAAGACTTCATCCTTGCGTAGCAGGCTGCAGCAAGGGCTATAATAGATCGAATGGTGGTGTATCGGGCCACAGATGCAAAAATGTCATCATAATCTATGCCTTCCTTACAGGCAATGAATCTTGCCTTGAACTTTTCAGCACTACCATCAGATCGATGCTTGATCCTGTAGAGCCATTTCGAGGGGATAACTGCTTTGTCCTAAGGTCATGGAACCACATCCAGAAATCATTCTTCATGATGGACTCATACTCTTTGTGCATTCCTCAAAGGATCCAAAGTCAGTTTGTATATAAGCACTCATGGCTGCTAGATACCCTTGGTATTTATATGGCTTCTCGGATTTCTTCCAGAATTTCCCCCTCTGAAGCCATATGTCTTTGAGCCATGAGGATCTTCTTTCGTTGAACGAAGGTATCTACTCAGGAGCATATACAGATATATCTCCCTCTTGATGTCGGCTTCTCTCTCGGGAGAAGACATCTATTTAAGTGAGGGCATCCCAGACACCAACTTGGAATAGGAACTTGATCTCCCACAGTCAAAGCCATCCAGTCAGACTTTGCTGATCACGATTCAAGATTCCAACCATGTGACCAAAAAACAAAAACTGCACAAACTTTTCACATTTTAAGTTTACCATAATGCCCCAATGTAAGATACAGTCATATGCTTGCTGCTGCAAAGGTGTCTATCTATGTCACCGTTATACAGGGGGAGCATATCAACAAGCCTCAGCTTGTGTTAGAAGTCCTTACAGCCACCACCTGTTATTCTGTGGGTAGCTTCTTCAAACAGCCTTCTAAGACTGCTGCTTACAAAACTAGGGATCCAATCTGCTTTGGTTTATCCTGCCCTTGAGGCATTACACCCTGATTTGCTTCCAGATCTGCCCATTTCTGGTTATTTCAGCAGACTGCTCCTAGGGCTGTTAAAAATTTTGCCTAGCTCAATGTCTTACCTCTATGCCCATTTCGTCAACAATCTGACCACTACATAGAATTTCCCCAAGGACTTCTGCAGTCAACCCCTTAAAAAAAAGCTTCCAGCTCTTGAACATGTGGTAAATGACACAGTATGCCATCTTGCACAGATCTAAGAATCATTGTGTTTGTGACCAACTTCAGCTTGGATTTGCAGCTGCAATCTACAACGTTGTTCTTATTCACCACCTATAGGATCTTTGACCATTCTTACCCACGTATGAGCCTCCAAGGAGCTCGAACTCAAGATCAGAAAACTCAAACCAGGAAAAAAATAATGCAGAATCTCGCAAACAAACACAACTGTTACAGCAAGTCCGAGACTTTCATGAATTGTAGTGAATTATTCCAAGTCTTTGTACATAAAGATGACTCCTTCCAGACAGTTTTCTCAGAATGATTTGATTCACTACTGCCATCTGATGTCAGACCCAGAAATTCTTATCAGGATTTGATCACTTTCCAAGTATATGCATAGATGATTTGAAAACATCTACGTATAGCTCACAACCACTGGCCTAGAAGAAATTTTGGTGAGGTTTTTTTTTTTTTTTTTTTTTTCATGATCTCCTTATAAATTAAAGAGTTCTCGACCGAGTATAGCACCAACCAAGTGCACAGACATATCAAGGTCACTGTTGTGGAACAAATTCACTGTATTGTGAAAGCCATTTCCATATAAGGCACTGTCATAACAAGTTTACTTGTCATGCATAGGGTCACTGTCATATATATATATGTCACTGCTAAACCAAAAGTCACAGCCATATGCATTCGAGCCATATGACATTATAGTACCAAATACAGCCACAGAGTAGAGCGGTACAGACTATAGGGTATAGCGATGCCACTGTGCCTGAAGCTATACACAACTCGAAGTGGCCACGCACACTGTAATAGCATGATTCGGCATAAACCGACAGTCTGAAGAAAAACAAATTTTCTGAGCAGCGTCGAATATCGTTTCTCCCGTAAGCCAAATTTCCAGACATTTCCAGAAATTACAGGAACGCAAAACAAAAAACGACAGAGTTTTATGACATCCTCCATCATACATGCATACATGACCCCCATGGCTTCTGTCCCTATTTGGACATCGTGTAACAACTGACCCTCCGCAACGACTGTTTTGAGTTCGCATCTGTTTATTACGGGAGCTAAAGGCCATCGGTTAATCTCATTTTTCAACTCGGCTCCTCGATTAAGCTATTCCAGACGTTCATTTGATGCGGTCAGTCTCAGACGTTCAGCTTCCCGACATACATTACGGATGTCATTCACGAAATTAATGGGATGCTCCCAAAAAAAAATATAATACCCTTTCTTTCATATTTTTCTGGCGCTTTAACTCATTCTCCATCGCATTTCGCTGCCTCTCGAATTCCGTTTTAGCCCTTCGAATCTTCTGCAATTGTGAATTCTGTGTCTTCCTCTCACCCTTTTGATCCTGACGTTTCAAAACAGAGGCAAATTTCCCAAGATATTCATGTACTGAACGATGGGGTTAGCATTTCGGCAATGGCGGTGAGTAAGTATCCATGATAAACAAATCAAGTTTCAGTTTATCCCATGCATCCAGAACTTCTTATCTCACTCTTCTTCTTCGTCCGAAAAAAAAACACAGCATTCTCATCTGTTGTATTTTCACGGGATCGAGCCTCAGATGCTCGGTCCACCACTGCACCGCCCGAAATTGTAGTTTACGCAAATAATGCGGCGCCAGCAGATTGCTCGGCTTTCATAAGTGCAAATCGACTTTCGAAAGACGATTTCGGTCCTTCCAGTAGCGTCTTAACCACTGTAATTACGTGAGACTACTCTCTCTCAAAGATACTGCGTACTTCAACCTTAGCGTTAGAGAAGTGAACAGACCGATCGAATTAAAAAAAAATTATTATCGACCACAGTAAAGAGAACATCAAATTTCGAGTTCTACTGGGCCACGGATGTGCAGCACTTTCTGGTGTAAAAGCAGACGGAATAGTGGCAAATGATTGTGGTCTTCTTCTGCACTCAAATCAAGTCAAAAGAGTTAGCGGCCCCTTGTCACAGGTCGGAGGGTAGGAGTTAACTGATCCGAGCCTTAAACTAAGGCTACAACACAGATCCGAATTTTAATTCTGGTCTCTAATATTCACAACTTCAGATCTGAGGGTATCAATTCAGATTTTAACCAAGCTTCAGATTTCCCTTAAACTCTTTCTTCTCACCCTCCTTTGCTTATTGCGTACGCTGAAGGTTAGGGCACAAAAGCTTTAGGGCGTTGTCTTCTCCCTCGCCTCTGATACCATGTTAATTTATGCTCATGTTACTATGCCATTTCAGATTAGGGCACAACACTGAAGAAGATAGAACATACTAAAATATCGATAGAAGACAAGCCAAGACAGAGATAAGAAATGGTGGCGTTACGGCGATCAGCAGGATGCTTCTACCAGCAAAGTCTCCAATAGGTCATTCAGCCAAGCGTGTCGCACATAACCCCAGAACAACCCAAACAAAGAATACGCAGCTCCAACGCCATCAAGAGAGAGAGAATTCCTCCACACCAATGTGTGTCAAATGAACTCCAAGTCTCTCCAATATATAGGAATATTTGGGGGTGTGTGACACGTCCTTTAAGACATTTAAGTCAATATTATATTCCAGGCCGACCCAGCACATAAGCGGAATAAATTCAAAGTACATGTTCTGCTCATCCGATCGAGATGATCTTTAGATCAATCTTACACCTCTCCGAAAGAGGAATCCAATAAAAATATTGCGATCGTCATCTGAGCAGCACAACCCGAAGTTTGGACCTAGTTGTCCAATTTTAACAAATTTCCCCCTAATGTGTGAGGTCTAGGAAGAACTGTATAGCCAAAATACATTATATTTTTTGTTCTGTACAACCTGTGTCGAGAGAGAGAGACAGACAGACTTGCGTTCAACCCAAGGTTGGAAACGCCTTACTGTGAGTAAAAGAGGGACCATGTTCTGTTGGAAACTTTCAAGAGATAATATAATACAATAAATACATTTTTTTCAATGAAGCGAGCATGTCCCATACTCGTGATGACTTTGCTAGTTAAAAATCCTATCTGACAAATAAAGGTTCTATCTGTGTCACTTATATGGTAGTGATCTACTAATTTGGTAGATGATGACAATTGCTGACTCCCTCAGGGGCATTTTTTCTTTGAAAATAGGTCGAATGTGGTTCCCATATGCATAATCTTAGTATGGCATATAAATTCTCATTGTATGTATGGGTGTATGAATGAGACCTTCCCATGTAAGAATTTTTGAAAGAGAAGATTATAATGGAACGGGTCTTCGACGACTTTGGACAAAGTGAAATGGTTGTGAAGTAAGATACCATATTGACATGAAATTTGTGTTGTAGTCGAATGTGAAGAGGATCAATGAAATCTTGTAATATTCTCAATTAGCCATGAGCTAGTTGGAATACAAATAAGTGTTTTGCTTCTTTTTTTAAGGAATAAGAGGACAATGGAGGTCCATAATTAGCCTTAATAATGAATAAATCAATGCCAATGTGAAAGAGATAGATCTTGGAAGCTTAATTGAGCACCCTTTGGTGTGAAAATGGGCTGGAACACCTTGACTGGGTCAACCTTGACCAAATCAACAACGTTGTCATGGAGGAGTGGTCATCAATGAGAGACATCACAGTTTTAGATGGAGATGCTTTGTGTGGAAGTAGTGATATTATTGGATAGGGCTTAGGGTTTTCAAGCTCATATATTATTTAAGGAAGAGGATGGCAATCATATTCATTATGTATGGGTTTATTATATTTCTAAATATATGGTCTATTTAGACATATATCTTTCTCGTGTTGTTTAGCTGAGATAGAGTGATGTTTAGCACAGGGTGTTCCTGATCGGGAATCCCACCTCTTAGATTGAGAAGCTCTTGGAGGAGTCTTGTACTACATTTTCCACTATCAGGCTTAAGGCCAAGCTTCATCTTTCATTTACAGCGCAGATCCTGTTGAGGGTTTGGTTGTTTTGCAGGTTGTAGCAAGTGGAGACTAGATCTAGGTCATTTCATTGCTCATTTTCAGTGGAGGAGGCTTCCTTTCCATTGAGAGGATAGTACTGAAGGCATTTGTTCATATTTTCAGATCTTGGCATTAGGCCAACTAGTTATTTATTGCTACAGTGCATTTTTCTTCCAGATCTATGTTATTTCTATAAGAGTTGTAGGGTGGTTTGGCACACCATTTAGAGAGCTGATTTTCTAGTGAAGGGGTTCTGACTTTCACTTAGAGGATATATTCGAGGAGTCTATTTTATTGATCATATCAAATCAGCCACACTTTCCAAATATGTATGTTGCAGTGGATCTGCAGCCTTAAGGCCTAGATCCCCATATTGTACATGGTGTTTTGCTAAAGTCCCTTAAGGGTTTCTTCAAAGGAGCTTGTATAGTGCTCAGATCTGTAATAGATTTATCTTTTGAAGCACATATCAGCCCTAGATCTGATGTATAATCATTTTCTTTTAAAACAACGCTGCAAGGGTCTTCCTTCTTTTATATATAGTTGCAACACCTCATTTTGAGGGATTTTTTCCATTGGAGGCTTGTACTTTCTTATTGCGTATCTTATGGCCCATTTCTTATGCATATTTTGATGTTGTTATAACACATGCAAGGTCTCCATATTGGCCTCTTGCTTTTAAATGATTATTTACACTATTGTTCTAGCATTTTGCACTATATTCCTACGTTTCCCATTTTGGAATATTATAGTGGTATCAAAGCATAATCTTGGCACAGCCTGTGCATCTTGAAAAGCCAATATGTCATCTGAAGAAGGAAAGCCTCTTACTGATAGAGAGAAGATGTATCAAAGAAGAAGACACCGAAAGTTTGATTATACAAATGACAAAGAAGACAAGGGTAAAACCCATTTATCTGGAGGAGAAGATGAAGAGAAGGAGTTCCCTAAGATCCTTCTTAGATTCATGCAATACATTGCTAGAGAGATCAAGGAGATGAGAATGGATAGATTCAAGGAATATCATAAAGGATTTCATCACGGTGAAGGCTCTGGCATGTCTCATCACTGGAATGACAACCAGTGTAGCAACCAAAAGTTTCCCAACACTCTACAATGCCTACATTCTTGGCTATGGGAAATGAAGGGTTTCAAGAGCAAGAATCCCTTGAAGATTACTTTATGGAGTATGAGTCTCAAACTCAATGATTCAAGGACCACTTGAGTTTTCAAGAATTTTGTCAAATCAAGGACAATAGAAGACCAAGGAATCACAATATAAGTGGTGGATTCATTCAAAATCATGATATACACCACAATACGGGCAGATTATTTTTACCCAAATTTGATGGGTCAACCAAGTGCACTGCCAAATAATGGGTAGAGAAACTTTACATCTACTTCCAGTTGAACAAAGTTCCAAAAATGGAGGCCATTAAGATTGCAGCGCTGCACCTTGAGGGTGAAGCACATGATTGGTATGGCTTATGTACATTGGTTCATGCCAATGTGACTGCATATTCAAAGTTCACTAGGAGGCTGGTGGAAATATTTGATAGAAGAGATCCTAAAGCACCATTCATGGGGCTTGCAAAGCTAAAAAAATCAGGTAATCCAGAAACTTACATTTCTGAATTTTTAAGACTTTCTGTTATGGTTCTTGATATATTTGCAACAAGAAGGGTGCATATGTTCATTCATGGGTTAGATGAACCTCTTCATGGGTTGGTTAATTCTGCCAAGCCCACTACCCTACAAGATGCCATTGAAAGCGCTAGAGATCTTCAAGATTCCTTGCCAAAAGAAAAGGAAACATTTCAGCATAAGCCCTCTTTTCCATCAAAGGGAAAAGAAGAGAAGGCTTCTCTTTCAAAAGAGAACCAAAATAAAAAACCCATTGATGATGATGTCCGAAGAGACTTGAGGAGGAGGAAGCTTTGCTTCACATGCCAAGAATATTGGGCACCCGGACATAGATGTGCAACAGGAAAGGCACACTATATAGAGGTCTTCTCAGATGATGTGGGGAAGAAGAAGATGAACCAAGAAGAGGTCACAGTGCGGACACTGTAGGAGATGAGCCAACACCATCAGGAGATGGGAATGGAGCATTTGCTCCAATTGGAGGGGCTCTTGCATCATTGAGAGGAGTACCTAACTACTTGACCTAAAGATTTCAATGTTCCATCTTGAATCATAGGGTTTATGTTTTGGTTGATAGTGGGGCTACCCACAATTTTATTTATGCCCAACTAGTGCAAAGGAAGGAAATACCTACTGATGATTTTGAGGGATTTTATGTTTTGGTCCCAGGATATAGAACTATGCAATGCATGCATTATGTTCCATCCTTATCAGTCACCATGGGAACATATACATTGATTGATCACTTCTTTGTGGTTGACATACCTAACACCAATTTCATATTGGGTGTGTAATGGTTGATCACTTTGGGGAAAGTCACCACTGATTGGGAGACTGTGCAGATGGAATGGGTGGATAGAAAGAGTGGAAAAGCTCAAATGATTAAAGGAATGCACACATATCCCTCACATACCACTTCCACACAAAAAATAGAGATGGAATTGCACAATGGAAGCAAGGACCTAACATTCCCATCTATTATGCTTATGATATTGTTGCATGGGACACTATTATTTAGTGGCAAACCACCTGGGAGGCCACCTAATTCAGATTTGGTGAGAGATATCTCACAACCTAAGTCACCTGATACGGGGATACCGGGATACGGGGATACCGGGATTCGAAGAATCGGATACGGGTACGGTGACCCCGGAACAGGATACTTCTGGGATACGATACGTTTTATATTATTTTATTAAAAAATATATATATTTTAAAAATATATATGTATTAATATATTAAAAATTAGATATTTTTTACACAAATTCATACTTAATTCATTGATTTAAACATAGATTTATCTATCATCTTAGATAGTCAAGGTTTTGTTTGAGTGATGGGTACATTTTTAGTAGGGTCATGATAGAGGAGTTTGACAACCAATGTCACTAACATCAAGGTACATAGAGGGATTGGTGCTCAATTCTCTTGATTAAATACGAGTTCCATACCCTAATTCATGACAAAATTCGATGGAAACATTGCAATAACCCAATCTTGAAATCCTGAAAAACTGATAAGTCTGCTGGATTTTGAATGAGATCTAAAATTCTACTTTCTCCATATGAAATCCAATGAGGTCGGAACCACTCTCAAACATCCTGAGTCATTTCATGGTAATGTTAAAAATTTAAGTAAAAGGAATTTTACTTTAAGAATTTAGCATTACCATGAATCACATATAAATAATAGGGCCATAGGCTTGATGCCCTCTCCTGAAAAATCCTCCTCAATTGGTGAAAAAAAATGAAATTGGTGAAAAAAAATGAGCAAAAGCCCCCCTTTATAAAAAAAAAACAACGCTTTTTTCAACCCGCGGGCCCGGCCGTATCCAATTTTACGAGATATGGCGTATCCGAACGGGATACAGTCGGGATACGCCATACCCCGTACGGATACGCCGTATCCTTTGAATTGGGGCCGAATCCGATACATACAGGTATCCGGTACGGGGATTCGAGGGAATTTTAGGAGTATCCAGTGACTTAGCTCACAACATGATGCTCCAAGCATAGATCCAAGAGGGATGGGAGCATTAAAAGGCCATGATACAACGCTGAGATTCTTGGGTAGACTCAAGGAGGAGGGAGACATTCTCCCAACATCATCATTACCCACTCTCATTTCAGATTTTGCATTGTGGGAGGAGAATCATGGGAGGAATGACCTTCCAACATATATATTTTGCATGGGAGATGTCAAGGAGAAGAACAAACATATGACATACATTCTTTGTGATAGATCATCAGCGCTGTCACTATGGAATATTGATCCATACTAGAAATCCCAATTGTTGGTGGATTATTCGAAGGATCTTTTCACATGCATGATACTTGATGACCAGCTACATGAAGAGGGCTATTCAATCCATGAAGGAGTCATCTACTATCATGGTAGGATGTTCTTATCTAGAGCCTCCAAGCTCAAGGATAACTTGCTATAAAGAGCTTATGAAGAGTTCTTTTTCAGCCATACTTATTCCATGAAGGCCTACAACACTATCATGGGAAGCTACAGTTGGGAAGGCTTTGAAGAGGAACTATATCAGCATTTTAAAATATGCATGAACCATGTGGAGTTGGAAGAGAGACATGACTCTATGAAGGATTTAATTCAACCACCTCTTTCCTCTTTTGGAATGAGAGGAGATAGATATATGCACCACTCCATTTATATGAGGATAAATTTTGGTGAAGAAGATGCTTATGTACCTAATGTTTTATTTGATAAAAATATGCATTATTTTACCATGTATATGAAGGCCATATCTCCAAGGAGGAGCATTATTCCATATAAATTTCATGGCCAACTTTGGGCCACAAAA
This sequence comes from Pinus albicaulis, assembly GCA_034641835.2. Lineage (NCBI taxonomy): Eukaryota > Viridiplantae > Streptophyta > Pinopsida > Pinales > Pinaceae > Pinus > Pinus albicaulis. The sequence goes on along the minus strand of JAXQQM020071545.1, from coordinate 18,454 downwards.
TTCCTGAAAATGGCCACTCCCTTGGAGGACAAAGGGAGATTTTGTATCATTGTGGGTGCATTCCAAAAGCACCAAACATATCTCACACTTTTAGCCATGGTGAGATGACTTGGATAGTAAGTAAGTGGTGGGGAAACCACTTACCATATCATTATCTGATGCAGTCATGATATTTAATGTGTTGGTTCCACATGTGGGACTATGACCCAACTCCATTTGCACAAATTTATGTTTGTATGTACTTACTTTTGATCTCATTCATTGATGATGTACTTATAATTTTTATGGGAATGTTTCAAGGGAGGATGGGAGGAACGTATGTCCCCTATGGGAGAGAGATTCTCCATGTTCATTATGCTACATGTTTCAGGGAGAACATTGGGCAAACCATGTTTGTTTCATTTGAACTATTGTCTCCTTATGGGATGGATTATTTTCATCTCATGAGAACTTTCGAGGAGAAATTCATGGAGGGATGGATTGGTGAACACTTAGCTTATGAGGGAAGCTTATCACATGTTCATGTCACCAATCGAGGAGTGTTACACAAAAATTTGTCATTGTCCCTACAATCCCCATCCCACACATTGGAGGATCATTTCTGTGACTAATAAGAAGTGTCATGCCTTGCAAAGACCATCATTACATACCTTGCCATGAGGAAAAAATTCCTTCTGTTGACAATTTCCTGAGCAGACCATCAGAAACACATGTTTTTGCCTTGGCACTAGTATACTTTTATGCCCTCACGCCAATGAGGAAGATTATCACTGGGTCCCGCGCCCATTGGCGCTCTTCCCCAGTAAGCTACCTGTGCCAACCTATTTGTGGAATGTTTTTTAAATATAGAGGAAAATTTTCTATCCTAACAACTTCGTGGGTGAGTCAGCTAGAGTGGTTCAACTGAATAACCATGGGCACCCTCCTTTTTCCTCTTGTTTCCACCTTTTTGGGAAACCTCCCAAGGGATAAGGCCTCCCTTCCATCATTGTAGGGATCCCAACCTCCTCCTCTCCCTCTATAAATAAATCTATCTCCCATTGATACACTAGTTGAACATATTATAGTTGAAAGGCTGAAGAGAATTCCTGAACTTTTTGCTAGAAAGATAGAATGGCAAGAGACCTTTGTCGAGAGAGCTTAGGCTTGTGTCCTCACCTCGTCTGAATTCCCTGATGATTATTAGAGGCGTGCTTCGACTGAACCCCGCTGAAGGAGGCTGTGACGTCAAGGCTCAAGTTGTAACTCTTTCTTCTATTTATATATATACATGACTATTGTCTGGTTCCAATCTTGTGTTATGTGTTTTATTTTATGAAATATGCTTAACCTTCCTTGACCGGTTAGTTGATTATGAATGAAATAATTGTCTTCAATGCTTCTCTTGTTTGCTGATCTTCGTGCAGGTATTCGAGCACTATTGCAAAAGGATTGTGACCCGTCAAGAGGCCACCATAATCACAATGATGACAACATTGGACTCCAGGTAGGTTGATCTACCCTGTCCTTTTCATTGATTAATTAGGAACCTACACTTTAGCTTGTCCCTTTGTTTCTAGACCCACTCTAGGGCTAGAGGGATCGTCTATGTCCGCAGAGAGGATTTACCTTCCCAACAAATTGGCAACTCCACACGATTCCAAAGTGGCTAAAGGATTCACGTGATTACTAAAGCAGGGTGTCCCGTTTCTTTGGGATGAGATCACCCAAAATTCTTTCAATGCTCTGAAGACGTTGCTTGTCAACGCTCCTCTGTTGCATCCTCCGAACTATCATCGTGATTTTTCCCTCTATTTAGTTGTCGCTTTTAGCACGATTTCCATGGTTTTGGTGCAATATGATGATGACGGTGACAAGCATGTTATTTACTACCTCTCTCGTAACCTTCTCATTACCGAAACACACTATTCTCATGTCGAGAAGTTAGTGTTGGATGTGTTTCAAGCAGTTCAACATTTTTGTCATTACATTCTGTTGTGTATTGTGACTGCGATTTCTGACTGCAACCCTATGACCTATATATTGTCTCGACAATTGCTGGGGGGAAAGTACTCGAAGCGGATTTTCATCCTCCAAGAGTTCGATTTGGAATTTTCTACTGCCAAGTCAAAGAAATCACTAATCTTTGCCGATCTGATCTGCTCCCTCCCCTCTGAATCCGCTCCTTCTAGTTCTGAGGAATGCATTCTGGACGATTCAATTTTTCTGATTAACACCCTCAATCCTTGGTACGGTGATATCATTGTATATATTCAGACTTCTACTTTTAGATCTGAGTTGACGAAGGATTCTTGTCAATGCATTTGTCATCAATCACAACCTTATCGTACAGTCAGAGATACACTCTACTGCATCAGAGTAGATTCCATTCTTCGCTGGTGTTTGACTATCGAGGAGGCTGAGAAAGCCCTGAATGATTGTCATAGTGGCACCTGTGGCGGTCACATGTTTGGTTATGCCACTGCATAGAAGATTCTTCATGCAGGGTATTTCTGGCCCTCCATCTTCAAAGACTGCATTGTTTTTGTTCAAAAATGTCATGATTTCTAGATCTATCAGCACAAGATGTGCACGCCTCCTTCACATCTCCACCCTATCATTACCATTGGTCCCTTTGTGAAGTGGGGCATTGATTTTATGACGTGTAACCCTCACTCGACCAGGGGGGCATGCTTATATCATCGTAGTCGTTGACTACTTCACCAAATGGGCCGAAGCAATGCCTACACTTACAGCTAACGGCAAGGCTACATCTCAGTTCATATTCAATCACATCATTTCTAGGTTTGGTGTCCCTCAAGCCATCGTTACCGATCATGGTTCCCATTTTCATCATTATATGGTGGCAGAGTTGACTTCCAAGTTGGGCCTACATCATGACAGCTCAATGCCATACTATCCTCAGGCCAATGGCCAGGTTGAAGCTGTGAATAAATTTCTTGTCACCATGCTTCAACGTATGATTGGGATGCACAAATCCAACTGGCATCTCATGTTATTTTCAGCTCTTTGGGCACACTGAACGTCAGTTAAGGATGTGACCAGATTCACTCCATTTCAGCTTGTTTAAGGTCTAGAAGCTACCCTTCCGATTGAGTGTGAAATACCTTTTTCTCAAGTTGGCTGTTGAATTGCTACCGAAAAATTTTCCAGAAGAAGAGCATCGTCTCTACTTAGAAAGATTGTATGTGTTAGGGTTCCCATGTTTTGGCCAGATTGGCAAGACCAAAAGATGAGACAACATCATAACCACTTTCAGACCTCAGGATCTAGCCCTCTTGGGTCTAGAGAGGGATCTCTCTAATTCGAGAAAAGGTTTATGTCTATGAAGCTCAATGTTTAAGATGTCAGGCTAGTTATAGGCACGGGTTTGTTAGTTTGATTGTTTGTTTGGTTGTTGGTTATCAAGAATGAAGGGTTAAATGTAAGACCAGGCTGAGAAAAGAGGGATAAGGAAGAGGCGAAATATTCCAAGAAATACTCAAAACCATTGGGCAATGGAGTCAGGAAAGGATTTGCTTGCTAATCAATAGGCAGGCTTTCAATTGGTCTAGTCATCTAAAACTTAGGATCTTTCAAGGTGATTATGTGATATAAAAAGAAAGAGAGGAGGAGATAACATAGATTTCATAGCACGAAGTTATAGATCAGCAGGTCATACAAGGATCCTAGTGGACAGGGCTAACTCTAATCCCCAGTGTTCCCAAATCTTCCAACTGAATCAATAACAAGAAACATCTAAGAAGTAAATTCATTCAATTCATACATCAGAGAGCAGGCAATAACATCCACTACACCGGTTAAACTAACTGAAAACACTTCTCAGATAAAACATCCTGAAGATAAACATAAATGGCAAGGAGAGCAGGAACATAGGGTACCTAACAAGGGTAAATCCTATGTCAAACTTCTGATGCAAGCCAGTAGAAACGAAATGAAATGAATGTAAACACAGAGATAGGAAAACATCACCGCTGCTTCAGATCAGGATCCAAAGAAATGTGCTTGTCATATTAAGTAACAATACCAATCAAGTACACTATTGCCAATAGCTGAATACTCAGTCTGAAAACATATCCATCAACCTATCTTACAATCTTTACATAGAGACTGAGTCTCAAAAGCAACCACTTGCAGTTCTCTGATAACTGATCAACAACCTTTATAATGTTTTCTCATGGATTTTATAGCCCCGGAGGAGCAGAGGAGGTAGGTGGAGAACTAAATGCAGTATTAAACTTCTGAAAAGAAAGAGGGCCGAAGCCCATTATGTATAGATCTTATGCATTAATCTCTAGTGCTCTAACTGCAGTACTGTGAGGTGTTATTAGTGAATAAACAACAGGAAAAGAAATGATAAGAAATCTGCCATATTGATGAAGTAAATGCTCTGATAGTACCAGAGCTGTATCAGGGTAGGAAATCTCCCTAGAACACAGCACAGATTGAATACTGTATGGGTGCTCTGTCCTTCTTGGGGGGGAAAACATTCTGTTGCTGTATGAACCCCTGATATGCATTGATTTCTGCATGTCGTACCTTTGCATGATCTGTGGGATCATTGATCTGGTGCTTTGCCTCTAAACTGTTGTATTAAAACTCTAAACACTGCTGAAATCCATGATCGTAAGCTGGCTTTTCTTCACGGCTTCATAAATGTCTCGATTCTACAAGATCTGGGCTTTAATGGCGCGGGATGGAGTTTGCGAGGTTTCAAACTTTGTCCTTTGATGGAATTTATACCTCCGCCACCTTTCTTGACATTTCCTTGTAGTGCCATCTTCAGGATTTAACTCTCTGTCTGTTCAATACGCCATTAAAGAAGTACATGTTCACCATGGCGGTTTTCCACCTCTGATAACCCTGCAAAAAACACGAAACTTGTTATGAAAACAATGGAGGAGTGGCGGGTGATGCGGATGACAGAAATGGCCGTGCAAATGACGAAATGGAGGAAAAATTGCAAAGAAATGGTGAAAAATGCTCGGATGGGTGGTTGGCGGTCTGCGGAGAAAATTTGAACTAAAAAACTTAAAAAACACGAAAATGAACCAACTATATGTAATGGAACGGGCGCATGTACGGTGGACACGTGGAAGTGACGTGGCGAGACCGGGTGACAACGGAATAGTCAACAGTGGAGAAATGAATCTGGACCATTCGATCTCGGCAGAGATCGACGGTGGGCAACACGTCGGAGGGCAAAAGAACATGGGCCAGGGGTACGGACCCACGGACTAAACAGCGCTCAGCTCCTTTGAGTGATGACCGTTGGATGAGCGAGGGCAGATCTGATGGTTGACGTGAATATCGGTGCGCAAGCCATGCCGAACGATAATGCGCGATGGGATAGCGGTTTTGGGACCGTACGCGGGGGCACGCGGCAGGAGATGTATGGAATCACTGGGTCATCAAGAAAAACCGCCCTCCGCCCGAAGGTGGTGTGCTAAAAACTGGTGGTTTGTGAATAGTGCGCGGCGGGGTCCACTGGGCGGATAGGCTCCGAACCGTCGATCTGATGGGAAAATGAACGGCGATGGCGCGATATGGGAAATGAACGGGGGAAACACGGAGGGTTTCGGGGTTAGCGATCACCGTCTGATCAAATAAGATCAACGGTCGATGTTGCACCCGATACACTTTGGAGATAGGCGCTTTCAGTGCTGGCGGGTGGTTCCGGCGCTGGGTTACTTGGAGGAAAAAGGTGTGGGGGCTAGCAGAAGGGGGCTAGGCGTATTATATGGTCTGAAAGTGGGTTTTTCACCCTTTTTAATGCATTTCAAGGCCTAAAGAGGGTAACGATAAAGGGTATAAGGAGAAAAAAGGCACAGCAAAGGGTGAAGGTAGGATTTAAAGGGGAAATTGGGGGAAAATTGGGATAGAGATGGGACTTTGTGAAGGGGAAGAGAGGGGTAACATGGAGAGTTCTGAAGAGGGAAATTTATCAAAGGCAAAGGCGTAGGAGGCCTCAAGGATGATGTGTCTTCGGAGAGATGCATTCCTTGAGGGCTCAAAAATAATTTTAGCCCCCTATTTTTCTTTGTCAAAATTTATAGGGGGCTAACAGTGGCTCCACATGGGGATGGCTTCTTCTTGAAGGAGTCAAGAATTTAGAGAATAGATCTTTGGAGTAGGCCAGGTGCCTGCTGCTTTACACATCCCTTCTTTCCTTGATAAGCTGCCACAATATGAAGACATCACATCAGCAGAAAAACTTTCCTCAACATTCTACCTACCCATACTACAGTCCTAGCATTTTTTCTTCTTCCAGGATGCATTTGAGCTAGCAGACCCTTTACATTATTTTAATTTTTCAAATAAAAAATAAACCTATTCTAAATCTACCCTTATTGCTCCATGAGACCAGATTAGATTGTTAGTCTTATATGTTTCTCTACCTAATCTAATATCTGCTGGGATTAAACTGTCCAGCAGATTTCTTCTCTACATTCTACAACAGAAATTGAAAAATAGTCAAGCCAGGATTAGACTGTCTGACTTGCTGTGGGTGCAAGGCATAAAGACAGTTGCACATGGACAAAATTTGCAGAAAACTGAAAACAAAACTGTGAAGGCTTGAGATCTGAAACTTGAAACATCCTTCTTTCCCTTTGTGACTCAAGATTTGAGCATGTTAGAGTCACTTCTTTTTCATCTCAGCTATGGTTTTGGGCATGTTAGAGCTGATTCTTCTTTCTTCTTTGCTGGCCCAGATTTTGGGCATGTTAGGACCAGCTGCTTTACTTTCTTTGGCTCAGGTTTTGAGTTTATTAGAGCCACTCTTTTGCACATCAGAGGTTCATGTTTTAAGCATGCTTGAACCCCTCCTTTTCATCTGTTTTTTGAAACATTTTTCGTTTTTCTTTGAAAATAAAAACTGCAATGGTATGTACAATGGAAATGGAAACTGGAAACTGTAAATTAGCAGAAGTAATGTTTTAGCATCCTTCCATTGACAGGACCCCCGAACAGTTCAGTGCCATCTAATTCTTGTAAGAAGAAAGCATTGGGACCCACAGTGGCCTGGATGAGGTATGGACCTTGCCACAAACTGTCAAATTTGTTGTGCTTTCCTTTATCCTCTCTTCTCGAATCCCACTTCAACACCTTATCTCCAAATTTGAAATCAGCAGCTTTGGTTCTTTTGTCAAACAATTTCTTTATATTCTCTTGAACTTTCACTGCTCTGTTGTAGACCTCTTCCCTTGTTTGTTGGAGATGGATTGTCTGATTTATTCTCCTCACCATGTTGTCTTCTTTTGTTTGGATCTCCTGGATCAGCTTGATCACTGGTATCCCAAGGCTGGTAGGGAATACTGCTTCTGTTCCATAGACAAGCTGAAATGGCGACATGCCAATGGACTTTTTTGTTGTAAGCCTGTCAGCCCACAAAGCATGTACTAGCTTGTTATGCCATGATTTTTTGTTCTCTTCCAACAGCTTCTTGATGATGATCACCAGTCTCTTGTTTGATGATTCAGCTAATCCATTACCTTGAGGGTAATAGGCAGTTGAATGACCAAGCGCTATCTGGTACCTGTGACAAAAATCAACCATCTTTTTGGATCTGAAAGTGGTAGCATTATCGGTGATTATTTTCTTTGGGCAGCCAAACCGAGAGAGGATGTGACTTTTGTTGAAATTTGGTTACCGGAGGACAGGTGGTTCCCTAAGGCTTTGATCTTTGGCCTAGGGAAAAGTGTCCAAAATATTTTAATTTTTCTCCTAAAGTGACTTTATAATTTTATAAAGTCAAATCTAATTTAAAAGTGACTTTAAGTGATAAAGTTACTAAAGTCTAATTTTAAAGTGACTTTAATAAAGTCAATGTAAAATTAGAAAAGAAAAGTGACTTTGGAAATAAATGACTAAGTGGGTCTTTATTAAAGTGGGGTGAATTAAAAAATAGAAAGTGAGATTTAAATGAGCATTTAATCTCAACCCTAGATCTCAATCTGTTTCAGCCATTGGATTTAGGGATTCCCCAAAAGTCACTTAGGGTTAGGTTAAAGGAGGAAAAGGAGGGAAAAGGTCATTCATTCTTTCATGAGCAGATTGGGAGAAGGAGAGAAGGAGAGCAAGGGAGATTTCTGAGCAGAGAGGAGAAAGAGGGCAGTTGATAGGGACTTCAGCAAAATCCGTACAGCAGCAAGGAGGCACAATTTCCAAGGCAAAAATCCGTACAACAAGTGTTGGGCACATTTTTCGAAGGAGAGAGGCACAATTTTCAAGGAGAACCATATAGCAGCTTCAACATTTATTTCTGGGCAGATTATGGGCACGAAAATCGAGGAGAGAGACTGCTGGTTGGTGGCACGAATTTCCAGAAATCCGTACAACAGCTTCGGCACAGATTTCGAGGCAAAGGAGCACAGAAATCGAGGAGGGGGGTTTGCTGTCAAATCCGTACAGTCCGTACAACAGTACGGCCATACAGCTGGGCACAAAAATCAAGAAGCTCATTTCAGCATTTAATGCTGTCATAAAAGCTGTAAAATTTCTGTTTTGGGTTTTTACTATTTTGCACGTTTTCCAAGGCAGAGTGAATGCATGGAAATCGAGATAAGTACTATTGTTTAGTTGCTAAAATTTTTGCTGTAATTTCTGGCTCACTGTAAAAGCATTTTTCAGAAATAAGAAGGAGCTCTCAAACTGGTTTTCTCCAAGAGTTGTAGGGGGTTTTTCCAGGGTCATGTTGACCAAAAATCTCATTGTTCAAATGTGTTGAATGACTGTTTCAGCTTGCTGTGTCTTTTGTTTTATTTCTGCAGTTTCAGCATTCTGTAAAATTTTTCCAGAATTTATGTTTCAGTAAAGTAATTTGTGTTTCAGCAAAGTAATTTCTATTTCAGCAAATAAAAATTATTTTTTCTGAGTGTTGAATGTAAGGATATGGGAAAGGGCATTTAACTAAAAGGAGAAATAAGTGATACTGAAACCGGGGTTGGAAAACAAGAAATTTCTACATGGTATTGGAGCTTGAGTGCTGAAAGTGCAGTTTGGGACAGCAAGGAGAAAAATACAGCCTGCTGATTTTTCACTCAAAAAATTCCAGCAAGCTGATTTTTCACACAGAATTTTTATCTTTACTACAGCAGTGCTATTTTTCAGTTTTAGGATAGCAGGATGTCATTGGGATTGAGGGTGGAGGATAGGTTGGATGGGAATACCAATTACAACGTTTGGAAGGAGAGAATGCAGAGTATCTTTGAGGAGGCAGAAGTCTGGGATATCATGGTTCATACCACACAGTAGCCTGTTAATGTGCCTACTGATGCCACTCAGTTGGCAGCATATAATAGGAAGAAAAACAAGGGTAAGAGACTAATTCTAGACGGAATCAAATACCATTGCATTCCTCATGTGAGAGGAAAGAGAAATGCTCATGAGATGTGGACAGCATTGTCCAATCTCTACCAAAGTACCAATGAAAACCGGAAAATGGTCCTGAAGGAGAAGCTGAAAACCATTAAGATGGGTAAGACTGATAGTACAGCTGGATATCTCAAAAAGATTACTAATGTGAGAGATGAGTTGGCAGCAATTGGAGAGGTCATTCAACCCACTGAGTTGGTGCGGATAGCAGTGAATGGCCTCCCCAGTTCATGGATGAACTTTGCTGATGGGGTTTGTGCACGTGAGACCCTGCCCACATGGGAGAGGTTTTGGGATGATTGCATTCAGACAGAGATCAAGAAAGGTCAGCTTGGGGCAGCCAAGCCAGCTGAGCAGGATGAGGATGTAGCACTGTTGGCAGGAGGAAAGAAAGGAAAAGGAAAGAAACATGCTTCCACAAGTAATGGTGGGGGCAAAGGCAAAGGTAAAGGTAAACAGGGTAACACACAGAAGGACTATTCCAAGGTGAAGTGTTGGAATTTTCAGAAGATGGGACACTATGCAGTTGTGTGTCCGGAGAAGAAGAAGAAGAAGGGGAAGAACCAGAGCATGGCAGCATCAACAGAGGTTGAGGACTTTGCAAATCGCTTTGACCGGGAGTTTGGGTTCATTGCATGTGAGTCCTCTAGTGCAGGATTACCTGCCACAGAGGTTCAGAGGGAGCATGCATTTCCCTCGACTAGCGGAGCATCTTCGGGTATCTGGTATGTGGACAGTGGGGTTTCACGTCATATGATAGGAGTTCATGAGTACTTCTCAGAGCTTTCAAAGAGTGGCACTGATATAGAGGTAGTACTCGGTGATGACAAAGTTCTTAGAGCAGTCGGTGTGGGAACACTGACATTTTAGAGTGAGTCTAAACCTCCCTTGAAGGTGTCAGATGTTCTTTATGTGTTAGGGATGAGGAAGAACCTCATATCCGTCTCATATTTGGAGGACAGAGGATATGAGATATTTTCAAGGGTGGACAGGTGCTGATGTATCCCAGGGGTGCTCCAGCTGATTCAGCTAGAGTGATAGGTGTATGCCATGCAAAGGTGTACAAGTTTACATTTCAGCCCCTTTTGGCATTGAGCAGTAGTACCGACAGCAGAGCTAGCAGTTCTGAGTTGTGTGAGATTTGGCACCGCAGGATGGGGCATATGTATCATGGAGCCTTGAGGACTTTGCGGGAGATCACTACAGGTGTGCCAGATTTCAGTACTGATCACTTTGATACTTGTAGAGGATGTGCGATGGGCAATTTTTCCAAATCCCCTTTTCCCGCAGTGACAACAGAGCGACTGGGATACTTGATTTGATTCATTCCGATGTGAGCGGTCGGATGTCTCATGTTTCCTTGAGTGGATATGAGTACTATGTTTTATTCATTGATGATCACTCCAAGAGGACCTGGATTTATTTCTTGAAGACCAAGAGTGAGGTCTTCAAGTGGTTTCAGGAGTTCAGAGCTCTTGTGGAGACAAAGACAAGTCGGAAGATCAAGTCCCTGAGGTCGGAAAATGGAGGAGAGTATACCCTTGGAGAGTTTTTTGACTATTGTGCGGAGGCAGGCATTAGGAGGGAGTTCACTGTTCCTTACAACCCCTAGCAGAACGGGGTTGCGGAGAGGAAGAACAGATCCATCGAAGGGGTTGCCAAAGCCATGTTACATGATCAGGGGCTGCCATTGTTTTTGTGGGCAGAGGCCTGCAACACAGCTGTTTATTTGCAAAACCGGAGTCTGTATCGTGCCTTGGGGCACATGACTCCGGAGGAGGTTTTTTTTGGGAAGAAGCCTGATATTGGTCATCTTCGTATCTTTGGGTGTATCACATACTCCTACATACCCAAGGAGAAGAGGACCAAACTAGAGCCCACCGCAGAGAAGGGTATCTTTGTGGGCTACAGTGAGACCTCAAAGGCCTTTTGGATTTACATTCCTGCACAGAGGAAAGTTGTTGTCAGGCGGGATGTGAAGTTCGAGGAGGATAGGGCCTTTAGGAGGTCACGGGAGTTAGAGTATCTGGATCAGCCAGACCCTCAGCAGCAGTTGAGTCAGTCGTAGGGATCCAGTGGGCAGGGATCAGGAGGATCCGGAGGTACATATATGACGATGTCAGGTCCGTCAGTGTGCAGTGGCTCGCAGAGTCAGAGGGGTGGTGCTTCGGGCTGCATGCAAAGCAGTCCACAGAGCAGTTCACTAGGGAGTCCACTGATGGAATGTTCACACGGTACCTCAGCTTCTACAGGTTCAGGTGCAGGCAGGAGGACAGCAGACAGACAGTCAAGAGTTCAGGCTCCTGATGATGATTAGGAGGAGGAGTTTCATTCTCCAATGAGAGAAGTGTGCTCAGGGAAGAGGAAGCCCAAGTGGCTTCAGGACACCTTGAGAGAGGCCACATCTGTTGCTAGGCCTAAGAGGCCGGTCAGGGAGAGCAGACCACCTGAGAGGTTTTGTAGCTATATGGAAATGGCTACCAGCATCCTTGACTCTGAGCCTTCTAGCTATGAGGAGGCAGCTAGCCAGCAGGTCTAGAGAGAGGCCATGCAGGAGGAGTATTCTTCTATCATGAAGAATGATGTTTGGGAGGTGGTGCCGAGGCCTGAGGGCAAATCTGTGGTTACTTCCAGATGGATTTACAAGGTAAAGCATGCTGCAGATGGCAGCATTGAGAAATTCAAAGCGAGGTTTGTGGCTAGAGGGTTCTCCCAGGTAGAGGGAGTTGATTATAAGGAGACCTTCGCTCCCGTGGCTCGATATACTTCGATCTGCTCCATTATATCGATAGCAGCAGAGATGGGTTGGAAGATCCACCAGATGGATGTGAAGACCGCATTTCTCAATAGCTTCATACAGGAGGAGGTGTACATTGAGCAGCCACAGGGCTTTGAGGTGCATGGGAAGGAGTCCCATGTGTGCAGACTGAAGAAGGCCCTTTATGGCCTGAAGCAAGCTCCCCGAGCTTGGTACTCCAGGATAGATACTTACTTGCAGAAGATGGGTTTCACAAAGAGTGAGGCAGATCCGAACCTTTACTATATTGTGATAGGTGAGGAGCCTCTCATTCTGGTGCTGTATGTGGATGACTTAGTCATTACAGGTGCAGAGAGACTCATAGAGCACTGCAAGAGAGATCTTGCGGCGGAGTTTGAGATGAAGGATATCGGCTTGATGCATTACTTTTTGGGTTTGGAGGTGTGGCAGGAGGAGGGGCATTTCTTCCTGGGGCAGGGGAAGTATATTGTGGACATCCTTGGCAAATTCCACATGGAGGATTGTAAACCCATGTCGACACCGATGATCACCAACTGGAAGAAGCTCCATGCTTCGGATTCCGAGTTGGTGGATCCCACATTGTACATACAACTGATTGGTTCCTTGATGTATTTGGTCAACACTAGACCAGATATTTGTTTTGCAGTCAACACGATGAGTCAGTTTATGTGTGAGCCTAGGAAGGTTCACTGGCTAGATGCAAAACACATTTTGCGGTACTTGCAGGGGACAGTGGATTATGGTCTGGACTACAGGCAGGGGGATGGAGTGAGATTGGCAGGTTACACTGATTCTGATTGGTCAGGTTGTGCTTTTGATAGGAAGAGCACTTCAGGGTGTTTTTTTGGGTTGGGTTCGGCAGTGGTGTCATCGTTCAGCCGGAAGCAACAGTCAGTAGCATTGATTTCAGCGGAAGCAGAGTATATGGCAGCCAGTCTAGCTAGTTGTGAGGCCATCTGGCTTCGCAAGATGTTGTTTGGCTTATTTGGTCAGTCGTTGAGACCTTCAGTGATTTACTGTGATAATCAGAGTTGCATTAAACTCACGGAGAATCCAGTATTTCATGACAGGCCAAAGCATATCGGGATCAAATATCATTTCATCAGAGACTATGTTCAGAAAGGAGCTGTGAAGCTTGAGTATATTCCCACTGATGAGCAAGTTGCAGATATCCTTCTTACCAAAGCCTTACCACGGGGCAAGCATGTCTACTTCAGAGACAAGATGGGTGTGGTGAGGAACACCTTCCTCGGTAAGAGGGAGTGCTGAAATTTGGTTACCAGAGGACAGGTGGTTCCCTAAGGCTTTGATCTTTGGCCTAGGGAAAAGTGTCCAAAAGAATTTAATTTTTCTCCTAAAGTGACTTTATAAAGTTATAAAGTCAAATCTAATTTAAAAGTGACTTTAAGTGATAAAGTTACTAAAGTCTAATTTTAAAGTGATTTTAATAAAGTCAATGTAAAATTAGAAATGAAAAGTGACTTTGGAAATAAATGACTAAGTGGGTCTTTATTAAAGTGGGGTGAATTAAAAAATAGAAAGTGAGATTTAAATGAGAATTTAATCTCAGCCCTAGATCTCAATCTATCTCAGCCATTGGATTTAGGGATTCCCCAAAAGTCACTTAGGGTTAGGTTAAAGGAGGAAAAGGAGGAAAAGATCATTCATTCTTTCATGAGCAGATTGAGAGAGCAAGAGAAGGAGAGCAAGGGAGATTTCTAAGCAGAGAGGAGAAAGAGGGCAGCTGATAGAGACTTCAGCAAAATCCATACAGCAGCAAGGAGGCACAGTTTCCAAGGCAGAAATCCGTACAACAAGTCTTGGGCACATTTTTCGAGGGAGAGAGGCACAGTTTTCAAGGAGAATCGTACAACAGCTTTAGCATTTATTTCTGGGTAGATTCTGGGCACAAAAATCGAGGAGAGAGACTACTGGTTGGTGGCACAAATTTCCAGAAATCTGTACAGCAACCGTACAATAGCTTCGGCACAGATTTCGAGGCAAAGGAGCACATAAATCGAGGAGGGGGGTTTGCTGTCAAATCCGTACAGTCCGTACAGCAGTACGGCCGTACAGCTGGGCACAAAAATCGAGAAGCTCATTTCAGCATTTAATGCTGTCATAAAAGCTGTAAAATTTCTGTTTTGGGTTTTTACTATTTTGCACGTTTTCCAAGGCGGAGTGAATGCACAGAAATCGAGATAAGTACTGTTGTTTAGTTGCTGAAATTTTTGCTGTAATTTCTGTCTCACTGTAAAAGCATTTTTCATAAATAAGAAGGAGCTCTCAAACTGGTTTACCCCAAGAGTTGTAGGGGGTTTTTCCAGGGTCATGTTGACCAAAAATCTCAGTGTTCAAATGTGTTGAATGACTGTTTCAGCTTGCTCTATGTTTTGTTTTATTTCTACAGTTTCAGAATTATGTAAAAGTTTTCCAGAATTTGTGTTTCAGCAAAGTAATTTGTGTTTCAGCAAAGTAATTTCTCTTTCAGCAGATAAAAATTATTTTTTCTGAGTGTTGAATGTAAGGATATGGGAAATGGAATTTAACTAAAAGGAGAAATAAGTGATACTGAAACTGGGGTTGGAAAACAGGAAATTTCTACACACCTTATCTTCAACTTTGAAATCAGCAGCTTTGGTTCTTTTGTCAAACAATTTCTTTATATTCTCCTAAAATTTCACTGCTCTGTTGTAGACCTCTTCCCTTGTTTGTTGGAGATGGATTGTCTAATTTATTCTCCTCACCATGCTGTCTTCTTCTGTTTGGATCTCCTGGATCAGTTTGATCACTTGTATCCCAAGGCTGGTAGGGAATACTGCTTCTGTTCCATAGACAAGCTGAAATGGCGACATTCCAATGGACTTTTTTGTTGTAAGCCTATCAGCCCACAAAGCATGTACTAGCTTGTTATGCCATGATTTTTTGTTCTCTTCCAACAGCTTCTTGATGATGATTACCAGGCTCTTGTTTGATGATTCAGCTAATCCATTACCTTGAGGGTAATAGGCAGTTGAATGACCAAGCGCTATCTGGTGTTAGGTCTCTGTAACAAGCAAGATTGGCAAAGTCTGATCACAGAGTTAACATCATTTCAACCAACTTTGGAATTCTAGGATCTAGCCCTCCTGAATCCGGAGAGGGATCTCTCCAATATTTACAAAGATGGATATTGTCTTTGAAGTTTAGGGTGATGATATTAGGCTAGTTATGAAGGCCAAGGGTTTTGTTTGGTTTTCTCAGATGGTTGAACATAGTTGCTGTCTAAGACGGAAAGATCTATATCCAAATAGGTTCAAAGGTGAGAAGTTGCAAGTGAACAGAATAAACTTTGATTCTAAAGAAAGATGATGGCAAGTTTTCAATCCATTGGGCTATAGAGTCATAAGAGAATTTAATTGAAACAACCAGGTTCAAGAGTAATCTATGGGGCAAGTCATCTAGGCCTAAGGATCTCTTTGAAGTTTGATTTATGGAATGGGGTGATACAAAAAGAAAGGGAACTTAACAGATGCAGAACAAAGAGCAGCCCAGGATCTGGTAAGTACTTTGAAACTAGCCAGCCTTTGACCGGGCACTTAAGAAAAACATAGAAGCAAACTAGGATCTGGTAAGTACTTTGAAACTAGCCAGCCTTTGATACACTTCTAATAGAACACAGATTAAAAACAAAGGGAAACTTAAAGGCAACCTTTGGAGCAGGAACTAGCGGGCAGGGCTCACCTTTCTCCTCATCTTAGTCCTTCTTTACTTAGTTACTTTCAAGACAATCACCAAGATCACACAGAATGGCCCAAGATCTGATAAGTACTTTGAAACTATTCAGCTTTTGACACATCCTAAGGGAAACAGACAAATAGTTGAGCAAACAAGAAAGGGACTCAGGGCTAACCTTTGATTTCCTCGATTCATTCCTTACACAACATATATGAAAGTAACATTTAAAAACAACATTCAGCAGTGACGAAAAGATGAGGGAACGCCAGCATCTCTGTGCTTAGACTAAATTAAATCATTTCTAAATAACACAATAAGAAGAAAACATTGGGATAAAGATTTTTCAGCCAGAGAAGGTCACTGGTGTACAGCAAACTCTAACACTGTTTAAACTGTTCTTTATAGTGGAAAATGAAACAAATTGAAAACAGAAATAAAATGACAAGTTACAGTAAGAATAACATCACCATCGGCATAGACCAGGATCCCATAAATCAGCTTGTATTGATTGCTTCAAACCGGTTACAATCTTCAAATCCAATGTTTTAATTCACCTCTCTTCACAACCTAATCTATCTGTTACAAGCAGAGCTCCAAGGGCCCATGAAACCACTATTTACAGTCAAGAATTTTCTACTCAGAAACAGCTACAGCGCTTCAGCAATTACATTGACAACCAACTAATCCAACCCCTCACTCATCTTCTTCTGGAGTATTTATAGAAGGATGAGGAGGTGAGATCTGATAAAAAAGATCTCAAATACAATCAATGCAGAATTAATGTCTTCCTGACCCCGTGAGGTTCGATGAAGAAATTCTACAGGTGTTACATTTCATTAATGCGTTTATATTTAAGAAGTAAGCTCGAGGAGAGCTTTTGTTGACCTTTGAGGCTCTGCATACTATTAGGGCTACTCTGCAAATATTCTGGAATAAAATCTGGTGCAGAAATAACTTCTTGGTTGTTCCGAGGCATAGTATCTGATCTTGTTCAATAAATTCGGCCTCTGACTGATCGTTCTGAGGCAATAGGTGGCACTGGGGTGGTTGAGGAATCAATTCACCTCAAAGTATGGCGGTGGAGGCGATCTGTCTGATGAACACTTTTAGGTTTTGCTTTAATCCGTGTTCTGAGCCGGGGATTAGGATTTTGATAACCGTCTTAGCCGTAATCCCCGCCAATTTATTCATAAAACTGCTGCTCTGGTTCATTCTGTCTTCAAAACCTGATACTCTTTCTCTGCTCTGACATCGATGGCATTCTTCGAGCTTTACAGGGATATGCGGCAACCAAAGCTCATGAAACTTTGTTGATATCATTGTTCTTCTCCGTATGACAGATTCCCTGGACAAATCGGAAGGATTGGAGTCGTCACCCTCATCCTTTAGATTTCATAGAATACGAAGAAAAAACCTTAAAAACCTGCAAAATACAAGAAAAATGAGGAAATCCTGCGTTATATGGATAGACTGCATCGGAAGTTGTGCGGGAAAATGGAGAGATCGGAACCGTTGATCGTATCGCGATCAACGGTTGGGAGCAAATTGAACAGTCAACGGGGAAAAAGGTGGACTGTACAACGGAATCGGGAGAACAACTGAGAGCCATCGATCCGCGGAGATCGACGGTGGAGATCGGCTCTTGAATGCGCCGGGGAAGATTTAACAGGCGGGTGAGTTCGTTAAAGGGTGAGCGGGAAAGGCAATCAGGGACCGTCGGATGGGAGGGCCCATATCCGACGGTGGGGATGAATCCCGCTGCGAGGCCATAGGACGAGGTTTAACGTGCGGGGAATAGACACGGCACGACGGTTTTTGGGGTGAGGTGGAGAACACGTGTCGGCCAGCGGGTGGGATCGCTGGCCGACGGTATAAAACCGCTTCCGGACGAAAGGTGGTGCGGGCACAAAACCGGTGGAAATGGAAAACAGCGCGGCGAAGGGGGGGTCCACCAGGTGAGGGGTGCACTCCGCACCGTTGATCCGTGGGACAGATCGACGGCGGAGTTTTAATATGATTTTCTTTGGTGGAAAAATAAAATAAACCCGACTTTGCATTTTACAAAGGGTTTTCAAGGTTTTCGGGTAATAAATTATTTCTGAGGGTTAAGCGCCTGGCGGTTTTAGCACGCGGTTCCGGCGTTGGGGCATATGGAGAAAAAAACGAAAAGGGGTTTAGCCTGAGGGGCTAAAACCTAACGCATAGAAACGCATGTTTTTCTATGGTTTTTAACTGTTTTTTGCAAAAGGAGAGAGGTTCCGATAGGTCAAAAAGTGGGTTTTTAACCTTAGGAAATGAGGTTAATGGAGGAATAAGGAATATAAAAGGGTTTGATGGGGTTTTTATGGATGAAAGGAGAGTTGAAGGAATGAGGAAGAGATGGAAGAAGGGGAGAGAAAAAGGAGGAGGATGAAGCAATATTTGATTAGGATTTTCATGGAACATCAGAGGCAGAGAGGATGAAGAGTATGTAGAACCAATCAGTAGTTTGTGATCTTACCAACAGTCTTCAAGCACCAACAAGTTTCAGGATTGAATTTGTTTCTTGAAGGCTGCAAAGAATATTTAGCCACCAACTGATAT
>JAXQQM020091104.1:0-40561 GCA_034641835.2 Pinus albicaulis | reverse complement strand
CAGCCTCTATTGTTGTTAGGGCTATTAGTTATGCGTAGCTAAAGTGGTTCTTTTTCGTACACTTCGACGAAGAATTCATACTAACAAGGGCCTACCCCTTCACTTTTGGGCTGAGGTATGCAATACAACAGTGTATGTGTAGAACCGTTGTGCTCACAAGGTTCTTGGCATGAGTACACCAGAGGAGGCTTATTCCGGCAAGAGGCCTGATATTTCCCATTTGCGAATCTTTGGTTCTCCTGTCTACATGCATGTGACAAAGGATGCAAGAAGGAATCTGGATCCAATCGCTGAGGTTGGAATATTTGTGGGGTAAACTGATACACCTCACAACTATCGGGTGTATTTGTTAGACAGTCGCAAGACTGTTGTGTGACGGGATATAAAATTTCAGGAGGAGAAAGCCATGCAGTGTTCACTTGAGAGGGAGCTAGACTTGCATGCAGATGAGGAGCTGTTAGTTCCTAAGGAGGAGCTTCCGGATGTGGATCAGCCACAAGAGGAAGGTCATGAGGTGGAAGAAACCACCCATGCAGCGCCAACCATCAGAGGGCGCATGCGCACTACAGAAGCTGAGCGACTGGCTCGAGATGCAGAGAAGGTTGTAGGACCACCTACAGCACAGCGCAGACAGAGGCAGTCACCGTATTGGTACACTGGATACATGGCTCTTGTGAGTCAATGTGTTGTGACGGAGCCATCCTCTTTTGAGGAAGCTGTGGAGGAACCCGCATGGGTAGGTGCCATGATCGAAGAATATGATTCGATCGTCAGAAACAGTGCATGGGAGATTGTCCCAAGACCGGAGGGGAAATCAGTGGTGGGTTCGCGATGGATCTACAAAGTGAAGCAGGCAGCTGACGGGAGTGTGGAGAAGTACAAGGCGAGATTTGTCGCCTGTGGCTTCTCACAGATCGAGGGGATTGACTATGAGGAGACTTTTGCACCTGTCGCAAGGTACTCTTCCATACGGACGATCCTTGCTCTCTCAGCGCAGATGGGGTGGCACATTCATCAGATGGATGTGAAGACTGCGTTCCTCAATGGAGCTATTGAGGAAGAGGTGTACATAGAGCAGCCTGAAGGTTTTGAGATCTTCAGCAGTGAGTCGCATGTGTGCCGACTCAAGAGAGCACTGTACGGGCTGAAGCAAGCACCTCGTTCTTGGTACACTCAGATAGACAACTACTTCACCGGGCTTGGATTCTCCAAGAGTGAGGCGGATCCAAACCTGTACCAGATTGTGGTGGAGGGGAAGCTGTTGATCATCGTACTGTATGTAGATGATCTGATTTTGACTGGCGATGAGCATTTGATACTTTCATGCAAGGAGGATCTTGCACGAGAGTTTGAGATGAAGGACCTGGGCATCCTTCATTATTTCCTGGGATTGGAGATTTGGCAGCGCAGTGGAGGACTGTTTGTTTCTCAGGGCAAGTATGCCCGGGAGATTCTGGAGAGGTTCAACATGCAAGGCCGCAAGCCTGTTGACACTCCTCTTCCTGGTGGTTGGAGGAAGGAGGATGCTACTTCAGCGGAGGTAGTGGATGCCACTGTCTATCGACAGTTGGTGGGGTCGCTTATGTATCTGGTCAATACACGACCCGATATATGCTATGCTATTAACCAACTTTCGCAAGCTATGGTTAAGCCTACCAAGCTCTTCTGGAAGGCAGGAGGATGGAGTGGAAGCTTTCTTAGTGCATTTACTCCAGATATGGTCCTGAGGTACGTACAGAGATGGAGGAAGCTCGGCTTCACCGGGCGTGCATTGGGCAGAGTCCCAACCGAACTTAAGAGCACATCTAGAGGAGTTTTCGCATTGGGTCGATGGGGGCCAGAGCCCGGAACAAAGCAGTAGCTGCAGATCCATGGCACTGGTCGGGTGAGGTTTAGTACATGGCAAAGCAGAAGTTTGGCCGCATGCGAGGCTATATGGATGAGGAAGATCCTGGTCGGGTTGTTCGGGTCACACTTGGAGCCTACTGTGATTTATTGTGATAACCAGAGTTGCATTAAACTCTCGGCTAATCCAGTATTTCATGATAGATCCAAACACATCGACATCAGTTACCATCACAATGAGATAGTACTGGTACTTGTGAGGAGTATCAGGATCATAGCTCACAGAGATGTTTTCTCCATTATAATATACACAATAGCTGCGGGGTTTTCAGCAATAAGCTTTCCCCATACATACTGTGTTAATGTGTATGATGAATTGATGTGTTATCGCTTGTTTTATTTCTGCATGTATGAGGGTCGCTTATGTATCTGGTCAATACACGACCCGATATATGCTATGCTGTTAACCAGCTTTCGCAAGCTATGGTTAAGCCTACCAAGCTCTTTTGGAAGGCATGCAAGCATGTATTGCGCTATATTAGAGGCACATCGGGATATGGTCTATGGTACAGACAAGAGGATGGAGCGAAGCTTTCTGGCTTCACTGATGCAGATTGGGCAGGGAGCCCAACGGACCGGAAGAGCACTTCTGGAGGAGTTTTCAGCATTGGGTCAACAACAGTTTCCTGGTACAGCAGGAAGCAGAGATCCGTGGCACTCAGTTCAGCAGAGGCCGAGTACATGGCAGCAAGCTTGGCTGCATGTGAGGCTATTTGGATGAGGAAGATCCTCGCGGGTTTGTTCAGGTTGCATTTGGAGCCTACAGTGATCTACTGTGATAACCAGAGCTGCATCAAGCTCTCGGCTAATCCAGTTTTTCATGATAGGTCCAAACATATCGACATCAGGTACCATCACATCAGAGATTGTGTTCAGCGGAGGATCATGATGCTTTCATATGTTCCCACGGAGGATCATGATGCCGACATCCTGACGAAGGCGCTCACCAGGAGCAAGTTCGAATTCCACAGAGGCAGGATAGGGGTTGCAGATAATCCATATCTTGCTGAGAGGGAGTGTTGAAAATGCAGCAAGATGATGGAGCTTAGTGAAATGAAGTCGCCTTCAATAAGTGGGCCCGCAGGCAAATTTTGGCGCAAAGTCTATTTTTAGACTATGTCTATTTTTAGACATATGGAGCATGGTCCAGGGGTTGCAGTATGTTATTCTTGGAGTATTGGTCATGTTGGTAAAAATAGATGGACCTTTATTTTTTGACCTATAGGTCGATGTCTATTTTTAGATTGCCTATCCTAAAAATAGGGAAGTCAAATATTATTTACCCTTAATAATATTTGGACTCTAAACAGCAGTTTACTCTCTTGGAGCACTTCAGTTCGAGCTACAGAAGTGGCTCATGCAACTGACAGAGGAATCACGTGGTTCCCAAGGGTTTGATGGCATCATGCATGGTTGACTTCAGTTGGACTTCAGTGGCAGAAGTTTGGAGGAGTTAATGAGACAGATAGTGGAGTTGTGTTCTGTTTATTTTAGTTGAACTGATTGAGATTAGTTTAACTAGCTAATCAATTAGTTATGAGTGGAGTGAATTAAATATTATTTAATTAATTAATTAGTAACTCATTATTCAACTCAAGAAAACATCAGTTCACTACAGTGCATGATCAGTTCAGTGGAGACCAGTGAAAGAGGTAGATGAAAGGGTGGAGTTAGCTATCAGTGGCGACATCAGTTGTGGATGAGATTTGCACCACACTTGGAGGAATTTCCCATGATGATTGCGCTGTCAAGCCAAGGAGATTCGAACCTTGGATCTCTATTTAATGTGCCCGGGATTGCGCAATAGAGGCAAGGCACTGCGTGAGTTTTGAACCCGCAACTCATTGAAAACCGAGCTCTCGTTTGTGTGTAACTTCATGAGATAGTGACTGTACTTGTGAGGAGTATTGTACTCGAGTTTGTTACATGATTTCTCCATTATAATATACACAATAGCTGCGGGGTTTTTAGCTATAAGCTTTCCCCATACATACTGTGTTAATGTGTATGATGATTTGATGTGTTATCGCTTGTTTTATTTCCGCATGTGTGATGATCCGAGTGGAAGAGATTATGTGTTGCATATAAATTCGAATTGTATGTGATCAGGATAGTCTCGGTGGATAATTGATCATTATTCAGAAAATTTCTACATGGTATCGGAGCTATTGAAGCAGAGATTGATCATCACAGTGATTACAAACTTATTTCGGTAGACAACGTAGTCCGCAATGGCCATGGATCTCTCCGATTCATCTTTCTTCGGAAAGTGAAAGGTCTGGTAAACGCCCCTTGCAGTCGATCTCTGTGCTAGAAATAATTTTTTCTCACGATCTAGAGCGGTTGAGCTTTGAGGTGGAATTCGAAATTTTGCAGCAGTTTTGTTTTCTTGGTGCCGTTGTTGAAAATGTCTTTCAACGGTTTGCGACTCGAATATGCTCTTGGAGGCAGTTCGAATTATGTTGCATGGAAGGATCGCATGGAGGCAATATTAGAAGATAATGGTCTCAAGGAGTTCGTAGATACGGATGTCCAAAAGCCCACTGATCCTGCTGAAGTCGAAGCATGGTAAAAGAAGATGGCGAAGTGTCGAAGGATCCTGTTGGAGGGCGTCAAGGATCATATTGTATCCAGCCTGCATGGAAAGGCTACTCCATATTTAATGTGGAAAGCTTTGACGGATCTATTCCAGAGTAAGAGCGACCAAAGGAAGCTGGCACTCAAAGATAAGCTCAGGAACATCAAGATGGAGAAGGGCGAAAGTATCGGCAAATA
Source organism: Pinus albicaulis (assembly GCA_034641835.2). Lineage (NCBI taxonomy): Eukaryota > Viridiplantae > Streptophyta > Pinopsida > Pinales > Pinaceae > Pinus > Pinus albicaulis. The sequence goes on along the minus strand of JAXQQM020091104.1, from coordinate 35,881 downwards.
CCTCACGAAGTTCACTCAATGCAGAGATGAGCTGGGAAGTGTGGGGGTGACTGTCGAAGACGAGGACATGGTCGACCTGGCTCTCCTTGGTCTTCCGAAGGCTTGGCACTCATATCAAGATAGTGTCAATGGTCGGGAGAAGCTGTTGGGATGGGAGCCTTTGGGTGGATCTCATGCAGGAGGAGATAAGGAGGACTACTCGAGATGGATCTTCATCAAAGGGAGCTGATGAAGAAAACTGCGCTTTGGTTACCAAAGCAAAGAAGGGGAAGGGTAAGAAAACCTCTCATTCTGGTGCAAAGGGCAAGAAGCAGGATATGGCGAAAGTGAAGTGTTTTCATTGCCATGATCACAGACATTATGCTACCAATTGTCCAAAGAAGAAGAAGAACAAGCAAGCGGGAAGATCTGCAGATGGAGAAGCTTTGGCTTCACAGTTTGAGCTTGAATTTTCACTGATCGCATGCTTGGTTTCAAGTGTGATGGAATCGGTGTGGTTCTTGGACAGCGGTGCGTCATTTCATATGACGGGAGATCGAGATTTGTTCTCAGATCTGGAGGACAAAGATTTGGGTGTGCACATCGAGATGGGCGATGATGGTAGATATAGTGCGATTAGTATTGGTACCATATCCTTTCAGAGGGAGTCTGGTAAACCCTTTGTATTGAGGGATGTCATGCATGTACCTGGATTGAAGAAGAACTTGATCTGTGTGGCGATGTTGGAGGATAAGGGGTATGATGTGGTCTTCATCGAAGGAAAAGCCTTCCTGCGTAGTAAGACTACTGGAGAGACCCGGAAGATAGGGGTTCGGACCAAGAACCTTTATCAGTTGCAGGTGGATGGCTGCGCAACTATGGCATGCAAGGCGGGAGAAGTGGTGAGCCGGGATGATGAGGGCGAACTGTGGCATATGAGATTGGGCCACCTTCACCATGGAGCTTTGAAGATTCTGCAGCAGATTTCTACTGGGCTTCCTAAGGGCACTCTTGCATAGTCGGATCAGTGCAAGGGGTGTACTTTAGGGAAGTATGTGAAAGCCACCTTTCACGAGAAGGATAGTCGCGCCACGACGATCCTTGAGAGAGTTCACACACACGTGTGTGGTCCCTTCTCAGTTGCTTCGACATCAAAGCACAAGTATTATGTGATCTTTGTTGATGATTTCTCTCGAAAGTGCTGGATCTTCTTTATGCAGAAGAAGAGCGATACATTCGCGAAGTTCTGTGAGTTTAAAGCACTGGTCGAGAAGGAGTTGGGGAAGAAGGTGATTGCTCTAAGGAGTGATAACGGTGGTGAATTCATCTCGGCTGAATTCAAGGAGTTCTGCAGCGCAGAAGGGATTCGGAGAGAGCTCATCGCACCCCATAACCCACGGCAGAACGGGGTGGCTGAGCGGAAGAACAGAACGATCGTGGGTGCTGCACGGGCGATGTTGCATGATCAGGGCCTACCCCTTCACTTGTGGGCTGAGGCATGCAATACAGCAGTGTATGTGCAGAACCGTTGTCCTCACAAGGTTCTTGGCATGAGTACACTGGAGGAGGCTTATTCTGGCAAGAGGCCCGATATTTCCCATTTGCGGATTTTTGGTTCTCCTGTCTACATGCATGTGACGAAGGATGCGAGAAGGAAGCTGGATCCAACTGCTGAGGTTGAAATATTTGTGGGGTACACTGATACACCTCACAACTACCGGGTGTATTTGTCAGACAGTCGCAAGACTGTTGTGCGACGGGATATAAAATTTCAGGAGGAGAAAGCCATGCAGTGTTCGCTTGAGAGGGAGCTACACTTGCATGCAGATGAGGAGTTGTTAGTTCCCAAGGAGGAGCTTCCGGATGTGGATCAGCCACAAGAGGAGGTTCAGGAGGTGGAAGAAACCACCCATGCAGCGCCAACCATCAGAGGGCGCATGCGCACTACAGAAGCTGAGCGACTGGCTCGAGATGCAGAGAAGGTTGTAGGACCACCTACAGCATAGCACAGACAGAGGCAGTCACCGGATCGGTACACTGTATACATGGCTCTTGTGAGTCAATGTGTTGTGACGGAGCCATCCTCTTTTGAGGAAGCCGTGGAGGAACCCGCATGGGTTGATGCCATGATCGAAGAATATGATTCGATCATCAGGAACAGTGCATGGGAGATTGTCCCAAGACCGGTTGGGAAATCAGTGGTGGGTTCGCGATGGATCTACAAGGTGAAGCAGGCGGCTGACGGGAGTGTGGAGAAGTACAAGGCGAGATTTGTCGCCCGTGGCTTTTCACAGATCGAGGGGATTGATTATGAGGATACCTTTGCACCTGTCGCAAGGTACTCTTCCATACGGACGATCCTTGCTCTCTCAGCGCAGATGGGGTGGCACATTCATCAGATGGATGTGAAGACTGTGTTCCTCAATGGAGTTATTGAGGAAGAAGTGTACATAGAGCAGCCTGAAGGTTTTGAGATCTTCAGCAGTGAGTCGCATGTGTGCCGACTCAAGAGAGCACTGTATGGGCTGAAGCAAGCACCTCGTGCTTGGTACACTCGGATAGACAGCTACTTCACCGGGCTTGGATTCTCCAAGAGTGAGGCGGATCCAAACCTGTACCAGATTGTGGTGGAGGGGAAGCTGTTGATCATCGTACTGTATGTGGATGATCTGATTTTGACTGGCGATGAGCAGTTGATACTTTCATGCAAGGAGGATCTTGCACGAGAGTTTGAGATGAAGGACTTGGGCATCCTTCATTATTTCCTGGGATTGGAGATTTGGCAGCGCAGCGGAGGACTGTTTGTTTCTCAGGGCAAGTATGCCTGGGAGATTCTGGAGAGGTTCAAAATGCAAGGCTGCAAGCCTGTTGACACTCCTCTTCCTGGTGGTTGGAGGAAGGAGGATGCTACTTCAGCGGAGGTAGTGGATGCCACTGTCTATCGACAGTTGGTGGGGTAGCTTATGTATCTGGTCAATACACGACCCGATATATGCTATGCAGTTAATCAGCTTTCGAAAGCATGGTTAAGCCTACCAAGCTCTTTTGGAAGGCAGGCAAGCATGTATTGCGCTATATCAGAGGCACATCGGGATATGGTCTATGGTACAGACAGGAGGATGGAGCGAAGCTTTCTGGCTTCACTGATGCAGATTGGGCAGGGAGCCCAACACAGACCGGAAGAGCACTTCTGGAGGAGTTTTCAGCATTGGGTCGACAGCAGTTTCCTGGTACAGCAGGAAGCAGAGATCCGTGGCACTCAGTTCAGCACAGGCCGAGTACATGGCAGCAAGTTTGGCTGCATGCGAGGCTATTTGGATGAGGAAGATCCTCGCAGGTTTGTTCAGGTTGCATTTGGAGCCTACAGTGATTTACTGTGATAACCAGAGCTGCATCAAGCTCTCGGCTAATCCAGTTTTTCATGATAGGTCCAAACATATCGACATCAGGTACCATCACATCAGAGATTGTGTTCAGCGGAGAATCATGATGCTTTCATATGTTCCCACGGAGGATCAGGATGCCGACATCCTGACGAAGGCGCTCACCAGGAGCAAGTTCGAATTCCACAGAGGCAGGATAGGGGTTGCAGATAATCCATATCTTGCCGAGAGGGAGTGTTGAGAATGCAGCAAGATGATGGAGCTTAGTGAAATGAAGTCGCCTTCACTAAGTGGGCCCGCAGGCAAATTCTGGCGCAAAGTCTATTTTTAGACTATGTCTATTTTTAGACATATGGAGCATGGTCCGGGGATTGCAGTATGAGATTCTTGGAGTATGTGTCATGTTGGTAAAAATAGATGGGACTCTATTTTTGTGACCTATAGGTCGAAGAGGTCGAAGTCTATTTTTAGACTGCCTCTCCTAAAAATAGGGAAGTCAAATATTATTTACCCTTAATAATATTTATACTATAAACTTCAGTTTACTCTCTTGGAGCACTTCAGTTCGAGCCTAGGAAGTGGCTCATGCATCTGACAGAGGAATTACGCTATTCCCAAGGGTTTGATGGCATCATGCATGGTTGACTTCAGTTAGGACTTCAGTGGCAGAAGTTTGGTGGAGTTAATGGGACAGCTAGTGGAGTTGTGTTCGGTTTAATTTAGTTGAACTGGTTGAGATTAGTTTAACTAGCTAATCAACTAGTTATGAGTGGAGTGAATTAAATATTCTTTAATTCATTAATTAGTAACTCATTATTCAACTCAAGAACACATCAGTTCACTACAGTGCATGGACAGTTCAGTGGAGACCAGTGAAAGAGGTAGATGAAAGGGTGGAGTTAGCTATCAGTGGCGACATTAGTTGTGCATGAGATTTGCACCACACTTGGAGGAATTTCCCATGATGATTGCGCTATCAAGCCAAGGAGATTCGAACCTTGGATCTCTATTTAGACAGGCTTGGATTGCGCAATAGAGGCAAGGCAATTGGCAGTGAGTTTTGAACCAGTAACCTGTTGAAAACTGAGCTAGTTTGTGTGTAACTTCATGAGATAGTACTGAGTACTTGTGAGGAGTATTGTACTGAGTTTGTTACATGATTTCTCCATTATAATATACACAATAGCTGCTAGGTTTTTAGCTATAAGCTTTCCCCATACATACTGTGTTAATGTGTATGATGATTTAATGTGTTATCGCTTGACTTTATTTCCGCATGTGTGATGATCTGAGTGGAAGAGATTATGTGTTGCATATAAATTCGAATTGTATGTGATTAGGATAGTCTCGGTGGATAATTAATCATTATTCAGCAAATTTCTACATACAGCCGACGTTCATTCCCAACTCTGACATGCTTTGATTGCTTGGAACGACTTCCTTGATTTCCATTAATGGAGTTCATGGCTAAGATCAACTTCTCCTCTCCATGATCTTTCTGCTTGATGGTCGTCAAAAATTTCCTTCCTCGTGGCGCTGTCCCCGTCTTAACGCCCTTCATTTCCAAGCGTGCCGAGTACCGGCCTTATAATTGCTTCTTCCTGTTTAGGAAGGTTGGTCAGGTGCACTGACCTCCGTTCCATTCATCTTCCTGACACCTCGATCGAGGTTAGCCAATCATGAATTAATTACTAATGGTTAGCTTATTATATAATTTTTAATATTTAAATCATTGTGTTTTTAAATAAATAAGTTTATTTTTGTTAAATAGTTTGTTTGTTTGCTTGTTTTTTTTTTTTTTAATTGGTTCATATTGAAATTCACTATTATTTGGTGATTATTATGTAAGGTTCCAAATGGATAAGTAATAAATAGATACGGAACATTTGAATTTTCTAATTGAAATAATAATAGATCAAACACAAAGCATAAGGATCTGAAAAAGATGCAATCTTTATTTGCATTATTAATGGTAAATAATACATTTCAGAATGATTGTTCGTGGGTCTAGGTTAAACGGTGATGAGGCATGTTGTTATGGCACTCGGGTCTTGGTTAAACGGTGATGAGGCGTGTTGTTATTGCACTCATCATAGGTTTAATTCCCTTCCCTGATCGGGGTGATGTATAGGTTTTTGTCCTAGGGATCAAACTAGAATTAACCTTGCAACTCAAGATGCCCCCAATACCTAGATCCTCTCCCTTTTTGTAGGCTCAATGGACTTTCTAGATGTCTTTATTTTATTATTTTTCCCAAGAAAGCAAGGAAAATACTCGGGGAAAATACAATGGGAAAATATCATGGAAAATGCAATGGGTAAACTCCGTCGATTTTGACCATATAAATAAAAGAAAAGGGAATATTACAAATATTTTCGCCCCAATATTGTTTACCATGATCACATAACTAATGTGTTATCCCATGCCTCCATGCTAAATGATGAAGAATGGATCCTTCAATATGTGGATCCCAAACAATATTCTAACCAATCTTACCTTTAATAGATCCACCTAAATCCCAATACTACCTAAGTCATGCGACCTATGGGTTACGATACCACCTCGGTCCTCCATCATTGTCCGTGCCTAAGGGCTCAAGTTGTAATATGCCTTTGGATAAGAATATCCTCCCGTTGAAGATTGCAACAAGAAACAGTGAAGGAGGCATCTTGAAACATCATTCCTGGTCCTAGTTGGAAAATGATCACCTAAACTAGGTGGGGCCCACATAGGTGATTTTTGGCGCAAAGTCTATTTTTAGACATGTTGACCATATTCTATGAGTTGCAGGATGCTATTTGTGGATGGTTGGTCAAGTTGGAAAAATATATGGATTTCTGTTTTTAGACATATTGGGCGGAATCTATTTTTAGACTACTAGTCTAAAAATAGATATGTTGAATATTATTAGCTCTTAATAATATTTGGACTCTAAACATTATCTTATTCTCTTAGAGCACTTCAGTTAAGTGCACAGATGTGGCACAACAGCTGACATAAGGAATTACGCTATTCCCGAGGGTTTACTGGAGCTAATGCATGGAGGACTTCAGTTAGAACTCATGTGACAGAGTTTGGTGGAGTTGTAGAAGTAGTTGGTGGAGTTGCATTCAGTTTAACTCAGTTAGACACAGTTGAGCTAGTTGTATCTAGTCTAACTAAATGATACACTAGTGAGAGTGGTGTGAATTAATTATTAATTAATTCACTAAATATTAACTCATTAATCAACTGAAGAATACATCAGTTAACTACTGTGCATGGACAGTTTCAGTGGAGAGGTAGGTGAAAGAGCAAGTGTGACTATCAGTTGTGAATATAGTGTTGCATTGTTTGCACCACAAATTTAGTGGAGATGCCTTTAAGGATTGCGTGAGCAAGGCTGGAGCAATTCGAGTTCATCTAGAGCCATTCTTCAATAGGGATCACGCAGTAGAGGCAGGCTAAAGGCTAGCAAATATCGGTGCATGGATTTGCAAGATTGGGCCTGATTAGTGTGTAGCGATTGGATTGTACTGAGAGCTTGTGAGAATATTTGTATGAGGATTGTTACATGATCTCTATGACATATATTATATACAGATAGTTGGGGTTTTTAGCTTCAAGCTTTCCCGTTAAATCACTGTGTTAATGTGTGTGAATTTTTACGGTTTCATGTGTGAATTGCAAATGATTTAATTTCTGCATGTGATGATCAATGGTGGAATAGATTCTGTATTGTGCATGAAGATTAAATAGTGTGCGATCAGGAGAATCTTGGACATATGCATGCGTAGTGCATATAATTTCTATACCTCCTAGGAATCATCCCATTAATAAAGTTCCAACTTATAATCTCTCACCAATCCATCCCATGGAAAGGATTCAATGCATGAATACTTGCACATAGAATAAGTCTACTATGTTGACAGTTTTCAATGTCTAATTCATGTTGCTCCACCCAGTCACTCAACATGATCCATTTAAAGAATAAAGAACTCTTCCCTGCTCCCCCCATGTATAAAGGTGGGTTGGTGGTGCTACAAGCCCTATTTATGTACTCCTGTAGAGGGATGCTCTGGAACTCCCAATTGTACTCCTCTTGCTGCCTTGTGAGGGACTTGAGTTACTCCTTAACACTAGAAAAATTCACCACTGATTCAACACATACCCCTATTATATCCTCCCTGTAAAATAGTGTCTCATACAATAGAGACTCTCTACTTCAACATCATAAGATCTACCATGAAACGTTTGATCTTTTCCTAAAAGTTCTCTACTGGAAATTTTGGTGCCATGTTGAATGTATCTATATCTGTTTGCACAAAATGCTTAATTATCACACCTCCAACTTGAACATTTGATCAAGTCTCTAGAAATGACTCATCATGTACACTATGTTTGTTATGCTCCCCTTTATGTTCATGTTCATCATGTCGGTTCACTACTACTAGTTCCTCACTTAAGTCTTCGTGGATGTCTTCCCCTTGGCCTTCTCCACCTATGGAGATAATATGATGTTCATCTTCTCCAGTTTTCAAACATGGATACACTGGTGCACTACTATATACACTTGATTTTTCATATTATTCATGGATGTCCTTCTGAAAATATATGGACTTCGTTGTATAAGAGCTTTCCTCACCATGCAGTTCTGAATGCTTGTCATCCTATAAGTCTCCCTGAATAACATCACGTTGTTGCTCATATATTTACTTAATTGCACTGACTCTTCATGGGTGCTCTCTTGAAAATCAATGGAGCCAACTATAGAAGACCCCCCATGAATTGAAGGAATCTCCTCCATTTCTATCATTGTTACCTCCTTCCTATCACCTAGGCATGAATGGTTAGGTGCTCACAGTCTATTGCAAATAAAGCATAGTCCTCTCCTTCTTAGTTCATTCTTGATGCATGATTTACTTCCTTTGTTATTGTTTCCTCCATCAATCCTTCTTAGCTCCTTCTTGGTCAACACGCTTATGAGCAATTTTATGTTTTTCTTGACCAAATTCTTGACTAGATCATAGGTGGATCATGATACCATTTGTTCCTTCCTCCAAATGATCAACAATTTGGATCATAGTATTTTTCAGATGTCAACATATCCTTCTAAGAACATGGACACAATATTTTGCATGCTTGTTTTGAAATGGTATGGACGAATTGATGTAATGTTGGTGTAAGATTTTTGGAGCAACTGAAAATCAAGCTGTTATAGGCTAGATTCAGCATGAATGTGCCAAAGCTAAACTCTTCCATTAATAGTTCTAGAATTTTGTGTCGCTTCTAAAAGGTAGGAAGCATGATCTTGTTCAACCCTTGAAGGGTTTCTACTATCAACTACAATATCTCCCTCATAATATCATTATTGTAAGGTGGTAGTGGCAATGTTAAAATCTATGATCCTGCTCAGAGAAGAAACAATTGTGAGCCTAAATTGTTCACAAGCATGCTCCCACCGTGTACTAACATGTCTAATTCCTCCAACTTACGAAGGTCTATGATTGAATTTGTTCACTGTGTGAAAATTTCTAAATACAAAAATCCTACTGTAGTATCTTCATTTACTTCTCATACTTGTGATTTAATTATACAAGCTATTTTTAGAAAATATTCAGAAAATACCGAAGTAAACAGAACTAGCATCCTACACACATACATATCATTACTGAATATTACGCTCATTCGAAAAAGTGACACACATATTTTTCGGACAATTGTCCCTGGAAAAACCCAATGCAGGAAAACCGGTGTAGCAGATATGAGGGTTTATTATTATTAAGTAGAATATGAGTACAGGAAATCTGGGCACCTTACTGGTTAACTCAACAAAGAAAATAAAATCTGTAGCAATGCCTACTATCCTAGAGATTGAAAACTGGACTAATTCACACCCTCAAATGATATTTATAAAACTCAACCCCTTTCTGCCTCTACAAACCCCAACATTCTTCTAAAGATGCCTACGTCAGCCTTTCTAGCCTCTGCTTGCCCCTGCATTGCTTAGAAGGGGACTACGTAACCCCATACTGGGTGAAGCAGTTCTTATGCTGCCTTGAAATTCTTAGCAAACCCACCCTAGAATTCCAGCTTAGCCTCTGAGCTTCCCCTTCGTGTGTGTGCATCTCCAACTGACCCCAAGTCTTTCTCTTATAATTTTTAGTTGACACATCAACGGTTGTGATTTAACCTCTTATATATGGCTCAGATTAAAATACTTCTTGATCCATGTCACTTAGAAAATTTCATCACATGTGTTTAAGTAATTCACTTTAATTTTTCTAATTCCCTAAGTTAAACTTAGGGTCCTCATTAAATTTTTTAATTATTTTAATATCTCACACACCAGATGAAATTTCTCTAAATGCTTTTCGGGTTTTGGAGTTCTTGTGTGTCTTAGCCCCTCCACTAAATTTCAGGGCTAGAGCACACCCGATTCTACCCCAACACTCAAAATCTCAACACTCCCTCTTAGCACGAAGTGTGCTCTAGTAATACATCCACACGATGTATCACAAGATCTTGGTGTTGGTCTCTGCACTGATGATGCTTGGCCTGTTGCCCTCCATTCACCGCACTACTTCTTTCTGTACTGCTGCCCATATCACTTCCAATAACACTGCCACATATGTACTGCAACTCCCTCTCAAATTGTTGCATCATGTTGCCCATATCACTACCATTGCTAACTCTTGCACGGCAACTCAGTTCCTAACAAGTAATCAACTGAAGGACCCATGCCCAATCGTTGACAGACAAGTCGGGTTGCATCTCATAACTGAAGCTCCTTGGTTGCTTCTTTGCATTTTCCTCCTGAAGCTTTTGCATTGCTACAGCTTTGCACTGCATAAGAATTGCCTCTCTGCGTTGTTGCCTCTATGCTGCACCTACCTCTTCACTGCGCTGCTTTCTCTACAACACCTCAGCACTGCCCTCTGCTTCATTTTCATCTTCTGCAACCACCTCTCCACTTGTCCCACTACCATCCTAAGGCTCTCGTAGCTCGTATGAGATCCAATATTTGGGCTCACTCAAGGATCTAACCTTCCTATATATAACTTCTCTACAGATCCATATCACCCCACTTATGTGGCTTATGAGTAGTCATGGATACGTCATCATCACTCCCACGTCCTTTGCTGCTTCTACCTTGGATTCATAAGATCCTTTGTCTTTCTTCTTAGGACAAGTGATGGCGAAGTGTCAAAGTTCATCGCAATTAAAGCATCAGACCTTGGATAAGTCCCTCTTCTTCTTCCCTTGCTACCTTCGTTCCTTTGATGCAAGGGCTACCTCATCTTCCTCTTCTTTCTTCACCTTGACAGTTCCACTTCTGATGTTTTGCCTCTTGGTGAATCTCCCGATTTCCTCCTGACGTAGGATTGCCCACATGTCTGCCCAGGATGGTAACACTACTCTACCCAATATGCTCTAGAAAAATGTTCCCCATTCCTCGATGACTACATTCAGGGAAGTCCTTACCAAGATTCCTTCATCTAGAGTGGCACCCATTGAAATCAATTGATCCCTGATAGTCTGAAGTCGGAAAAGGAAGGGATCTATCTTCTCACCCTTCTGCATCTGGAACAACCGCATATGATTCTCTAGAAATAAATTTCTTTAGACAGAGCTTCACTAATACATCGTCTCCAAAGCAGTCCACATCTCTGTAATATTCCCAAATGGGAAATGCAACAATACAAGACAAATATGCAGGAAAATAACGTAGATCATCTAAGAAAAAGTAGGAGGGCAATATGGAGACCCTTCATTCAGATTGACAACAGTAAAATAGAAGTCTCCAATAGAAGAAAATCCTCAAAAGGAGGTGCTGCAACCATACATATAGACTGAAACTGCCTTGACAATTTTATTTTACTATGTTTCAACAGTTGTTGATTACACTTCATATCTAGAGCAGATCAGTGCATGAAAATTCTGATCTATAACAGATCCATAGACTAGATAGGCTCCTCTTTCATATCCCCTTGGGGTTTTTAGCATTACACCATGTACAAGCAGTAGATCTAAGATCTAAGTTTCAGATTTGCAGCAATATTCAGTGATTCAAAAATATTCATAAATATACAGATCAGAGCTGATATGAAAAATACATAGACCCTTCTTCAATATATCTTCAAAGTGAAGGGAAGATCCCCAACACTTGAAAACTAGCTCTCCCAATGATGTGCCAAAACACCCTACAACAACACCTACAGGAATAACACAGTTCTAGAAGAAATACTGCACTGTAGGGCTAAGAACAAGATTGGCCACATGCCAAGATCTGAAAATGATGCTCCAATGATCCAATATTCCCTTGCCAATGGGATATAATCCTTCCCCACTGAAAAGGAGCACTAGAATGGTCTAGATCTGAGTAGATCTAGCCTCCACTTGCTACAGCTTTCAAAGACAACGAAACCCTCAGCAGGATCTGCGTTGTAGTTGGAAGAAGAAGCTTGGCCTTCAGCCAGATAGTGGACTATACAATACAAGACTCACCCAAGAGCTGCTCAATGGGAAGAGGTGGGATTCCCGATCAGGAACATCCAATGCTAAATAGCATTTGAAATCTAGGCTAAACAACCAAAGAAAGTTGTATGTCTAAACAGACATTACATCAAAATCATATATCATTCAACAACCATCTCATGTTGTCATCCTCTTCCTTTTATAAGTTAAGAGCTTGTAAACCCTAAACCACCTTCAATGAAATAACTTCTTTCACACAAGCCATCTCCATCTAAAACTGCGCTGTGCTTCATTGATCATCCACTCCTCCAAGATAGTGCTATAGATTTGGTCAAGGTTGACCTAGCCAAGATATCCAACCCCTTTCACACCTAAGGGTGCTTGCTTACATAGCTAAGATTTATCCTTTTTCACATTTGGCATTGATTTATTTACTGTTAAGAAGTTTTATGAACCTCCTTTACATTTTTATTCTTGAAACAGAAAAATAAAACAAAAATGAATATTCCCATTAGCTTAGGACTAATTGGGAACATTATAGTTCTTCCCTCCCAAATGTTGCTTGTCCTCAAGCAACTGATAAGGTGAGTGCTGCAACTCTTGTCCTCCTCCATTGGTGACACCATTATGTTATAAGCTTCCTCCATAAGCTAAGTGTTCACCAATCCAGTCCTCCATGAATTGTTCCTCCGAAGTTCTCATGAGATGCAAATAGTCCATCCCATAAGGCGACAATAGCTCAAATGAAACAAGCATAGCTGGCCCAATGCTCTCCTTGAAACATGTAGCATAAGACACATAGAGGGTCTCCATCCCATAAGGTACATACATACCTTCCCTCCTTCCTCCATACATCCCCATAAAAATTACAAGTACATCATCAACGTAGGGGATCAAAACAACATATATACAAATAGAAATTTGTGCATATGGATGTGGGTCATAGTCCCACATGTGGAACCAGCACAGTGCATCTCTGGCATGCATCAGATCTAGATGTGGTAAGTGGTTTCCCCACCACTTAATTTCTTCCCATGTTATCTCACTATGGATGAAAGTGTGAGATATATTTGGTGCCTTAGGAAAGCACCCATCATGATGAAAAATCTCCCTTTGCCTCCAAGGGGGTGGCCAAATTCAGAAATTTGTGTGGCCCAAAGTTGGCCATGAAGTTTATAAGATACAATACTCCTCCTTGGAGTCATGGCCTGCACAAACACAGTGAAAGAATACGTACAATCAGAAAATAAAACATGATTTACATGAGTATATTTTTCACCAACAGTCCTCCTTGTACAAATGGAGTGGTGCATATATTTTTCTCTTCTCTCAAAAGAAGAAAAAGAGGGATGAATTAACTCTTCCATAGAGTTATGTTGTTGCTCCATCTCCACAAGGTACATGCATCTCTGACAATGATGATATAGTTCTCCTTCAAAGCCCTCCCAATGGTAGCTCCTCAAGATGATGTTGTTGAGCTTCATGGAATATGTGTGGCCGAAACAAAACTCTTCATAGGCCCTTTGTTGTAACTTCTCCTTGAGCTTGGAGGCTCTAGATAAGAAGATCCTAACATGATGATATATGAATCCTTCTTGGACTAAATAGCCCCCTTCATGTAGCTAGTCATCAAGTATCATACAAGTGTGAAGATCCTTGGAACAATCAAGATCCTTGGAACAATCCACCAACAGTTGGGATTTCAAATATGGATCTAGACTGCCCAACAATGACAGCGCTGATGATGTATCAAAAAAAATTTCTATCATGTGGCTACTCTCCTCCTTTACATCTCACATGCCAAAGCTATGTGTTGGAATTTCATTCCTTCCCTTCTTCTCCTCCCACAGCGTAGAATAAAAAATGAGAGTGGGTGATGATGATCAGGGGAGAAGATCTCCCTCCTCCTTGAGCCTACCCAAGACTCCTAGCACTGTATCATTGTCATCCAATGCTCCCATCCCTCTTGGATCTAAATTTGGAGCATCATGTTGTGAGATATCTCCCACAAAAACTGAATCAGGTGGCCTCCCAGGTGGTTTTCCACTAGATAAAAGTGTCCCATGCAGCAACCTCATGAACATGGTAGATGGGACTATAAGGTCCTTGCTTCCACTACGCAAATCCATCTCTGATCTTTGTGTGGAAGTGGTATGTGAGGGATATGTATGCATGCCTTTGATATTTTGATTTTCACCACTCTTGTTTTCCACCCATTCCATTTGCAAAGCCTCCCAATCAGTGGTGGCTTTTCCCAATGTAATCAGCGATTAAACACCCAAAATCACATTGGTGTCAGGTATGTCAACCAAAAAGAAGTGATCAACCAATGTATAAGTTCCCATAGTGACTGAAAGTGATGGGACATAATGCATGCATTGCATTGTTCTATCTCTTGGGACCAAAACAGAGAATCCCTCAAAATTATTAGTGAGTATTGCCCTCCTTTGCAATAAATGGGCATCAATGAAATTGTGGGTAGCACCACTATCAATCAACACAGAAACCCTTTGATTCAAGATGGAACCTTGAACTCTCAAGTTCAAGTACTTAGGTACTCCTCTCAAAGATGCAAGAGCCCATCCAATAGGCGAAAATGCTCCATTCCCATCTCTTGATGGTGTTGGCTCTCCTCCTGCAGTGTCATCTCTGTGACCTCTTCTTGGTTCATCTTCTTCTTCCTCCTCAACATCTGAGAATACCTATATGTAATGTGCTTTTCCAGCAGCACATCTATGTCCAAGTGCCCATGATTCTTGGCAAGTGAAGCATTGATTCCTTTTTCTTAGATCTCTCCAGACTTCATCATCAAGAGGCTTCTTGTATGAGCTCTTCTTGGAAGGAGCAATTTTTTCTTCCTTTCCCTTTGAAGGAAAAGAGGGCTTATGCTGAAAGCTTGCCTTTGATTTTGGCAAGGCATCTTGAAGGTCTCTAGACCTTTCAATAGCATCATGCAGGGTAGTGGGCTTGGTAGATTTCACCAACCCATGAAGAGGTTCATCTAAACCATCAATGAACATGTACACCCTTCTTACTACAAACAAATCAGGAACCATAACAGATAATTTTAAAAATTCAGAAATATAAGATTCTATATTACCTGATTGTTTCAACTTTGTAAGGCTCATGAATGGTGCCTCTGGATCTCTTCTATCAAACCTTTCCACCAGCCCTCTAGTGAAATCTGAATGAGCAGTCACATTGGCATGACCCAGTGTAGACAAGCCACGAAACCACCAGTCATGTGATTCACCTTCAAGGTGCAGCGTTGCAATCTTGATAGCCTCCATCTCTGGAACCTTGTTCAACTGAAAGTAGATGTCAAGTTTTTCTACCCAAGATTTGGCAGAACACTTGGATGACCCATAAAATTTGGGTAAAAATAATCTGCCCATAGTGTGGTGTCAATCATGATTCTGAATGAATCCACCACCGCTATGATGATGCCCTAGTCTTCTTCTGTCCTTAATGTGACAGAACTCCTAAAAACTCAAGTGATCTTTGAATCTCTGATTTTGAGACTCATATTCTTCAAAATAGCTTTCAAGGGATTCATGCTCTTGAAACCCTTCATTTCCCACAGCCAAAAAGGTAGGCATGGTAGAGCGTTGGGAAACTTGCGGCTGATGCATTAGTTGATCATTCTAGTGATGAGACATGCGAGAGCCTTCTCCAAGATGGAATCCTTTAGGGGATTCTTTGATTCTTTCCATTCTCGTCCCTTTCATTTCTCTAGCAAGATCTTGCATGGCTCTCAAAAGGATCTTATGAAAATACTTTTCTTCTTCTTCACTTCCAGATACAGGGGCTTTACCCTTGTCTTCATTGTCATTGGTGTAATCAGATTTCTTCTTTCTTCTCTTTAGATACCTCTTCTATCAGTAAGAGGCTCCTCGCCTTCAGAAGACATATTGGCTTCTTGGAAAGCACGGGCTGTGCCAAGATGATGCTCTGATACCACTGTAATATTCCCAAATGGGAAATGCAACAATACAAGACATATATGCAGGAAAATAACACAGATAATCTAAGACAAAGTAGGATGCCAATATGGAGACCCTTCATTCACATTTACAACAACAAAATAGATGTACAAGATGGCCCATAAGATGTATAAAAGGAAATAGAAATCTCCAATGGAAGAAAATCCTCAAAAGTAGGTGTTGCAACCATACATATAGACTGAAACTGCCTTGACAACATTATTTTATTAGACTGCAACAACTGTTGATTACACTTCAGATCTAGAGCAGATCAGTGCATGAAAATTCATATCTATAATAGATCCATACACTATATAGGCTCCTCTTTCAGATCCCATTGGGGTTTTCAACTTTACACCATGTACAAGCAATAGATCTAAGATCTAAGTTTCAAATCTGTAGCAATATTCAGTGATTCAGAAATATTCAGAAATATACAGATCAGATCTGATATGAACAATACATAGACCCTTCTTCAATAGATCTCCAAAGTGAAGGGTAGATCCCCAACACTTTAAAACCAACTCTCCCAATGATGTGCCAAAGAAACCTGCAATAGCACCTATAGGAATAACGCAGTTCTGGAAGCGATACTGCGTTGTAGGGTTTAGAACAAGATTGGCCACATGCCAAAATCTAAAAATGATGCTCCAATGATCCAATACTCTCTTGCCAATGGGATAGAAGCCTTCCCCACTGAAAAGAAGCACTAGAATGGTCTAGATCTGAGTAGATCTAGCCTCCACTTGTTGTAGCTTTCAAAGACAACCAAACCCTCAATAGGATCTGTGTTGTAATTGGAAGAAGAAGCTTGGCCTTCAGCCAGATAGTGGACTATACAATGCAAGACTCTCCCAAGAGTTGCTTAATGAGAAGAGGTGGGATTCCCGATCAGGAACACCCAATGCTAAACAACATTTGCATTTTAGGCTAAACAACCAAAGAAAATTTTTCTAAATAGACAATACATCAAAATCCAATATCATTCAACAACCATCTCATGCTACCATCCTCTTCCTTTTATAAGTTAAGAGCTTGTAAACGCTAAACCACCTTCAATGAAATACCTTCTTTCACACAAGCCATCTCCATCTAAAACTACGTTGTGCCTCATTGATGGCCACTCCTCCAAGACAATGTTGTAGATTTGGTCAAGGTTGACCCAGTCAATATATCCAGCCCCTTTCACACCTAAGGGTGCTTGATTACATAGCCAATATTTAGCAGGGATAATTTTAAGGATGGAAAATTATCTTAAAGTTTAAAAATTGGCGAATCTCACTAGTCCTTAATATGCAAACTATAAAATATTTATTGATGTATTTGAAAATTTATTCAAATTTATAATGATATTATATATATTGTCTATATAATGTTGGTGATTTTTAACGTAAAATAATTTTATATTGTAAAATTTGGGCGAATATTTTTTATAAAAAATGGAAATTGGCGAATCTTTTTTTTGGAAAAACCATGGAAAATTAGCCCACCTACGAATATTATCCCCTAACATTTTCCATGATATTTAGCCTTTTTCACATTTGGCATTGATTTGTTTACTGTTTAGGAGTTTTATGAACCTACTTTACATTTTTATTCTTGAAACAGAAAAATAAAACAAAAATGAATATTCCTATTAGCGTAGGACTAATTGGGAATATTGCAGTCCTCCCCTCCCAAATGTTGTTTGTCCTCAAGCAACTGATAAGGTGAGTGGTGCAACTCTTCTCCTCCTCCATTGGTGACACCATCATGTGATAAGATTCCTCCATAAGTTAAGTGTTCAAAAATCCAGTCCCCCATGAATTGTTCCTCCAAAGTTCTCATGAGATGCAAATAGTCCATCCCATAAGGAGACAATAGCTCAAATGAAACAAAAACGGTTGGCCCAATGCTTTCCCCGAAACATGTAGCATAAGACACATAGAGAGTCGCCATCCCATAAGGTATAGACTTACCTTCCCTCCTTCCTCCATACATCCCCATAAAAAGCACAAGTACATCATCAATGTAGGGGATCAAAACAACATATATACAAACAAAAATTTGTGCATCTGGAGGTGGGTCATAGTACCACATGTGGAACCAGCGCAGTGCATCTCCTGCTTGCATCAGATCTATATGTGGTATCTGGTTTCCCCACCACTTTCTTTCTGCCCATGTTATCTCACTATGGATGAAAGTGTGAGATATATTTGGTGCCTTAGGAAAGCACCCATCATGATGAAAAATCTCCCTTTGTCCTCCAAGGGAGTGGCCAAGTTCAGAAATTTGTGTGGCCCAAAGTTGGCCATGAAGTTTATAATATACAATACTCCTCCTTAGAGTCATGGCCTGCATAAACATAGTGAAAGAATACATACAATCAGAAAATAAAACATGATTTACATGAGTATGTTCTTCACCAACAATCCTCCTTGTACAAATGGAGTGGTGCATATATTTTTCTTCTCTCTCAAAAGAAGAAAGAGAGGGTTGAATTAAATCTTCTATATAGTTATGTTGCTGCTCCATCTCCACATGGTACATGCATCTCTGACAATGATGATATAGTTCTCCTTCAAAGCCCTCCCAATTGTAGCTCCTCAAGATGACATTGTTGAGCTTCATGGAAAATGTGTGGCCGAAACAGAACTCTTCATAGGCCCTTTGTAGTAGCTTCTCCTTGAGCTTGGAGGCTCTAGATAAGAAGATCCTACCATGATGATAGATGACTCCTTCTTGGAATAAATAACCCTCTTCATGCAGCTGGTCATCAAGTATCATACAAGTGTGAAGATCCTTGGAATAATCCACCAACAGTTGGGATTTCCAATATGGATCTATATTGCCCAACAATGACAATGTTGATGATGTATCAACAGAAATGTATGTCATGTGGCTACTCTCCTCCTTGACATCTCCCATGCCAAAGCTATGTGTTTGAAGGTCATTCCTTCCCTTCTTCTCCTCCCACAACGCAGAATCAGAAATGAGAGTGGGTGATGATGATAAGGGGAGAAGATATCCCTCCTCCTTGAGCCTACCCAAGACTCCCACACTGTATAATTGTCTACAAATGTTCCCATCCCTCCTAGTTCTGAATTTGGAGCATCATGTTGTGAGATATATTCCACAAAAACTAAATCAGGTGGCCTCCCAGGTGGTTTTCCACAATATAAAAGTGTCCCATGCAGCAACCTCATGAGCATGATAGATGGGTCTGTAAGGTCCTTGCTTCCACTGTACAAATCCATCTCTGATCTTTTTGTGGAAGTGGTATGTGAGGGATATGTATGCATTCCTTTGATCATTTGAGTTTCACCACTCTTCTTGTCCACCCATTCCATTTGCAAAGCCTCCCAATCAGTGGTGACTTTTCCCAATGTAATCAACCATTGAATACCAAAAATCACATTGGTGTCAAGTATGTCAACCACAAAGAAGTGATAAAACAATGTATAAGTTCCCATAGTGACTGAAAGTGATGGGACATAATGCATGCATTGCATTGTTCTATCTCTTGGGACCAAAACAGAGAATCCCTCAAAATTATTAGTGGGTATTGCCCTCCTTTGCACTAAATGGGCATCAATGAAATTGTGGGTAGCCCCACTATCAATCAACACAAAAACCCTCTGATTCAAGATGGAACCTTGAAATCTCAAGGTCAAGTACTTAGGCACTCCTCTCAAAAATGAAAGAGACCCTCCAATAGGAGCAAATGCTCCATTCCCATCTCCTGATGGTGTTGGATCTCCTCTTGCAGTGTTAGCGTTGTGACCTCTTCTTGGTTCATATTCTTCTTCCTCCTCAACATTTGAGAATACCTCTATGTAATATGCCTTTCCAGCAGCACATCTATGTCTAGGTGCCCATGATTCTTGGAAAGTTAAGCATAGCTTCCTTTTTCTTAGATCTCTCTAGACTTCATCATCAAGAGGCTTCTTGTATGAGATCTCCTTGGAAGGAGCATCTTTTTCTTCCTTTCCCTTTGAAGGAAAATAGGGCTTATGTTGAAAGCTTGCCTTTACTTTTGGCAAGGCATCTTGAAGGTCTCTAGCCCTTTCAATAGCATCATGCAGGGTAGTGGGCTTGGTAGATTTCACCAACCCATGAAGAGGTTCATCTCAACCATCAATGAACATGTACACCCTTCTTGCTGCAGACAAATCAGGAACCATAACATATAATCTTAAAAATTCAGAAATGTAAGATTCTGTATTACCTGATTGTTTCAACTTTTCAAGGCGCATGAATGGTGCCTCTGGATCTCTTCTATTAAACCTTTCCACCATCCTTCTAGTGAACTCTGAATAAGCAGTCACATTGGCATGACCCAATGTAGACAAGCCATGGAACCACTAGTCATGTGTTTCACCTTCAAGGTGCAGCGCTGCAATCTTGATAGCCTCCATCTCCGGAACCTTGTTCAATTGAAAATAGATGTCATGTTTTTCTACCCAAGATTTGGCAGAACACTTGGATGACCCATCAAATTTGGGTAAAAATAATCTGCCCATAGTGTGGTGTCGATCATGATTCTGAATGAATCCACCACCTCTATGATGATGCCCTGGTCTTCTTTTGTCCTTAATGTGACAAAACTCCTGAAAAATCAAGTGATATTTGAATCTTTGATTTTGAGACTCATATTCTTCAAAATATCTTTCAAGGGATTCATGCTCTTGAAACCCTTCATTTCCCACAGCCAAAAAGGTAGGCATGGTAGAGCGTTGGGAAACTTGTGGCTGATGCATTAGTTGATCATTCTAGTGATGAGACATGCGAGAGCCTTCTCCAAGATGGAATCCTTTAGGGGATTCTTTGATTCTGTCCATTCTCGTCCCTTTCATTTCTCTAGCAAGATCTTGCATGGCTCTCAAAAGGATCTTAGGAAAATCCTTTTCTTCTTCTTCACTTCCAGATACAGGGGTTTTACCCTTGTCTTCATTGTCATTGGTGTACTAAAATTTCTTCTGTCTTCTCTTTAGATACCTCTTCTCTCTATTAGTAAGAGGCTCCTCCTCTTCAAAATACATATTGGCTTTTTAGAAAGCACAGGTTGTGCCAAGATAATGCTTTGATACCACTGTAATATTCCCAAATGGGAAATGCAACAATACAAGACATATATGCAGGAAATAATGCAGATCATCTAAGACAAAGCAGGAGGCCAATATGGAGACCCTTAATTCACATTTACAACAGAAAAATAGATGTACAAGATGGCCCATAATATGTATAACAAGAAATAGAAGTCTCCAATAGAAGAAAATCCTCAAAAAGAGCTGTTGCAACCATACATATAGATTGAAACTTCCTTGACAATGTTATAATATTAGGCTACAATAGTTGTTGCTTACACTTCAGATCTAGAGAATATCAGTGCATGAAATTTCATATCTATAACAGATCCATACACTAGATAGCCTCCTCTTTCAGATCCCCTTGGGGTTTTCAACATTACACCATGTATAAGTAGTAGATCTAAGATCTAAGTTTCAGATCTGTAGCAATATTCAGTGATTTAGAAATATTTCGAAATATACAGATCGGATCTGATATGAAAAATACATAGACCCTTCTTCAATAGATCTTCAAAGTGAAGGGCAGATCCCCAACACTTGAAAACCAACTCTCCCAATGATGTGCCAAAACACCCTGCAACAACATCTATAGGAATAATGCAGTTTTGGAAGCAATAATACGATGTAGGGTTTAGAACAATATTGGCCACATGCCAAGATATGAAAATGATGCTCCAATGATCCAATACTCTCTTGCCAATGGGATAGAATTTTTCCCCACAGAAAAGGAGCACTAGAATGGTCTAGATCTGTGTAGATCTAACCTCCACTTGCTGCAACTTTCAAAGAAAACCAAACCCTCAACAGGATCTGCATTGTAGTTGGAAGAAGAAACTTGGCCTTCAACCAGATAGTGGACTATACAATACAAGGCTCTCCCAAGAGCTGCTCAATGGGAAGAGGTGGGATTCCCGATCAGGAACACCCAATGCTAAACAACATTTGCAATCTAGGCTAAACAACCAAAGAAAGTTGTCTGTCTAAAAAAATAATACATCAAAATCCAATATCATTCAACAACCATCTCACGCTGCCATCCTCTTCCTTTTATAAGTTAAGAGCTTCTAAACCCTAAACCACCTTCAATGAAATAACTTATTTCACACAAGCCATCTCCATCTAAAACTGCGTTATGCCTCATTGATGGCCACTCCTCCAAGACAACGCTGCAGATTTGGTCAAGGTTGACCAGGTCAAGATATCCAACCCCTTTCACACCTAAGGGTGCTTTCTTACATAGCCAAGATTTAGCCTTTTTCACATTTGGCATTGATTTATTTACTGTTTAGGAGTTTTATGAACCTCCTTTACATTTTTATTCTTGAAACAAAAAAATAAAACAAAAATGAATATTTCCATTAGCTTAGGACTAATTGGGAATATTACAATCTCATTTTTCGTCTTCTTCCTGATAATATGTGGCACGACGTGGTCTTTAACTCCATCCATGATCAAACGCTTAGCCCGCACTTGATTTTCATTGAATTTCTTCAGAGGATCTATATTGGTAGGCACAACTAGGACATTCTCTGCATGGTTCTTGATGCCATACTCATCCAAGACTGTTAGTATCCTTGCTCTTCAAATGAGGAATTTGGCCACATTGTCTAAATTTTCCTAATCTCTCAATACATGAGAGGCCATCTAGCTCAAATCTAATGGAACAATAATCTTATCACTCTTTCTGTCGCAAAAACTAGCAAAAATGTTGAATTTGAGTTTATTGGTGATTAGAAACCCTTTAGCAGCTACTCCCTTTGACAACTGATTTTCCTCCTGGAAATATTCAGCCAAATACAAATGAATATTTCTCTACGATCACCCTCTTGATTGAATCTTAGATCTGTTTGGCGTATATCTATTGAGTAACTGTACTCATCTCGCTCTTTGTCAACTTAGCTAGGCACAATTTTGCTTGGCAGAATCTCCTCCACACCAGCAACTGCTGATGATCTGAAGCTCTACTTCTGAATCTTGGAAATAATTCACAGCAGAAAAAGAGAAAATTGTATTGCGTCCCTCTGGCTGGCCTTTCCGTGAGTAGACTGGCCCAGCCCAGCCTTTGCGAAACGACTGCACAACGCAGCCTACTCCTGTGTCCCTCTGGAATGCACTGCGATGTATTTGCATCATCCAAATGGGACTGTGTCAGCCCCTGTGTAGCCTTTTTTAGGGCAGTTTCCTCCTGATACTGTGCTGCCCTTCTCTAGATCTCTTCTACTTCAGCTTCTACCCTGCAAAAAATATGTCTTTAGCTGATTTGCTGGTGATTCAATTTGATCTACAATTTCTCTGATACTATGTGAAAATTTTCGAATACCAAAAATACAAAAATCCTACTGCAGTATCTTGATTTACTTCTCCTACTTGTGATTTAATTATACAATTTATTTTCAGAAAATATTCAGAAAATACTGAAGTAAACACAACTAGCAACCTACACACACATATTTAATGAATATTACACTCACTCGACAAAGTGACACACATATTTTTCAAACAATTGTCCCTGGAAAAACCAAATGCGATAAAATCGGTGCAGTAGATATGAGGGCTTATTATTATTAAGTAGATTCTGAGTACAACAAATATGGGCACCTTACTGGTTAACTTGACAGAGAAAATAAAATCTGCAGCAATGCTTGCTGTTGTGGAGACTAAAAAGTGGACTGATTCACACCCTCAAATGGGATTCATAGAACTAAGCCCCTTTTTGCCTCTAGAAATCCCAACACCGCTCTGAAGCTGCTTGCGTTAGCCCTGCTAGCCTCTGTGTGCCCCTGCGTTGTTCAGAAGGGGACTACATAACCCCAGACTATGTGACACAGTCCTTACACTTACCTAGATGGCCTTTGTGTAACTCTGATGGCCTCCTAAAGCTTCAATGCTACCCTTTACGAGCCTGCGTAGCACCTACGTAGCAGTTGAAACCCTCTACAGTGCGCATCTACTACATAGCCTCTACTTCCTCTGCGCTGCTCCTAGTTGCCGCTTCTTTGCCTCTTGCTGACTCTTGCCTCCGGGATCAAATCATCCCCTTAGCCAATAATACCCCTAGATGCAGCTGAACATGTTTTGGAACTTTTTAGCAAACCTTCCCTGGAATTCCAGCTTAGTCTCTCAACTTTGCCTCTGTGTGTATGTGTCTCTAATTGACCCCAAGACTTTCTCTTATACTCTTTCGTTGACACATCAACAGTTGTGATTTAATCTCTTATCGATGTCTTAGATTAAAATACTACTTGATCCACGCCACTTAGAACATTTCATCGCATGTGTTTAATTAATTCACTTTAATTTTTCTAATTCCCTAAGTTAGATTAAGGGTCCTCATTTAAAAAATTTATTATTTTAATATCTCACACACCAGATGAAATTTATCCAAACGCTTTCTGGGTTTTTGAGGTCTTGTGTGTCTTAGCCCCTCCACAAAATTTCAGGGCTACAACACACCCAATGCTACCCCCAACACTCAAAATATCAACACATTTCAATTCAAATCCAAGTGCGAAGAGCTCAACCCCTCTTCCTTGTCCTTCCTTCACTTCCCATGGGTTCTTCTTCTATAGAATGACATGGACTATTTTCGAGAATGGTTTGCATCTTTGAAACTTATTCCGGTCTAAGGGGGTATAGGTGCGTAAAGGACCATATATTTTCACTAATTCGCCAATAAGTTTATGTGTGTTTTCTAGGTTTTCTTTAAGAAAACCCATCTTCTCACATACCAAAGTAGGAAAATATGCAGGAAACACTAATTTTTCATGGGTAGATTACATCAACATTCTTTCAGTCGTGCCTTCCCAAATATTTGACTTCAACAAATTTGGCCTAAAAATACTATAGCCATAGACTTGGAAGATAATAGCGAGAGATAAATAATTTTCCCACCTCCTTTTTTTTTAATTAGCAATCTTGGAAACTACTCCAATAAAATCTTAATTTATTTTTAATGAAACTATAATTCTATATAGATTTTTTATTTCTTCTAATTATACAATCAAACCACTTTTTCCAAAAATAAATTAAACTCTCATTGCTTTCCTCTTTATTTTTTCACACAAAAAGTCTCCTTTCAAATTTCCAACTCCGAAATAAACTTAAGAAAAGTTCCCATCAAATTTGACAAACCCCTTTCCCACAAGTATTATATCCCTTTTGGACCTTGATCTAGTTTGACTCCCTAATTCATCTTGTTCATTTGGGTTTCTCTCCACCATTACTTGAGGTTAATTTCACAAAACCCTTTACCACAAGTATTATATCCCTTTTCGACCTTGATCTAGTTTGAATCCCTAATTCATCCCGGTCATTTGGGTTTCTCCCCACCATTACTTGAGATTAAATAGTCATCTTGTGCGAGTAATTTGGGTTTCCATTAGAGAGTTATCCCCTTATGAACACCATTGTGCTACACACAACAACATATAAACAAGAGGGAGATGTTAGAGTGAAATATACATTAATCCCATGGGGCTATTCTTGCTCATTCTCACATTTCAACGCTTGCATATGTGCCAAATTTCACAGGCAAGTACCTAGACTTGGAAGAGAACTCAAAGTTTTTATGTAGCTACAAAACCTAATTCTAATTCCAGAGGTACAAAAATTGATGAATAATAGAACTCAAAATTGTTATGCTGCTAGTTTGAGAGTCAAAGTGGTTGCACCTGGAGATTAAGTGAGAACAAATTGACTCCTAATAAAAGCTCCAAACTTTCATGATTAAGCGAACACATTTTACAATGTTTCAATTCCCGCAAAAGATATCACCTCCCGACTTATGGAATCAATCTGCAAATATATATGTCATCTACCTTGGCAAGGTGACCTCAACTTGCTCAACAACGGTAGATGGCTCCTCCACGCGGCTTGTATCCCTCACTGTTTGTGCTCTCAATGGTTTGTCCATCGAAGAATGGGATAGTGAACTTTGACCAAATATCACACATCTATACAAATTGTAGTTACCAAATTCGGCCGTACTTGCCTAAAAAGTTCAGAAATTCGAGGATTTGATTCGATACGACTGATAAATCGAGTTTTCTTTAGTGCGACTTTTGGAAGGTTTTTTCGGTGGATTTTTCTGGTCTGATTTATCTAAAATATGGCAATAATTCATTGAAAACAGAATTTTGATGAGTAACCTTGCACAATCGAAGTGCCCTAGGAGTTTTTAAGGGTGTTGAATCCATATATACAGTTAAAAAATCAATTTAAAATTTTACTAAGATGAAACAACATGTAATACCTCGTTTTAAGGGTAAATCTTGTTTCATTTTTTTGGAATCTTGTTACATATTTAAAAAAAATAGATGTTTTACTTCTACATTAATTCTTTTTATCAATAGTAATTATCATTATTATTTTAAATAAAGATAAAATTTAGTTAATTTATGATTTTTTAACTTTAACAAATCGAGATATATGGTGTTTTTTTATGTTTATTATAGATTAATAATATTTAATTTATATATTTACCTTAATTTTATTAACCTTGCACAAATTTTATTATAATTTTTAAATAGTAATTTTTAAATTATTATTATTATTATTTGAAATAAAATAAATTTGAAAATATAATTTAAAAATAAAATAAGTTTGAAAATCATAATATCATAATCTTTCCAAAAATCTTTAAGAATATATGTACATGCAAAAAATGAAAATAATTCAATTTATTTACAAATATACTCTCAAGTCCATGAAAATATCTTATTTGATTGTCAAAATATCTCATATTACATATTTAAAATTTAAAATTTTAGTAAAGGTAATTCTTCTAATTCAATGTGACTCATTAACTTTTAATTTAGAGGTAAACCATAAAGACTCATTAACTTTTAATTGAGAAGCAAACCATAAAAAATACAAAACCATAATAGTAAACTATACAAATCCCACAAAAATATATATGAACTGTAGGTATAATATTCCAATAAATTTAGAAGTATGAGATCACTCCTGTATTAGTTCAGCGAACAAAAAGTTTTTAATGTTGTAATATAATTTACAATTATTGCTTAAAAGAATATACCATAACCACAGTAATGAATGAAACACTAGAGAGTGTAATGGCATTGAACCACAAGCAATAAAACAATGACTTAAAGACCAACCTCGATGACTATTGCTATTGGAAATGTTGTGAAGCTTCCACATAATTACACATAGTTTACTCTCAAAATTAACGAATTAATATATAGAATACCCAGTCAAATAACAAGGTTGGTTGTGTATTCACTTAATCTGAAAATAACATCGTGATTTGACATTGTATCAAATTAACTAACAAGAAAAAGATGAACAAAGAATCCACATTCTGTAAGCTAAATATCGATTCTATAATGCGGAATAAAAACTTAAAAGAATCGAAAAGTAAAAATTAAATTGCCCAGTAAATCTTAAATACCTCCAGCCATTGGTGTTGAAATAATTCTCTAAATAAATGTTTTATATGCAAAAAATTCCGGTTGCTTCACTGTATGAAAACCTTTCTCTACAAATCTGTTTTGCGGAAACTCCAATCTGTTTTGCGGAAACTTCAATCTGTTCTGCTGAAACTCCAATCTGTTTTGCTGAAACTCTTTAAAACTTCATATTTTTCTTCAAGTAATGAAACTTCATTGCTATGAAAAATATTATTTCTTTTTGTGCAACGAGTCTTTAACAAAATTTATGGCAAAGTAAAATAATATGCTTGAATAGAAACCAGCAAGAAATCATAACCTCCGATCCACACAAGCCCAACGTTTTCACCAACAAAACACGTGTATGAACCCTTATGAAAATAACCATAAGCCTAAAGCTTTCCTTCGATTGGCTGTGATTAGAAATGCATTTTCTTGTAACTAAATTTATCACGGTAGAAAAACTCTAGCAACAAATAAATGCTCTATTTCCAACGAAAAGGTAGAGAGACTCTCAGCTTGAGAGCACACACAGTGGAGAAAATATGAAGGCACTTCCAAGCTCTGCTCACTCTAACTTGATGGTGCAAAACTAAAGGGGATTGAGTTAGTGAGCTTGGGGACCAAACATAAATCTTTATAGCCTAGCTTCCATCAAGTTTTTGTTGGCTATGTGTCAAGTGTTCCACAAATCATGGTAGAGAACTTGCAGTGGGAGTAATGGACCACTTCAGTAGCTCCCAACAAGAAATTAATTATCTGCAGTTGATTTCCGTAATTTAGGGAAATTACTGCAGTTGGTTTCCATAAATTAAGGAAACAACTGCAGATCAGTTTTTAGAAATTGGTACATTGGGAGAGGCAGCTTTCCAGAAATTAAGCGGTCGTTTCCAGAATTCGAGGGAGCTTAACATTCTCCCACTTGGTCCATACTTCCAATATTAATGTCTCATATTAAAAACCCATAGATAATCTATATTAAGTAATAGATACATGAATCATGGCAATAAGTCCTCTAATGATGAGTATTATCTTCCATGTATTACTACGTATTTATTTCTATTAAAATTTATGTGGCAACAATTTCTTAATGAATAAACCCTATGTTTATTCTTGGTCCTACACAGATGAATTATCTCAAATCAAATTAAGGTGCACATAAGTATGAGAGAAACATCACAAAATTTAAGAATTTCATTAAAATAACATTGTTCATACAATGAGAAACTACATAATCGAACCAAGTCCCATATTCATTACACGATCCTTGAATTTAAACGGTGGCATGCCCTTAGTCAAAGGATCAACGATCATCAACTCA
This sequence comes from Pinus albicaulis, assembly GCA_034641835.2. NCBI lineage: Eukaryota > Viridiplantae > Streptophyta > Pinopsida > Pinales > Pinaceae > Pinus > Pinus albicaulis. The sequence goes on along the minus strand of JAXQQM020091104.1, from coordinate 7,279 downwards.
GTGCTAACGTGCTCAATGACCACTTTATTTTCTTTAACATGTTCCCTTATAGCTAAATACTTAATGTCAATGTGTTTATTTCGACTCCCACTTTTGTTGTTCTTAGCCCTAAAAACAACAGCTGAATTGTCGCAATATATTCTCAATGGCTTAGAGATAGAATCCATAATTCTAAGCCCAGAAATGAAAATCTTAAGCCATACACCATGTAAAGTAGCCTCGAAACAGGAGACGAATTCGACTTCCATAGTGGAAGTGGCAATCAAGGTCTGTTTGGCACTCCTCCATGATACAGCTCCACCGGCCAGCATAAAAATGTATCATGATGTTGATTTGCGTGAATCAACACATCCAGCAAAGTCAGAATATGAGTAGCCAATCACTTCCAAATTGTTCGTCCATCTATACATAAGCATGTAGTCTTTGGTTCCTTGAAGGTACCTCATTAATTTCTTTGCAGCTCTCCAGTGGTCTAAACCTGGATCACTCTGATATCGTCCCAACATTCCCACAACAATTGCAATGTCAGGTCTTGTGCATACCTGAGCATACATTAGGCTTCCGACAACAGAAGCATATGGAATGTTCTTCATTTGTTCCCTTTCAAAGTCATTCTTCGGGCATTGGTTCAAACTGAACCTATCACCCTTCACAATGGGAGCAACACTTGGTGAATAATCCTTCATCCGAAATCTCTTTAAAATTTTATTAATATAGGTTTCCTGAGACAGACCCAAGACGCCTTGAAATCTGTCTCTATGAATCTTAATGCCAATGACATAAGATGCCTCACCCATATCCTTCATATCGAAATTTTTAGAGAGGAATTGTTTCACCTCATGCAGCAAACCCTTATCATTGGTTGCTAGCAAAATGTCATCCACATATAAAACAAGAAAACAGATTTTACTCCCATTGAATTTAAGGTATATACATTCATCCATAATGTTTTCTACAAAACCGAAAGAAGAAATTACATTATGAAATTTCAAATACCATTAACGAGATGCTTGTTTTAATCCATATAATGACTTCTTGAGCTTGCAAACCAATTTCTCACCATCACTAGAGGAGAATCCTTCAGGTTGTTTCATGTAGACCTCCTCCTCTAGATCTCCATTGATAAATGTCGTTTTCACATCCATTTGGTGTAACTCCAAGTCAAAATGGGCTACTAATGCCATAATAATGCGCAAAGAATCTTTCTTAGATACATGAGAGAAAGTCTCATTGTAATCGTTTCCTTCTTTCTGAGTGAATCCCTTTGCAACAAGTCTTGCCTTGTATCTCTCAATGTTGCCCAATGAGTTTTTCTTAGTCTTAAAGACCCATTTACATCCAATGGATTTTGCACCATTAGGCAACTCAACAAGATCCCAGACTTCGTTACTCTTCATGGAATTCATCTCTTCCTTCATGGCATCGTACCATAATTCTGATTCTTTGCAACTCATGGCTTGTGAAAAAGACTCAAGATCATTTTCGGCTCCAATGTCGTAGTTAGATTCTTGCAGATACACAACATAATCATAAGGAATTGCTGATCTCTTTGGTCTAGTAGATCTTCTTAATGTTGTACCACCATCTTCCTGAGAAGCATGTGGTTAACCTCGTTCAAGAATTCTTGGCAATTCTTGAACTATTTGATCTACTGGAATGTCACCAGCAGCTTGTGGAACTTCAACAATTGGTTCTTCAACACCAGTTTGTACTTGATGGGTGCTGTGAATATAACCAATATTTCACTTGAGGTGGAAGGTTGAGATTTTGAATGATCCTTCTCAGAAACTATGTTCCTGGTTTGATCACTCCCACTGATCAAGTCATTTTCAAGAAACTTTGCATTTCTTGACTCCACAATCCTAGTGTTGTTAGATGGAAAATAAAATATGTAACCTTTAGATCTTTTAGCATATCCAATGAAATACCCACTAATGGTCCTTGGGTCCACCTTCTTCTCTTGTGGATTATATATTCTCACTTCAGACGGGCATCCCCAAACGCGCATATGTCGCAAACTCGGTTTCCAACCTTTCCATAATTCAAATGGCGTTTTAGGAATAGCCTTGGTTAGAACTCGGTTTAATATATACACTATCGTCTTCAGTGCTTCACTCCACAAGAATTTAGGAAGATTGGAGCTGCTAAGCATACTCCGCACCATGTCCAATAATGTTCGGTTTCTTCTTTCTCCTACACCATTCTGGTCGGGTGAACCAGGCATGGTGTATTGGGCAATAATCCCATGCTCTTGAAGAAATTTTGCGAATGGCCCAGGTTCTTGTCCATCTTCTGTGTATCTACCATAATATTCTCCACCTCTATCTGATCTCACGATCTTAATTTTCTTGCCACATTGATTATCTACTTCAGCCTTAAAGATCTTAAATGCATGTAATGCTTCGCTCTTTTTATGAAGCATGTAGAGATACATATATCGTGAGTAATCATCTAAAAAAGAGATGAAGTATCTCTGACCATGTGAGTCCATGTCTGGACTACATATATTAGTATGTATGATCTCTAATATGTCCGAACTCCTATTGGCACCTTCCTTTGACTTTTTGGTCTGCTTTCCCTTTATGCGGTCCACACAAGTCTCAAAATCAGTAAAATCCAGAGTATTAAGTACCCCTTCATTTACCAATCTTTTAATTCTTTCTATGGAGATATGACCTAGTCTCTAGTGCCATAATTTAGAGGAATTTTCATCAATAACACATCTTTTAATACCAGTGTGAACATACATTGAATCATAAGTGACATTGTTTTGTAAATTAATGCAGTAAAGACCATTAGACATAATACCATTCCCAACATAATCAGATTTATAAAATAAACTGAAGGATGTTTCTGAAAAGTTAAAGGAATATCCAAAAGGTACAAGCCTTGAAACTGAAATCAAGTTTCTAGAAAAACTTGGTACATAAAGGTCTTTTCTAATCCTAAAACAAAGCCGGTACTTAAAGTTAAATAGCATGTTCCTATAGCCTCCACATGCGAGCCCATATTGTTTCCTAATAAGATGCTTTGCTCACTTCCCACTGGCTTCCTTAGGTTTTTCAAGCCCTGCAAGGAATTCGAATGTGAATTGTTGATCCGGAATCAATCCACCAGGTGTTAATATTGACATTAACCATATTATATTCATAACAAACAAACGAGATTGGATTACCTTTGTCTGCAAGCCATTTCTGAAATTTGGCGCACTCCTTCTTCATGTGTCCCTTCTTTTTACAGAAGAAACACTTGGAATCCTTCTTGATATCGGCTTGTGGAGGTATTTTACCTTTCCCTTTCTGATTGGCTTGAGATTTTTCCTTTCCTCGCATTGCTAGCATTGCACTTTCTCCCATTTCCATCACCAATCTTTCTTTCTCTTGAACACACATGGTCATAAGTTCATTAATTGACCATTTATCCTTATGTGTGTTGTATGAGATTTTGAAGGGTCCGTATTGGTGTGGAAGGGTGTTCAGGATGTAGTGCACCAGGAAAGACTCTGATATTTCAACCTCGAGTTTCGTCAATTGAGTCGCAGTGTCCCTCATTTGCATGATGTGCTCGCGCACACCTTTTACACTGGTGATCCTTAGGGATGAGAACTTCATAATTAGGGTGCTTGCTAGTGCCTTGTCTAAAGTGACGAATTGATCATCAATGGCTTTTAGCAAGTCTTGGACCTTTTCATGCTGTTCAACAGAACCACGAATACCAGCTGAAATTTTAGTCTTAATGAACATCACGCTTAGACGATTAGATCGTTCCCATCGTTCATAAAGAGAGATGTCCACGACAGTGCTGGTATTATTGAGTGTTGGTGGTTCATCTTTCCTGATAGCATAGTCTATTTCCATCCACCCCAAATGAAGGAGAACTCTCTCCTTCTAGATTTTATAGTTATCTCCCTTAAGTTCAGGGATATCAGTACAAATTTCAAAGAAATTTGCAGGTTGTACAACTGCATAAAATTAAGAATTACATGCTTATGTTAAAATTGAGACATAAATAAAAATTTCATGCTTTACCAATGTAAATCATGCTTAAAATTGAATCTAATGACATAAAAATTTTCTGTGGACTAAATTTTTAATTCAAGCAGATTCAATTATTCTTTATGATAGAATTTATCAAATTCTATCTTAGTTTTGAACTTTATGATAAAACTATTAACTCATAACTCCTGTGGGTAAATTATGAATATTTTATCCTAATTAATTATATAAATATCACAAAAATTCCTGTGGGATAATATTTATTATATTTAATATAATTAATTACAATTAATGTCTAAATATTCTTTATGTGATCTTAATCAATCATAATATATAATTTTATTTAATTAGAGATATTGTGGCTATTCTCTAATCAATTAAAATTATATGGATCACTAGACATTATTTTCATTAACAAATAATTTGCATAAATAAAACTACAATACTCATGCATAACATTTAACCATGGTTCTTGTATACTCATTCATAATAGCATGTTTTAATTAAAGCTTAAATAATTAATTAATGCAAACTAAATATGAGCATGTTTTCCAAATTGCATATAATTAAACTAAATAAATATTATATGCATAAAAATTGAGTAGACATATTTCCAAATAAATGTTTTAATTTAGAATTTTTATTTTTATTTTTATTTATTTATTTATTTAAATAAAACATTTAGCCAAACTATGTTTATAATCACCAAGGTAGAGATAAAACTTGCTCCAATACCAAATGTAAGCTAAATATCGATTCTATAATGCGGAATAAAAACTTAAAAGAATGGAAAAATAAAAATTAAATTGCCCAGTAAATCTTAAATACCTCCAGCCATTGGTGTTGAAATGATTCTCTAAATAAATTTTTTATATGAAAAAACTTCCGGCTGCTTCACTGTATGAAAACCTTTCGCTACAAATCTGTTTTGCTGAAACTCCAATCTGTTCTGCTGAAACTTCAATCTGTTTTGCTGAAACTCTTTAAAACTTCATATTTTTCTTCAAGTAATGAAACTTCGTCGCTATGAAAAATATTATTTCTTTCTGTGCAATGAGTCTTCAACAAAATTTATGGCAAAGTAAAATAATATGCCCGAACAAAAACCAGCAAGAAATCATAACCTCCGGTCCACACAAGCCAAACGTTTTCACCAACAAAACACGTGTATGAACCCTTACGAAAATAACCATAAGCCTAAAGCTTTCTGTTAGTATGAATCTTTTGTCGAAGCGTACGAAAAAAAACCACTTTAGCTACGCATAACTTATAGCCCTAACATCCAATGTGGCTGCCAATATCTTCAGATCTGCAGTTAGTTGATCAAGACAAGTGCTGCAAAAAACCAGATCTATGCATAGAAAGACATTGAGCAGTAAAATTAAGGGTTTGATCCATACATCCAATAGACAAGACAAGAACAATGTTTTTTGAAAGAATTTTTGTATTAAGGGCACCTGGGAGGAAAACAAGAAGGCGTATCCAATTCTCCTCAATGGGATGGGTTCTTGGAAGTCCTCAACACTTTAGATCTAGAATCTCTCTCTCTTGTTGGTGTAGAAAACCCAGACAAAGATAGAACTCAAAGGGAGTTCACACAGCAAATAATGTAGAATGTGACCAAGTGTATAGATCCAGAGTGATCTAATAGGCAACAAAAAAGGAGTGAAGAATGGTAGGAAAAACCCTCCTATTTATAACAAAATATTGAGGTAGTCTAGATATTGGTGCATAATTAAAATATTATTAACCAAATCTAGATCCAACTTTTATGGAATATTTTATTATATTTGTTGGAGGAAAAAAGAATTTGAATTTGGTCAAATCCCTTTATTTGTAAATAATAAATAAATAAATGATTTATTTATTATTTTAAGGATGTGGTTGAGTAATAATCAAATAAATAATGATTTATTTAATTATTTAAGAGTGATTTAGTCAAATTTAACAAGGAATATTATTTAAATAAGGTTTAAATAATTCTTCCTAGAAAATAATAAGATAAATAATAATTTATCTAATTAATTTTCTTGTTTTGGGTTAAATATGACCAGGAAAATCGAACAAATATAGGTTTGTTTAATATTTCCTTTTTGGGGTTTTCTGTTTAGACCATAAACAACCTAATAAATGTGTTTTTATGAAGTTATTTTACATAGTGAAAGAAATTTTACTTAGGGTAAAATTGGTCTTACATGGTGTACTTGGGTCCATCTAATGATAATAGGTTAGATGACCAAAAAATGGTGTAACAGATTTCCCCCCAGCATGCGAGTGTTAGGAGCAAATCGTATGACCGAAGTACCTTGTAAGAACTCAATCACCGGACATCAAAAGAGAAGTCAAAAAGAGAAATGTAAGGTAGCCTAATGTGTTGAAGAACTAGACCCTGAGGAGACGAGACTTACAGGTGCAACAAGTCTCATTTTATGAGAGGGTACCTGTGCTAGAGGTGGTGGGGGAGGCATACCTATGCCCGCCGAGACAAAGTACAAAAGAATAGTGTGTCCAGTAAACAAGGGACCGAACCATAAAGTACAACCGGCATAATCATGAGCCAGATAAAAATACAATGAGGAATCCCACATACATGCTGTGCCTGGGATAACAGCCAGGACTTATACGATAATATCTGAGTACATGAGATACAAATACAACCCAAATGCCCCCTGTAAATGGGGAAGGGCTCACAAAATCTGACTGATACATGCAAATCAAAGAGGTGTTGCAAGTGGCTAAGGCCAACATCATCAAATATCTGGAGCTGCATCGAAGGCTGCAAGGAGGAGGTCATCCGGGCATGTGGAGGGCTACTGCTTGAGGGCCACCCCCTCGGGGTGAGACATCTCGCACACAGGAATCACCAAGAGGCTGGCTGCTGCATCACTTTGAACCATCAAGTATCACGGATCTTGATCATCTTTGAAAGGAGCTAGGGTGGAGCTTGATCAAGTCAAGGAAATGAGATCACTTTCTTTGGATTCGAGCACAAACAAGAATGGAAGAGTTTGGAACCAAGGTACACGCCCTCTAGCTTGTCTTGGAATGAAGGGCTGATGTCGACGAGAAGGAGGTCCGCCATAGGTGAGGTAATGAGAGATCCCCAACTAAGGCACGAGAGAAAATAGTGGAGCGACGGATAGACTAATACGAATGTGATGATGGAATGGAGGGAATTGTTGAGTAAGCGAATGGACGACTTCCCTTGTTAAGAACAAAGGGCATGAATGACATGGCGACGGCCCGACACAATATCATAAGGGATAGGGGAGACAGTGGGAGTG
>JAXQQM020085282.1:0-27380 GCA_034641835.2 Pinus albicaulis | reverse complement strand
TGTTAGCCTCCTATATCAATAGGTTTCATCTTTCATGATTGTCTTGATTGAACTATGGAATATGTTCAAACCTTCTTTCTTGAGCAAAGGTGTTCCATATTCTTGAAAAACCAAAAAATCAAAAAATTCAAAAAATGTAAAGAGGGTATGCCCTAAAAGAAAAATCAAAGGGTAAAAAGAATAAAATGGTCAAAAAAGAGAAAGAAATGAACCCCAAGCAAAAAATAGACCAAGGAAAGTGTGCAAATCCAAATGCCACTACTATTTCATTTTTGTAATAAAGCAATTGTGTGCAGCCTGTCAAACCTTTGCCACAATTCATGAATAAGTCAAACTGTTTAAACTTGGCTTACTCATATTTCAATTTCATGTTGTAGATTAGAGAATAAATATCTAGCCAAACAGTTTAATCTTGGCAGATAAGTAGATAGGTAGAGTTAATAAAAGGTGCTCAACAGCTTAATCTAAGCCCTTGGATGTAATAAGGGTAGAATTAGATAGGTTTGCCTTGTAAAAAAGAAAAGATTGATAAGGGTTTGCAAGTCTAAATGCACCCTAATAAAGAAGAGAAAATGGTAGTGTTAAGTAGATAGGGTAGGTAGATGGTGCTGCAAAGTGTTATCTGATGAATGATGCTGCTACATGTTTTTGATCCTTTGCTTTCATCACAAATACTAAAGCAGGAAATACATTGGAAAATCACAGCAAGCAAAGTCAAACTCATTAACTTCCCTCATCACTTTCCCCTCAAAGGTTTTACTAATTTCCCCCAAAAGTACTAAGGTATTTGGAGATCAAAAGGGCTCAAGGCATTTCCTTGACTTTTGGAGGGACCGGACCCTCGGCCTAATGATCAAAAAGACCTAAGTACTTGAGATAATTCATCATTATAATCATCCATCTTTAACCTTGTCCTAAGTAAAATCCTATTTTGCTTAGGAAACTCATGCAAAATTCCATAAAAATCCCTCAAGATAACTTGCTATTCTAAGTTTAAGTGTTGAAGATAAGATATTGCAATTTACTTCAAAAGTTATCACTTTCTTAGATGTGCAAAAATATTTTGAGTTTCCTTGTCCTTTGCCATATTTACATTTAACTCTATTTTACTAAATCCCTAGTAAAATACCCTATCCTAAGTATATAACTCCCTTTTTATAAATAACCCAAAAAACCCCTCTATTATATAGTTTAACCAAAGTAATTATTTTCCCGTGCATTCAAAAGAAAACCCACTATATAAGCCCTTTGGTTAAATTATACCTTTATATAATAATCCCGCCCCTATGGTAAATTAATTGTATTAATTAATTTATCATATAATAAAACATATATGAAAAAATAAAACTTTAGACATACAATATGTATGTTTAAACCCAAAAATACAAAACCCGAAGTTTTATTTTCTAAACTAAACTTTGGAAAACCCCGCGCCAACGTGGCTCATCCACCTGGCATCTAACGCAGCATTTTAACACCCGCGCCTAACAAAATCCCGCCACGACTCCCTTTTCATTATAAATACGGGATTAGTTAATTATCTGAATTAACTAATAACCTTATTCTCCGCCTATTATACATCTCCCGGGGTGATTAGATTAAACTTTAAATTGTTTTAAAGCCCGACGGGCCCACGCTTTAATCCTCCGCGATCTCCCCATCATTTCAGCCGTTTGATCACTCCTCCGCAGATCAACGATCCCTGTCAATTCCGCTACCCATCCCTTGTCAGCCTTTTAACCAGCGGGGGATGGGTGGTATTTGAATAGTCCACCGTCCACGTGGCAAACGCTTTGTGGAATCGCCGCTGGGATTTAACACCCTAGAGGTTGGCTGGGATTCAACCTCCACAGAGCAGGGGCGTACTATTTAACAGAGACTCACACGATCATGCACAGTCATGAAAACGAAATAGAGCAGAACGAGAGGTTTACCCGTTGGTCCTACGTTTGAAGTAGATCCGATCCACGTGGAGTTCAAACTCCCTGCAACCGTCCTTCCTCTTTCACCTGAAATACAAGAAGAAACCGGCACAAAGGACAAGTTGTACAGTATATTTCTACTCTATATGTTAGCGAGATTCATATAAAACATTAAATAAATCATCATAAATGCTTGTATAACAAATATTCTTCATACATTAAAGCATACACTAACACGCTTACTTCGGGAACAGCATGATACTTCTGTATTATAAAAATAGTACGTACAAAAGTAAGTGGAGAGATCACCTGATCCTTCCAAGGCCTTCGCAGACCGTCGTCCGGATCCGTCCAGCCCTTGCCTCGCTAAGACTCCTTCCAAATGAGTGCATACGAGATAACATATAAAGGGATGTGTATCTCAAGGAAACAAGGGTTTCCTGAAATGAACTGGGAAAGTGCAGGAGTCACGGGGAATCAGACTTGGATAGGGAACCAACAGAGTATAATAATAATAATTCTCTCTCTCCCCTTTAGGCCATACATATGAGGTCTTTTTATAGTCCCTCCAAGTAGTTTCAGCAGTTGGAAACAGTTGGCCACGGGCTGGGGTGGTTGAAATACCTGAGTAACCATCAACGCAGCGCGAAATTAGGGATTTTTATATATTTTTTAATCATTAAAATGGCATACGCGGAAAAGTCTAGCTGTACTCGCGTATACACGCGGAAAAACACGGGCATAGTCGCGTATGAAGGATTTTCCACTGTTTTTAAGTGAATTTGTCCAAGTCTGTAGGAATGGGTGCCTGTAAAGCCATGTAGCAATCATGAATCATGTCAAGGTGAGAAATGATGCTATAACGGATGCCCCCTAATATATGAGGTCAGAAGGGGTACATGATGGCCGAAATGTATTATGCACATAGAAAGAACTTCGCAAGGACAAGAGAGGACTTCACCAGATTTCAGCCTGCCAAAACCAATGAAAGAAATCAGAGAGTCAACACATGCTGAGGCGGGCATACCCATGCTCAGTCAAAAATACATCATATATATAGAAAGTACTGAATAGATCCAACATGTATGCAAGTATAACTGAACTGAAAGTACATAGTGAATCATCTGAGCAGGGCCCGGAAAGACAAGTCTGTATCAATGTCCAAGTATCACATATAGAAAGCTGAGCAAAGATAGTGCAACTGGATATCTGATCAAGTAACTGAATCTCCAAGTACCGGATCATAAAAGGCGGATCAAACGGTACAATCACGCAACTCGGGGATCAACATATAAGATGCTGCTGTGCTGAACTGCAACATATAAGGGTGGACGGCAACACTGGCAGAAACTGAGAGAACTGTCAACAGTGAACCGAGAAATGCTGATGCAACCCAAGGTCTTCACCGATCACAACGGCACAATTCTACACACTGGGCATAAATGAGCTGAAGTCGACCATGTGAGAAATCGTTGGATTACCGGGCAATGATGTTTCCCGTTAACCAACGCGAGACAACCCACCGATAATGATAATGAGTGTCGAGGTGCCCCAGTACAATCTGACAAGTGTGAATGAATGAGTTGAAGTCGAACACTTGAAAGAATCTACCAATCAGGAGGCAATAATGAATCCCCACTGTCGATAGCGAAGAGTCTGCCACTGATGACTGCAAACCCTAAGGTACTGACAAAAAGACTCTAGACCTTATTCCCAGAGCAATGAGTCGGAGTCGATGGAAAAAGATCTGCTGGAAGGAAGGCATTAAGGCATCCCACATCAGTCCAGCGCGAGTGTAACCCGCAGGCCAAGATTTGGAAGGAATCGGACGAAGGAGAGTGATGGAACCAAAACCGAAGTACGTTTCCAACGTGCACAAGATGAAGCTAGCGCACAGAAGAAACCCTCTGAACCAACCAATAATGAAAGCTGACACAGAGGCGAGAAATCCACCGATAGGGTCAAATGGAAATCCAGGTACTGCACGAATCCCAAGTGTGATAATGTGTGCTGACGTCGAACACAGGGGAAACCACTCAATCAAAGACCCATGATGATGATCAAATGCTGAGCACGAGGTCACCTATCAATGATGGAAATAGGCCCAAGGTGCGGCTCTAGGCTTGCTCTCAGAGCAATATGTCGTAGTCGATAAGAGACAAACCCGCCGACAAGAAGTCAATGGGGACCTTCTCAAACCAGCACGAGCAGAAGATCAAAACATCTGATGTGATAGAACATGATACTGACAAGACCGGGAAGGCCGACTGAATAATGAGTCAAGAGACACCGCAGAATGGCCGACTCGGGCTAGACTTCCCTTGAACAAAAGCACGACTCTGTGATGACCATGGCAGTAAAAAGTGACACTGTATAAGTCTGTCTTGCAGGAGGCAAAACAAACTCTCCATATGATTGGAAGAGATAACCAACCGGGGGAGAACTGACAAGTGAAACATGGTAAAGGGTGAACCTAGGTCAAACTAGAACCATCCCAAATGAAGGAAATATATATAAGTATATGTGCTTTGTTCAAGGGCGACAAACTGACTCTGTACTGCCATCAAAATAATGAAGATACATCCCGTTCCCGCTCTTTTTGTTATATTTAATTTTTTTGTCTTTTTCATAATAAGCCTGAAAAAGAATAAAAGAATGCTATGATACAATGGATAGAACGAGTATCGAAAAAAGCAGATGCACTAGTTCCGGGGTTTGGAACAATCCTATGCTCAATGCAAGGTGGCGAAAACTGGTCAGTGATACTCAGAGGACCGTTCCATCCATGGGTACAAAGGTGTCAAGTCGTGATAGCTAAGTGCATGCAACGGTTAACTTGTATAGAAAGTCAAGGTCAAAAGTTGGCTTAAACATCGAGTCCAAATGAAGCCGGCTAAAGGCCAGGATAAACAAGTAGCCAATATGCAATGCAGTAATACAACTGAACGACACCAGGGAGCCTCTAGGGTATAAGCCCGAAAAAGGATAAGTGATGAAGAAGAAGAATGAAGCTTCAACACGAAAGACATGGCGGGACTAAAGAGGACTCCCGAGCCTACATAAAAAGCAGCATGGGCAACAAGTGATAGTGAGGAACTAACTAGGAAGCCCATGTAAAGGAAGGCTCTACCATCAAGTCATGATTTTAAAAATCGGCGAGTGAAAATGGTATAATACTCATGACCTGATGGGATCGACCCTAAGGCAAGTGATCAGTATGGAGGCTAGAATGCAAGATGCAATGGAAAGTGATTCCCTAACCTTTATGCCAGTGAAGATCATATACCTGCCATGAAGAGTCTGAACACATGGGTCAAAAACCGGGAAAAATCTCGAAAATGTCAAAATGTACCTGAAATATACCAAACTGGGCACTTCCAAACAATCGAGTTATACAGCATAAGATAGATCGAAAAAATAAGCATAAGAAAATTTTTTGCGAAAATTTTCAATTTTTTAGCCATAAATACACAAATTACCTCTCAAATGGTTCATTATTGCATAGCTGATTTGGAAAAAGAGCTCTGGAGCTAAAAACTTGTTTCGTCAAACCAGCAACAACCGACCGTCGGAATTCAGCGAAACTTCAGGTAGGCTCCTTATTCATCTTGTTGATTCATTTTGTCCGTTTAAAATTTAAAATTAAGTGGATTTTTACCTGGAAACCCTTATTAAAAAACGCGTACCTGCGCATACGCGGGTTCAAAGAAGGAAAGCCGCGTGTACACGCGACTGTGCACAACGAAACTAGCGTATGCGCAAGTCCGAATTTTAAAAATGAGTTTCTAATGCAAATTTTAATGAATTTCTTCAGGATGACAATTTCATGGAGGGAACGCGAGCATAGTGCTGTGGACCAAGAGGTCATGGAAGACCGTGCAGCACAAAATGTCCTCCGAAACTGTGGATTATTCAAATTTTCAAAATGCCCAATATGAAAAGTAATGTGAGATTGCTTGAAATGCTGGTAAATTATTGGGAACCGGATCAGGATTGTTTCATCATTGATCAAATGCCACTACGCATAGAGGTGGAAGATATATACTTCATCACTGGACTCTCCAGAAGGGGAGACCCAGTGGATTTGCACGGAAAGCCCCTGGGAGGGTTAACCGTGGAGGACTATGTTCAACTCTATTGCATAGAAGATTCCAAAAAAGTAGGCACACAGATTGCAATCAGAGATATCAGGGACTTGCACATGAAGATCCTCCTGTTCACCATCGGCAGAGTGGCAGGATCTGCCTCACTGCATCAGGCGTCCAGGGCGCACATGAGCATAGCTGCAGAGTGCTTAATTCATGTGTATGATTGGTGCACTGCCCTGCTACTGAACATGAAACAACAACTGACGTCGATTCGCAAAACACATACAAAACACTTTGGCTATGGAACCATTTTGACTACATTCTTCTTCGAGAGAGTTCCAGCTTTGAGACCCAAAGTCATCTCAACTATCAGCAACCCTCGGGACCCAAGAATTGCCCGTTGGGCAGACATGATGAAGAGACTGGGGGGCAGCGAGGTACCCCGAACTACCTGGGATGATGAGTTCTTCTTATGGTGGAGAGAACAGATCATCGCAGTAGATGACTATCCCTATGCCGGGATGGATTTCCGAGGAGATCCAGATCTAGTACTTCCACCCGGTGCCGCATGGGGAGCAGTCGGTAAGTTTTTCAAAAAATTTTAACTTATATGATTTTTTTTTGGATTTTTCAAATATGTATGAAAAATGAAAAACAAACATGTTTTTGGATTGGATTCATAATGACTGACAAATGAAAAATGATCATGTTTCAGATGTTGGACCAGTACGTCCTGAGGGCCTAGCACGTCATAAACGCCGCAGGGGTGAAGCAGAGACAGCGGATTCTGATAGGACACTCCAGGCCGTTCAGAGAAATTTGGAGGGACTGACCCGCCAAATCCCTCTGGCTGCTGTGGAGGACTTGCCAGAAGCCGTCTAGAGACGGGTTGTAGGAGTACCCCGGGACTGGGTTAGACTGTTCCGCCGTGTGGCCACTGCGGTGATGTTCTATAGGAACGCTGCGCAGGGTCCTCAGGAGTAGATAGATTTTACATATCAGATGACTGTATATTTTTTGAGACTGAACATGATGGGGCATAAGCCCAAGTTTTTGTACGGCATTGATGGATCCAAAATTTTGTAAAGTTTTTTGACATACTGATGATATATATACAGCGATATTTTGATGTGATGAGATAAATGTATCAAATGTATGATGTTTTTTGATGATTTAGATTTTATTGTATTGAATGATTAATATGCCAATCTAAAGCTTGATTAGCTAATGAGTCAGCAAACCAATTGTCAGCTCGAGGAATATGAATGAATGTTAAAAATTGAAATGACCTTTGTAACAAACGTACCCTCAAGAACAATCGTAATAAAATTGGATCTCGTACCCGATAAGTGTTGTTCAACTGCGACACCACCAGCTGGGAGTCCAAGAAAACTACCAACGAATCAACACCCAAAGATATTGCCTTCGAGAGTAGATGAATGACTGCAGTGTATTCTGCTACGTTATTGGAAGCAGGACCAATGCAGACCCCTCTTGATACCAACAGCTGACCGGAAGGATAATGAAGCACCCAAGCGGCGGAAGCTAAGTTCCGGGTGTGTCTACTAGCACCATCGGCGAAACCATAATGACTCATGACATCAACACAACCTGCCAAAGCAGATCAAAAACATCACCATCCCATCAAAAATCGAAAATCAAACAGATATGTACAAGACAAAAACTACTATATACAAAGCAAAATGCCAGGCCAAAGCCTAGGCATAATACTTCTTCAGATAGAGCCCATTTCGGGGCTCCGAAAACTCGTTTCCTTCGAAGTCAACCAAGGTATACGCTCCTTTCTTAAGGACCTTTTTAACGATATAGGGGCCATACCACATCGACTTAAACTTTCCTGCCCCCAAGGCATCCTTTTCTTGGGCATAGACCAAAACAAGGTCGCCTTCGGAAAAGACCCTAGGCTTAACCGCCTTATCGTACTGGACTTTGACTCGGTTTTTATACGCTTCGTTCAACGTGGCGGCATCTCGACGCTGCTCATCAAGATGTTCCAGATGAAGAAGCCGCTCTGCCAGACTAGAAGTGTCAGGAAGAAGCTCAACAGCCAGTTTAAGGGAAGGAATCTCGCATTCCATGGGAAATACGGATTCCACCCCGTGGACTAACTGAAACGGAGTAAAGCCAGTTGCAGTTTTAACTGACGTCCTGTATGCCCAGAGTGCAGGATATAGCATAATGTGCCAGTTGGATATATGTTTATCAATCGTCCGTTGAAGAATTGTCTTCAAGGACTTATTCACGGCTTCCACTTGGCCATTGGCCTGAGGATAATATGGAGATGAATGCTCCTGCCGGAAACCCAATTTAAGAGCCAACTCAGCCATCATACTGTTCTGAAAGTGACTGCCATGGTCAGTGACAATCTCTCTAGGTATACCGAAACGAGCAATGACTTGATTGAAGAAGAAAAGAGCTGCAGTCTCACCGTCGTTCCCAAAAGTAGGCATAGCTTCGACCCACTTCGTAAAGTAGTCTACTGCTACGATAATGTACTTGTGACCTTTTGCCGAAGGCGGGTTACAAGTAGTATAATCCATACCCCACTTTGTAAAGGGGCCGACAGTAATGACTGGAAAAAGCGGAGTTGGATGAGCGCGCATTTTTCGAGTATACACTTGACAAGGATGACACTTCTTGACCGATTCAATACAATCTTTGAAAATCGAGGGCCAGAAGTAGCCAGCGCGCAAAATCTTTTGGGCTGTAGCAAGCCCCGATAAATGACCCCCACAAGCTCCACCGTGAGAATCATTAAGCACAGCCTCAGCTTCTTCGAAAGTTAAGCAGCGTCTTAGGATTGAATCAACCCCTCGACGGTACAAAGCATCACCAATAATCGGATAACTTTTAGCTAAGTGACGCAGCTTACGACGCTCATCTTTCGAAAAAGAAGAGGGAAACTTCGCAGTCTGGAGATATACAATGATGTCCCCATACCAAGGATCTTGTGGAGAGATTAGAAACAAGTGTTCGTCCGGAAAGGACTCATCATAGATCATCACCTCTCCACAAGGCAACTCGGAGATCAATTCCGCAAAAACTAACGACTTCTTGGATTTGGCAGACATGAATTCTAGATCAAATTCTTGTAAAATCACAATCCATCTATTATATTTGCCCCCAATCACTCGCCTGCTGAGGACAAACTGAAATGGATTGGCAGCTGCCAAGACATAAGTTTTCCGAAGAATAATATAATGCCGGAGTCGCTGCACAGCATGAACTGCTGCTAAGGCTAATTTTTCTATCGGGGTGTATCGTAGTTCAGGTCCTACCAGTCCTCGACTAAGGTAGTAAATAACATGCTCAGCCAGAGCATCATCCTCCTGAACCAGAACCATACCAATGGTAGATTCTGCTGTAGCCGGATACAAAAGAAAATCTCTGCTATAATCGGGTGGACTCAGTAAAGGAGCAGAGGTCAATGCCTTTTTCAAGGCATCGAATGAGCGTTGAGCATAGTCGTCCCAAAGAAAAGGGACTCCTTTCTTCAACAGTCTCATATATCCCTTTGTAATCTCGGCATAGTTAACGATAAACCTCCGAAGAAAGTTAGACTTCCCTTGGAGACTTTGAAGTTGACGGATTGAAGACGGGGGAGGCAACCGAAGTATTGCCTCAACCTTGAAGGGATCTACCCTTATCCCTTCATTAGACACGATAAATCCCAACAGCCGACTGGATGTTACCGCGAAAACGCACTTGTTCGGATTCAAACGAATTTTATAAAAACGACATCTCTCAAATATTTGCCGGAGGTGTCCTGGATGATCCATCCTCTTCCGAGAATGAGCAGCTAGATCATCTAAGTATGCCTCGATAATTTTCTTGATGTCGTGGAAGGCGTAGGACATGGCCCGCTGAAAAGTGGCTCCAGCATTTTTCAGACCAAAAGGCATTTTCTTATATGCAAACGTACCCCGGGGACAAATAAATGCGGTCTTATGTTGATCTTCTGGACGGATAGTAATTTGATTGTAACCAGAAAAACCGTCCATGAAGGAAAAAATTTCGTTACCGGCACACTCATCAATAATCTGATCAATGAAGGGTGTGGGGTAATTATCTTTAGGACACGCCTTATTCAGGTCTCTGAAATCGATGCACACTCGAATCGTTCCTTGCTTCTTATCAACGGGAACGGGGTTTGAAACCCATTCAGTCAGAGGAACTGGGAAAATGAATCCCGCCTTAAGCAGCTTTTCAACTTCAGCTTTGATAGCTGCTGCCTTCCTAGGATTAACCGGACGAAGTTTTTGCCTGACCGGCTTAGCGTTTTCATACGTCTTGATCTCATGCTGGACAATAGATGGATCTATGCCTGGCATTTCCTCATAAGACCAAGCAAAAACATCCCTATACTCTTTGAAGAGCTCGGTATAGATTTGAACTTCTTCACGGGAACATTCAGCTCCAATGAAAACATTCTCAATAATGTTGGGATTCCTGGAGATGTTCACCGGGATAGTCGGAGAGATCACAGCCATGTTCCCTTCAGCATAAACCTGTGCTGGTGCTAAGGGGCTCAAGACTGGGTGAACAGGTCCAGGAGACTGAGGACTTGGAAAACTAGCCTCGACTTCGCTCAAGTCAGGTAGGAAGTAAGACCGATGATGCAAGTCATCCCACGGTCTCTCTATACCTGTCATTACTTCCAAGATGGCCTCTTCAGATGGAAGAGTGGTATCTAGACAATCCTGGGCAGAAGAAGAAGTAAGCGTCCAAGTCGGAGCCACATCACCATCCAACTCTTCCGGCGAAAGAGGAGCTGGATCAGACTCTGCAGTGTCAACAACAGACTGATATGCAATCTCAGCTGCAGAAATCAGGAATGCCATTCCACCCACTTGCCCTTCCTCCAAAGTGGCGGTTGGGGAAGGTAAGGTCCAAGGGTCCGAAAAATAATGAGTTCGAAAGAACTCTCTTCGAAGGGGAGCCTTGGAGGATGAAATAGCATTGATAGACACCTTAGGAGGAGGAAGATCAAGAGATCCCATCAGGGAAGAATACATTCCAACTCCCAGATTCTCGATAGGTGCCTTAGTATTGTCCAACTTAGGGACAGATGAGTCAGGAGGCGCATCCAGGTCTACAGGAGGACAGTCCAGTTGATCCACCGTAACTATCCTCCCTTCGTGGGGAAAACATACTATCCGAAATAGTGAAGATGCAATGGCATCCATATCATATATCCAGTTCCTCCCCAACAGAAGGTTGTAGTCCAAGGCTGCATCTACTACCTCAACCTCTATGTTAACGGTTTTGCCCCCAACACGGATGGGCAAAGCCGGGACAATACCATGGGGCCTATGAGAATGGCCATCGAATGCAGTAAGAATAGTGCTAGATGGAACAGCTTTGGGAGATCCTAGTGTCTTCCAGCATGCGAGAGACATCACGCAAGTAGAAGCACCCTCATCAACGACCGTACGAAAGATATTAGTCTTCCGGTACGATGATTTAATATGGAAGGCCATATGATGAGGAAGTCTCTTCTTAAAATTCTTCATATCAAAGGTAATCATAAGAGAATTTTTCGGATCTATAGCTCCAATGGCAGTGAGCAAAGCACTGCGCTGAGCCGGACAAGACTGGAGTACCTCTAAAGCTGACATAGCACAAGGACTCTGCGCCAGATCTTCTACAATCGAGTAGTTTTGGGCAGCCCTCATGTTCGGATTAATCGTTGACCGCTTAGAGGATGCCTTCGGTATCCGAGGCATAGACTCGACAGTTGGCTTCGTGATATGAAGCGGCTCAGTAGCATCAGGAACTTCCTTAGCTTTCGAAGATTCCTCGCCGCCATAATCACGGGATCTCGTAGCGACATCCACGTGAGCACTCATCATAAAGATATTCGATGGAATTTCCCCTTCCTGAGGACCTCCAGAGGAAGCCCGAGGATTTTGATTCGCGCCAGCAATTAATTGCTGCCCTTGGGGAAAAGGGTTTGTTAGCACAGCCTGGGAACTAGAAGAACCCTGCTGAGATAACAGGCGCTGAGCATCCTGAATTTTCGGGCAAAGATGCGTGAGATGGTCTCCAGCACAAAGCTTGCACGGAAACTTAACTTTCTTTTTCTCCTTTTGCCCTTCACCAACACGCTCGTTGGTCTTATTTGCATTGCCCTTCCCATTCTTGCCCTTCTTCTTGTTATTACGTCCCTTCTTCTTCCCATCGGACTATTGATTTCCTTTGGGTTCAGAAGATTGGATAGCATTAATGGACAAAGACTGGGAAGGTGAAGAATCAGCAGGCACAGCCTGACCAGAAGAAGCAGATTGTAAAGACAACTGCTGCAATTGAGAAAGCAGGCTGGCTGCACTACTACTGACCGATCCGACAAGTCCGTCACCATGCGGACCGGGTTTAGGTTTCGATAGATCCAATTTGGAGCGAGGAGCATTAGGCAAATACTTGTAAAGCATGCCAGACTGAGAATAGATCAACTCTAACTGCTGGGCCCTAAAGATGGCCCGCTCCTCGGAATATACCCCTGACATGGATACATCTTTTGAAATATCTGACTGAAGCGACTTCAAAAACCACTCGAGAAGGAACTCACCTGGAATATGGGCTTTGATAAGCCTCTTCCTTCTCCTCCATTCCTGAATATGATTAGAAATGTGAGTTGCCTCATCTTGCTTAAAATTAGCCAGGAGTTCGGTCCCAGCCTCATATCTGACAGGCAACTGGAAATGGTTAAGAAAAGTGACAGCCAGTTCTCCAAATGTGGCGAAACTGCCCCCAGTGAGCTCTATATACCACTTCGCGGCGTTTCCAGTTAAGGTGCGCTGAAATAATCTCAATCTAATTGAATCGTCGATCAGAGAGTTGGATGAACACCATAAGTGGAATGTGGTGACGTGGTCTGCCGGATCTTCACCATTCTTACCTTCAAACTTAGGAATGTCTGAAGGAAGTTTGGTTGGAACCGGAGGCCAACCCGGACTATATCGAATCGGGTCATTAGTTAACTTCGCCAAGTCTGGCAAGTTTAACGTTGCCAGAAATGGTAATCGCGGCGGAGCCTGAGAATTCCATCCCTGATGGGATGGATTTCCCACATTCTGAAAAGAATAGCCTGGATTTGATGAGGCACCAGGCTGCCAGAAAGGACCCGTAGAAAACGGAGAAGAACCTCCTCCCCACGCCGAGTTACCAAGACCCAGACTAGTTCCCCCCGCTGAAGTATTGACTGCAGATGTAAGCCCCTGGTAGGGGTTCCATGCATTAGATAGAGGAGAAAGAGACTGATAAGCACTCGATGCAAGGAAAGAAGCATTCCCTGGATGACTCGCGATGAACTGATTCCCTGCCCCCGACGTTGCAAACATAGGATTCCACCCCATAAAAGCAGTCGAACTTGGCCCCTGAGCCCAAGGATTGAAACTTTGCGTCTGGGACGTGAAAGGAAACGACCCTAAAGAAGGATTGGGACTAGGAATATGCCCAGTCCCAAAGGGGAAACCCTGAAAAGAAGCTGATCCACTAGCCATGTTGGACATGGGCGTAGATCCAGCTGCACCGGCGGTAAAGGAAAAAGAGGGATTTCCGGCAATGGACATCCCTGAAACGAAGGGACCAGATTGAGAAGCATATGCTTGGGTGAACCCAGAGCCAAACATAGCAGTGCTAGAAGCACTCGAAGATAGAGCAAGAGTGCCCCCTGCCTCGACAGAAGCAGGGGTCTGAATGCCCGCAACACTCACGGTAGAAGCCGCGTTCCCAGTCGTGGCCATCGAAAGATAAGAAAGATAAGGAAGATCCGGCGGTCTCTCAGACTCCGGTCCGATGTACTCTATAACAAAAGGATGATCAAGAGGAAGAGGAGATGGACCTGTAGCTGCAGGCTCAGGTATATCTTCTATCTGAAAATCTTCCTCCTGAGGAAACAATACCCTCGAGGTGAGCGGAACGCTCCTCTCGGAACCGACACCGGAATCAGCAACGAAACCTTCAGACCTTAGTGGAGGATCTCTCTCCACAGCGTCAGACTCTACAGGGTGAAAACCACCTGCTAAATTGCTCCTACGCCTTCTCGAAGAAGGCTCTGCACTCTCGGGAGATAACCCCCGGATTCTCCTCGAACGTCGAGGCGCTTGATCAGCCACTTTTATAGATTTATTAAATTAGACTCAAAAAAGTGAAAAGCTAGGCAAGCTAGGAGCAAAAGAGCACTCACTAAAATAAAAATCCCTGAGATACAGCAAGAAAAAAACCTCCAAGTATTTCCGCTCCGGGTGATGAGGACCGGACACCAAAATACAGGAAAGCGAAGTATAGGGCCTTCCGAAAGCAGTCTGGGATGATTAGGGCCCAGAACAACTAGCGAAGGTATCAGAAACAGTTACGCCGACATCCTAACGACAGCCTTTGCCGGCTCAACCACCCAAGCTTCGCAAGGGCACCTCCCAGAAGTACTGCTGAAAGTGATGCGACGTCTGCCTCAGGTACCACGGGTATTCCCCCCCGCAGTCACCTGTGTGGAACCTAGGAACGGCAACTATGGACACCAATCCGTATCAGAAGCTGGGCGGAACGGTCTTGAGGTTAGATTCAGCTAATCGGAGGGGGGGTATCCCTCTTCTTAACCTTCACTTCCGCTCGCGCTTGACTCTCGGATGAGAGCTTTCCCAGTCCACCTCACGGAGTTGGATTTCGCTCAATTAGTAAACTTCTATGTCTGTTTGAGCGGCCTTGGAGAGTTAACTCTCCTCTCTCCTATTCCAAGGCCCTACGACCTAGCTAGTTGGTGATTGACACTAAATAAAACTTGCTAGTTGATTTTAGATTTAATCGCTTATTTTAAGGGCTGTTGTATTAAGTCACAAGGATATGGAGTTGAAACCAATGATGTTCTGACGCAAAATAAATTAATAAAACCTGACTACATGCACATGCAGTTCTTAGTCTTTCGATGAAGAGCAATTTCTATGTAAGTTCTACGAGGCTAAAAATGTATTTTTCTTTTCGAATTACAAACTCACACGCACAAAAATTAAGAAGCTAACTAAATGATTCAATGCACCTAATGCAAATGACCACTAACATGTAAATTCTAAGATGCAAAAAGTCCCTTGAAACAAGGTGAAATTTCCCAAAAGGCTCCTTCAGTTTCAACTAATCTTTTGATATCCAGAAAGCTAATTCTTGCAAACAAGAACTCTTAATATAAGACACCAAAATACTCAAGAAGAAGAAGAAGAAATCAAAAGACAACTTCCCTTCACAATCAAGCAGGAAACTAGAAGCAAGAAAATTCACTAAAGTCCCAAAAGATGAAGCCAAACGAAAATGAAAAAGGCAACAACAAAAACAAAAACAAGCAACAATGTTTTTTGAGTTTTTGATATGCAAAAAAACAAAAAGCAAAACAAATGTTTTTGGACTTTTCAGTTTTATAAAACAAGAGCTTCAAGAAAACCAAGAACAACTATCTCAATCCAAGCCAAAATGAGACCGAATTTGAAGCATAAACTCCAACTATGCCCCCAAACCTTATAAAACTAATGATAGCAAGATTAATAAGGGCAACGGAAGACTAAAAACTCAATCAAACAGCCAAGAGAAATAGTGCAAATTCGTTGCAATACAAAACTCCAAAGAAACAAGCAAAGATCTTCGAAAAATGCAACAAAACCCTAGCTTATGAAACTCAAGAAAACCAATCGAAAACAAAGCAAAGAACGCAATGCAAAGCACAACACAAAGACAGGAGCGAGTCAATGAGCAAAAAGCTCTATGTTCTGATAAAGCAGAACAGCCAAGAACGCTCAGAAAGCGATCTTGGAACTCAATCCAGGAGTGCTAGCACTAACAAGAACACTTCGCCAAAAAGATCAGTTTTCGGGCAAACGAAAGAGAACCAAAACTTAAAACCACTTCTGTCACACTCCAGTAAGTACAAAGACTCTGCAAACACAGGCTTCCACAGCCAGAAAAGACCAAAAACACCAGAATCTTGAAATTTCAAATTCAGCCTAGGTATACGCGACCTTGCAGCTATGAAACAGGCGTGTATACGCGTCTGTGCCGAGGGAAATCCGCGTGTACGCGGATCCTTCTACACAAACTCGCGGGTATACGCGACTGTGTGCAAGCAAAACGGCGTATACAAAGAAAGATAATGAAAAATAAAAAGTACAAGCCTGGGAAAGGTATAAAAGCTTCAAACTGACTGCAAGAAAGCAAACTGGACTGTAAAAGACAGAAGAAACTGTTGGCAACCTACCAAACAGCTGAAACAACCCAATAGGAGAATCACAAAAATGTGATCCACAGCGGAGTCACCAGTTCTGTTTCGGGGATTTAACACCCTAGAGGTTGGTTGGGATTCAACCTCCACAGAGCAGGGGCGTACCATTTAACAGAGACTCACACGATCATGCACAGTCATGAAAACGAAATAGAGCAGAACGAGAGGTTTACCCGTTGGTCCTACGTTTGAAGTAGATCCACGTGGAGTTCAAACTCCCTGCAACCGTCCTTCCTCTTTCACCAGAAATACAAGAAGAAACCAGCACAAAGGACAAGTTGTACAGTATATTTCTACTCTATATGTTAGCGAGATTCATATAAAACATTAAATAAATCATCATAAATACTTGTATAACAAATATTCTTCATACATTAAAGCATACACTAACACGTTTACTTCGGGAACAGCATGATACTTCTGTATTATAAAAATAGTACGTACAAAAGTAAGTGGAGAGATCACCTGATCCTTCCAAGGCCTTCGCGGACCGTCGTCCGGATCCGTCCAGCCCTTGCCTCGCTAAGACTCCTTCCAAATGAGTGCATACGAGATAACATATAAAGGGATGTGTATCTCAAGGAAACAAGGGTTTCCTGAAATGAACTGGGAAAGTGCAGGAGGCACGGGGAATCAGACTTGGATAGGGAACCAGCAGAGTATAATAATAATAATTCTCTCTCTCCCTTAGGCCATACATATGAGGTCTTTTTATAGTCCCTCCAAGTAGTTTCAGCAGTTGGAAACAGTTGGCCACGGGCTGGGGTGGTTGAACTACCTGAGTAACCATCAACCCAGCGCGAAATTAGGGACTTTTATATATTTTTTAATCATTAAAATGGCATACGCGGAAAAGTCTAGCTGTACTCGCGTATACACGCGGAAAAACACGGGCATAGTCGCGTATGAAGGATTTTCCACTGTGTTTAAGTGAATTTGTCCAAGTCTGTAGGAATGGGTGCCCATAAAGCCATGTAGCAATCATGAATCATGTCAAGGTGAGAAATGATGCTATAACAATACGACGCCCTCCCGACTTAAACCACCCTCATTCAAAAGCGGTGCGGGGTTACCGCTTACCACTTACCGCCCGACCTTCGCTCACGTCAGCCCGTACGTCGATGACGTCACTCCTCGGAAAAATAAAAACCCTTTTAACTTGTAAATAAAGCCATTTTTCCGTGTTTTTCTGTTATTTTCGTTATTGAAAACGACAGCGCTCCCTGCTATGATTTTCGAAATTTCTACTGAAATTGACTGATTCACTCCAAGATTTCGCTGCACCCGTGTTCAAGTACATTCCCGCCATCAACTGTTACCTGTTAAGAACCAGCCTTCTTCTAAAAAACAGGTATTTATCCTTTTCCACTCCGACTGCAAGTAAAACTCAGTTTTCTTTGTTTTTCGCTGAATTAGTGATTAAAAATCATCACTGAGTCTTCCCCAGAGGTTTTAAAACTGTGTAATTGCTCCCTGAACCAACAAATTGTGCCAATTTCCTTCATTTTAGAAATCCCGCCCGGCCTGTGAGGAAAACCAAAAACCTCCATTTTGAATCCACAAGAACCAAAATGGAGGCCTCGGCAGCTTTGAATATCACTCCACTGAATGCTCCTCACCGTGAATTGGAATATTTACCTTTGGTAGATAAAGATTTCCAAATTAAAGACTTGCATTTTGATGAAAGTCCCCTATTGAGTTATTGTCGCTGCAGAGATGAATACTCAAAGGGGCAAGATCTTATAGGGTTGTGGGAATCCAATCTCCCAAGGTATCTCATCCCTTCAGTCATTTATTTCCCAGAAATCATCCATTATTTCCATTCAAACTATGATCCCATTCAAAGGGCTGTAATAGCTCCTGATCAAAGTGTTCTGTTTCCCATTACTCCCCAGGCTATCAATGCCATGTTACACTTTGAACCAGACCAAGAACTAGCACCATTGTCCATGGAAGAATTGATTGAGAAGACCAGGCAATTAACTACAGAAAAGCTAAAATCCATGTGTCAGAATTTCATGTTGCCTGAGCATCAGCCAAAAGGGTCTCCTCCCTATGGTTTTTATTATTTCAATACATTGGGAAGGCTCATTGTAAATATGATATCTTTTGTCTTGGGATTCAATACCAGTGAATATGTGGATGAAATAACACTGGTTTTACTATCTATCTTTACTCCTGGGCAGCCTCCTGAGATTAAATATGACTTTGCCTCCTTCATAGCCAACAAGATCCATGATCAGTTCATGAGGCTGGATGATGAAAAAGTTTTTAAGTATTCCTCAGTCATCTATCATCTCATTATCTATTATCAGTCAGAAAAGTTCCCTTTCCCTGTTCAAAAACTTGATGCCAATGGAAATCCCAGGTCAGTCATATTTTGGTCCCCCATAATTCATTCTTCCTCTGACCCCCCCTATTCCTACACTGAGTTCATTGATCAGTTTGTATATCCTGCAACAACCTTGTTGACAGGAATTTCCCCCCCAAGGCTCAGTAATGAAATAAAGAAGACCTTGCAGCTTTCAAGGACTTATAAAGTTGGAGATTGGTATTTGTATCAAAACCATACAGTCATCAGAATTTATGGATGTGAATTACATCCATTCAAGTTACCAAAATATGTGCCCATGAGGATTTTTGCCTTGGAATATTTCAGGCAAATGAATAATTCAGATGTGATCCATTTTTGTAGTGTTAAGAAGAAAGCCCAATTAAGGATCAAAAGTCAATTAGGTCCTTTCATCTGCAACTCTAGGGAGGCTGAGCGAGAGGCAGAAATTATATTACAAAGCAAGTTCCAAAGAACTTTTCGTTGGGTTCCTTATGACCCATTTGGTTTTATTTGTGAAAAGAGGTTAAAGAATAAATCATCCCCTTATATACACCACAAGATCCCTGATCTAGAACAATATGCCAATCAAGATGAATGGGTTGAAGGAACACTTGTTGAGGAAGAAAGTGAAGCTGATAAAATGAACAAAATTATGAAAGATCTCGAGAAGAAGTATGACCTAGAATCTTGTGGTCAAGTGCAGGTACCCCAAATTGGCACTTCTTCAGCAGCAACTTTACAGCAGGCATTACAGGAAGGCAATCCACCAGTGGCAGCAGAACCAAAAGGCAAGGGAAAGGAACCTACAATCCAGGTTATTGAAACTTTGGTCATGGCAGAGAAACCACAAACTTCCAAAGCACCTGAACAATCACAGGTTTCTCCCACACAGGCAAAGCACACACAAGTTCCAGAGTTGCAAACTCCATTAAATGTGGAAATAGGAAAGAAGAGGCAGGTTCCAGATACCACACCTCCAAAAGGGACCTCACAGGTACATCAGGCCAAAAAACAGAAATCAGATCCACTTCCAGATGTGGAAATTATAGATGAAGTATTTGATGATGGAAGGGAAGACAGTCAACTAACTGGCACAGTTAGTGAAACAAACACAGGACAGAAAGGGAAAGCTTTACAAAAGCAATTAAGTACTGAGGTATCCTCTTTCAGACCACCAAAAACAGATACAGGGGATATTAAAATAACCTTCATTAATATCAAAGCAAAGAATGATCCATTAAAAATGAAGGTATATGATCAATATATGAAGATGGCTCCCCATAATCAGGAAAGGCTAATGTCAGCATTTGACATGTCACAAGGCAAAATGATAATGAGCCACTTCAAGTCAAAGGTACCAAAACCCACATCAGGACAAATTTTGAAGTTTTGGCAAAGGACATCCATCCTCTGGACCAGATAGAGCTACACAGACAAACTGGGGAAATGGTCTATTCCACTCTTACCAATAAGGCCATGGCAGCTATAACGCTGCAGGATTCTTTGAATAACACAACTGCACAATTGCAAATTGAGAAGGCCTCTTCACAGGCCAAAGATAATATAATAAAGTCTTTAGAAGACATAATCATTGGTTTGGGTCACAACCCCAAAGACATTAAAAGTATTGAGGCATTAATAAAGAAGAAAGATGATGACATAGCTGCACTGAGAAAGCAGCTAAAATTTCCAGCCTCAAGGCACCCTCAGACCCAAGAAGTTCTAAAAGGGAATTCACAGGAAGAAATAATGGAGTTGCTCCTAAATATGACTGAGCGACTAAGTGAAACGGAGAAGGAATTGGAACGAGCTTTGCAGGAACAGGAAACTATCAGGCAGACATCAACAACAGGTACTACAACAACAGGTCAGCAAACACAACCATCCCAGGTAAACACTTCTAGTTTGAGTTCTGATGAATTAATAAAATAGATGGGTTGTATAGTACAATGTGTCACAGAACTCCAAGAAACCAAATTACAGTTAACCAAAATGGAGGAGAAATATGATACATCTAAAAAGACAGTTGCTGATCACACTAGGGAAATAAAAAGATTAGAAAAATTGGTTCAAGCTTTGGAAAAAGATCTTTCATTGGAAAAGCCTTTAAAGGAAATTAATGACATTCTTTGGGGTGATATCATTGAGTTAATAAAGGACATTTGGCCTTCTATTCAAGCTATTTTTGAACAAAATGAGTTGGTTAAAATAGCCCAAGAAGAAATAAACAGAACCAGAAATGAATTAAGAGGCAGGCCTGAGCAGGCCAATCAGCTCATTCAATTTTTGAACACCAGGACAAAACAACAGCTTGCAGTATTAGGGATTGAGGACAGAACTGGTGCAGTTTTAGAAATAAAGAGAGTTTTCATCAAGAGAACTTTCATGCAGAATTTAGAAAGGAAGTGCACAGATATTTTGGTTGATATCAATATTTTCAGAGAGAAATTCCAAGCTTTGTTGGACAGTGGGTTACCAAGTCCTATGCTCTCAGAGGATCAAATAATGGACTTAGAAACTTATATAAAGAAAATAAAGGCTCATGCTCAAAATACAGCTGCTTGTTCTCCTAGTTTACCACAATCAACATTACCAACAGGGAGAAACATCTATGATAGAGTGAGGAATTTATTTCATTTGGAACATGAAATAAAGTATCTATTTCCTAATGAGCCCACCTTTTACAAACTCACAGAAGCAGATGAAACATTGAGAAAGCTCAAAAGGACTATGATACCAGATAATCAATGGTGGAATGAAATGTTGGAAATTCTATGAAAATTATCTTCAGTGTAAGAATTCTATCTTTTACCATTATGTGAAAGGTAAAAATGAGCACAGATGAAAGAGTATCAGTTGAACAGGTTAAAGAGTATCCGTAAAGACAAAGAGTGTCAAACAAGCTAAGAAATTACTCCAAGGGACAGCACCGAGCCCTATTTCAGCACTTACCTCCAGCACATCCACAAAGAAAGGAAACAACACATCGGCAGTTACTTATTATTCTATCTACGAGACCATTTGTCTCCTGTTTATTTGTAAATTATGCCTTAGTCACCCTAGATTATTGGCTAGGATAGTGTAAGATTGTTTCAAATTATTTTGTGTATAAATAAACCCTCAAAGAGAGTATTGAGGGTGGATTCTATTACTCTGCTGTAACATTGAGATTTTTAGAATAAAAGCATTTTGGAGAAATTTATTCGTGGCTTACTGGATGACGATTTGAAGTTCAGGACTTTTTGCAGGATTCATGTGTTGGACTGCAGTTCAATAAGTCTTTCTACCCTTTGTCTTAAGTTTTTTATCAGTTTATAATATCATTATGTCCATTTCTGAATAATTTACATAAAGGATTGAATCATAATTTACTTAATTGTACTCTGATTTCAGATGTGATTATTCTTAATGTTTTCCTCTAAATTGGTTATAAGCACGAATTCTTAAATGCTCTTGCTTTGCTAATTTAAACATTCTTGATTACTATAATAAAGAATTCTTCATTGTTCTTTGTTTGTAATCATTTCATTTCTTTCTTTTGAACATGGTGAAAGATTCTTAGCTGCCTTTCATCCCTTCAAAATCATTCCATCCACTTTAAATTTAAGGATTGTTCTCTGTTTGGCTATCTTGCCCTGCAAAGCCATCTTGTGTGTAGAATAGAAATCCAGTAAAGCCATCCTTTGACTCCATAGCCCAATGGACTGAAAATCTTCAACCTTGCCCTTAGTTGGCGGATTCCACCATTCAAACAAAATCAAAACTCTTAGACTTATAACTAGCCTAAAACTTTCTAAGAACAAAGACAAATCATAAAGAGAGAGCCCTCTCTGGATGCAGATTGGCTAGATTCTGCATCTGAAGGTTGGTTTGTGGTTACCTCGGGTATACTTTCCTTTTCCACAACTTTAAGGAAAACCTGAGTGATAACACTATTTTGCCGACAAGAGGGGGGTTGCTCCTCACTTAAATAAACTAGAGATTTGAAAATTAAAAACCCATAGAGAATAGGTCTGTTGTAACTATTTCACAATTCATTTTGTTGGGGTAGGTAGAGATTTATATAAATAGAATGTTTATAGTTCAAAAACCATTCAAAAATCAAGGCTTATGCTTAAAAAACCACTCATTCTCCCAAAGGCTCAATCTATATAACATCTCAGACATTCATAAATTGTAGCATAGGGGAACATGATAGAGTAAATTCTCATTTAAAATGAAACAACATGAGAAATTCAGATACTACACACATAAGAAATAAGCATTTTAGAAGGAATTAAACATAGATATAACCACCATCATTGCAACTGAACCAATTTGTAACACATAATTTGGAGCAATGTTAAATTGAATTCCAAGTAGCCACAACTTGTACTTATGACAGGAAAAGAGACAGACTTTTAGTGGGATACAACATCAAAATTTATAGGAGAATAAAAATATTTTACAGGAGAAAAGAAAATCTGAGATCCCATACCATGAGTATCTTCGCCAGAATATTAGTGGATCAACTGATACAAAATCTCCATGCATAAAAATTCATGCCACAACACAACCACACAGTAACACTCTTGCAAAGTATTTTGACAAGCCAGCCAACCAACCCTTTATTCATTTACTTCTCTTCACTATATAGGAAAATTTTCATAGTGTAATAGAAAGTTGCATACAAAATATGTTTGATCCATGGAGAGGATCAACACCAACTGGAAAATTAGAAACATCGTAACTGAAAAATAAAGACATTATAGTTGTTTACACCTTTTTCAAAAATAACAGAGGAAATCCTAAAATACTTAACTTTTCCCTAAAGAAATAACATATTTTAAACCATGTTTATCTTTGAATCCCATCCATCCTGAGTAAGGAAAATAGAAACAACAGTAAATCATAGAAACATTGACAGTGAAATAACAGCTCTACACAGTGACTAGGTAGCACAAATTCATCTTTCCTTTATGGCTGACACATGTTCAATGAAATCTAGGCTGAGATGGCATCTAGCTGTAAAGAAATTTGACCTCTCATATCTTTGACAACTGGAAGCTCCAAAACATGAGAGTCTCGATAGGCAAGGGTTGCGTAATACCTGCATAACACACTTTGTTTTGGGTATAACTCCCAAATGGTAACATACTTTTTAAAACTGAAAGAGGTTATTTATATGATAGTATTGGGAATAAACCTCTATCTATTTCTCCAAATACTTCTCCATTTTCTCACAAAATAATATGTGAAACCATGGCTCAAAATAAGAAATTTACAAACTATGAAAAAAGAGCTTTAAAGATGCATTCATAATGCTTGATCTGTGACACCTGTGAAAAAACTGCAAGAGGTTTTTGTATTTTTCCCCATCTTGAAGAACAACCTCTCTTATTTTTACATAATTATCCTTTATAAAATTGAACCTTCAACTTTTGTGCAAGGATATGAAATTTAACTAGATATAGAGGAGCATATTCACCCTTTACATCTCTGAATATTGGGAGTTAAGTTAACTAATCAACATAAGGCATGGGATTCAAAAAACCAGGAATACAAGATATGTCCATAGGTGCATACCTGTAATTTGTTCTTGAACCCCTATTGAACACATTTGAGAAAAATGAATTACCTTTGACCAGTGGAGTCACCATGGAATTTCAATCTGTTGGATCCTTTGAACTAGGAGTCGTCATGCCAATGATTAAGCAGTTAGATGTCGAATTTTTGTTCACCATGTACAATTGTATTTGATCTTTGTCATGCCTTTCACTTACAAATTCGTCAATATGTTAGCTCTCCTAGATATATGAAGGTAAATAGACTCAAGAAGGCAACCACTTTTGCCAAAGCTATGGCCGGGGTACCTATTCTTTCCAACTGAGGGGGCTCCCTCACATAAAGAAACTAGAGATTTGACAATTATAACCGAAAGAGACCAAGTATGTTGTAACTATTTCACAATTCATTTTGTTGGGGGTAGGTAAAGATTTATCTAAAGGGAATTTTTACAGTTCAAAAAACCTACACAAATCATGGCTTATGCTTAAACAACCACTCATTCTCACAAAGGCTCAATCAATATAACATCTCAGACATTCAGAA
Organism: Pinus albicaulis; assembly: GCA_034641835.2. NCBI lineage: Eukaryota > Viridiplantae > Streptophyta > Pinopsida > Pinales > Pinaceae > Pinus > Pinus albicaulis. Next base: position 2,663 of record JAXQQM020085282.1, on the reverse strand, counting down.
ATCGTAGCATAGGGGAACATGGTAGAGTAAATACTCATTTAAAATGAAACAACATGATAAATTCAGATAGTGCACTCATAGGAAATAAGCATTTTAGAACAAATTAAACACAAATATAAGCACTATCATTGCAACTAAACCAAGTTGTAACCCCTAATTTGGAGCAATGTTAAATTGAATTCCAAATAGCCTCAACTTATACTTCTGACAGGAAAATAGACATACTTTTAGCGAAAGAGAGACAACATCAAAGTTTGCAGGAGAGAACAACTATTTTAGAGGAGAAAAGAAAAATATGAGATCCCATACCATGAGTATCTTCGCCATAATATTAGTGGATCAACTGATACACAAGCTCCATGCATAAAAATTCAGGCCACAACACAATCACACAGTAACACTCTTGCAAAGTCTTTTGCCAAACCAACCAAACAACCCTTTCTTCATTTACTTATCTTCATTATATAGGAAAAATATCATAGTGTAATAGGCGGTTGCATACAAAATATGTTTGATCCATGGAGAGGATCAACACAAACTGGAAAAGTAGAAACATCATAATTGAAAAATAGAAACATTATAGTTGTTTACACCTTTTTCGAAAATAACAAAGGAAATCCTAAAATACTTAACTTCACCCTAAAGAAATAACATATTTTAAACCATGTTTATCTTTTAATCTCATCCATCCGGAGTAAAGAAAATTGAAACAACAGAAAATCATAGAAAAGCTGCCAGTGAACTAATAACTTTGTGCAACGACTGGGTAGCACAAAGTCATATTTCCTTTATGGCTAACACATGTTCGATGAAAGCTGGGCTAAGATGGAATCCATGTGTAAAGCAAGCTAACCTCTCAAATATCTGACATCTGGAAGCTCCAAAACATGAGTGAGACTCAGTAGGCAAGGGTTGCGCAACACTTTGTTTTGGGTATATCTCCCAAAACAAAACCTGCGTAGCACACTTTGTTTTGGGTATATCTCCCAAAATGTAATAAATTTTTTCAAAACTGAAGGAGGTTATTTTATATGATAGTGTTGGGAAGAAATACCTCTCTCAGTTTCTCCAAATCCTTCCCCATCTTCTCACAAAATGATCTGCAAAACCATGGCTCAAAACAGGAAATTTACAAACTATGAAAAATGAGCTTTAAATATGCATTCATAATGCCTGATTTGTGACAATTGTGCGAAAAATGGAAGAGGTTTTTGTACTTTGGCCCGTTTTTAAGAACAACCTCTCTCAGTTTTCCATAATTGGTCTCTATGTGGTCGGAATTGTCGTTTCAAAAGGGTGTAAAAAACAGAGTATGTGCAACGCTGTGTAGAGAGCAAATCTAAGTAGCATTGTGATGCTTTGACCTGATGTTTTGGAGTGCTCCACTTGACTTGGCATGTGAATCACAGCATTGGTAATGATTAAGTATAAGGGGTATGATATCCCTTTGGTGTGGGAGTTATATATATATGAGAATGGGGTATTATGCATGAGGGTTATATGATATGAGTATGGGAAATGGTAATGTTAATATAGGGAATGGTTTAGAATGAAAGGGGGGAATACAATGAATGTAATATGATGATAGGTTAATGATATATGGGAAGGGTGTAGGATGTAAATTTATATGAAGGGGGATGAGTGGAAGGTAAATGGGTAAATGGGGAAATAGGAGGTGAAATGGATAAGCATAAGGTAAATAACAATGAGGGATAAAACTATAGGATGTTTCAAATGACCATACCTTGTAACCATCAGAACTATGACTGCAAATGAGCTTAATTTAGAAAATTTTGATAGACAAATGACTAAACCCCCTTTGACTTGACATGACAAAAACATGTGTGATCATGATTCCCATTAACTTGACACTTTTTCAGAATTTGAATGAACCCTTCATGTAAGAAACTCAAAGATGTCAGACAATGATCTAGAGGCTATGACAGTAGCAGTAGCCACATGCTTAACTACTCAAAGCTAAAAATTAAAGGATAAGGAAAAACATTTGAGAATAAAACTTATGACCCTAACACACATGAACAGAATATGAGCGGTAAACCAAGGAGTTTAGCTTGAAACCAATTTCTTTCGTGGCAATTCAAAGTATGGATCAAATCTCACATGTCAATGATTTAAAGAGAGGAAACCACAACCATGAACCCAATATGATCCCAAAATCTTCGCAACATTTCCATCATTAATAAAGTGGAAGCATAACCATTGATTGTATAACATGTTGAAAAGAGGAGAGTACTTAAGAATAGGGTACCGATGTTCTTTAACCTAGGATGCCATCTGAGAGTCATCCATTCGCAGATAAAACCACTTACCCTCCAAATATCATTGTTGTAATCGTACCACCCTATCCTAAAAAAATCAGAATAAAAAATGAGTTTCTAACAATCCAGATCAACCTTAATTAACTTCCTTCTTTTTCCATGAATGATGGAAAAAATTATGTGGATTACAAATATTGGCTTTCTCTAATAGTCAACAGCCATTTAATATATATATATATGTGCCGCCCTGGGTCGAAGCCATGTACTAAGACACACCACAAGAAAAAAGCACATTGGTGAGGGGCGAAAATGGTCACCATAAGCTCATTGGTGAGGGTCAAAAGAGTCTTCATCACCAAAAACTGGACGTCACTAAAGGTGGCG
>JAXQQM020068635.1:0-77882 GCA_034641835.2 Pinus albicaulis | reverse complement strand
AGTATTGTTATGGGAGTCGTTTCATTCATTACTTAGATCCTCCCTTCCATGCAAGGGTCAGAGAAAGCACTTATCTCTTGCGAGTAAGGCATCATTCTTATTGTAGTTACTAGCTATTGGAGAGTGGGGTGCAGAAAGCAGTGAACAACTCTTCACTGATCTAACGCCTCTCAATGTCACCCAAAAAAAGAAGATAAGTGAACAAAGGCCTCACTGTATACACCACAAAAAAGAAATAAGAAGAGAACACCCCCTCTGGATAACTTTAATTTTCAACCCCTTGAGAGCTTTCTTTGCTTCCCTTAGCTCTCTTTCAGAAAGGGCTTGGTTCTCTTTGCCTTCAATTTTACTACTTTCCCATAAATACTCAAGCACGAGAATGCTCTTGTAAAGAACTATTGCAGATAGGTCCAAGTTCAACACCAATCCATGAGCTATGGGCCTCAGACTTTGATAAAATCCCCTTGAAGCCACCATTGCATCGCCAATATCTCCACCTCGTTCAAATTGCTTCAGATAAAGATTTTGAGCCTCATTCGGATGCTCCCTCATGACCAGATCCAAGAACTGCAGAAGGTCCAAATTTAATTCTACATGTTTCTTATCATTGGTGTTTATAAATTGGCCCAAAGACACTCCACTAAACTCATAGCCACTATACTTCAGTGCCACCTAAAACTCTTTGACTATGGCCTCTTCATCTTTTTTTAGTTTAACACTGTATTTGCCTTCAGGCTAAAGTCATATTCTGATTTAAACATTGTAATATTCGGATTTTTTTTATTTTTTTTTTACCAAATTCTTAAAAAACTATGAATTTTTAGCGGGGTAAACGATGCCTAAAAATAAATGACTGTCTATAGTATTGTTTACTCTCTATAGGATGCGCAAACTCCATACCTAATGAAAAGACTGGCTTTTAATACCCCACCGGTTAAGCATAAACAAATACATCTCTTTGCCTTTTTCAATATCCAAAGGCCACTCTTCCTTTGAATTACTACTCATTTATAGACTCCGTCTCAGTCCCACAGTTGTCCTCTCACATCTTCCTCTCTTCGCCTGAAACAACACTAACCATATGCGCTTCACTCTTCTGACTGCTCATATATATATATATATATATATATATATATATATATGCATCCATGTCTTTAATTCCCATTCCCTCACTCCCCAGCCTTTACATTCCATGTGTTCACTTCACTCACTATTTTGGCTTCACGGTTTCTGCAATATAGCCAAATATGGAGACTTTCACTCACTGTATTTGCCTTCATGTTGAAAGAAATCTTTGCTCTAAAGTCGATTTCTTTTTATACGATGCAGGCTATGCACTTTTATTACTTAATTGATGAGCATTTGAACGTGTTGTTATGTCATCATCATTATGAGCTACTCTTCATTTCATAACCTGAATGAAGAATCTTGCAGAGCGTCTAGGATCTTTCTATACTCCGTTTCGTCAATTTCGTCTAGGTATCGCTTCGTTTTGAGATTATGCTCACGATACAAAGATATTATTTTGGAAACAACTAAGGGATAAATACGTATAAATCGTCCATGGCCCTGCTGTTGTGAGAATGATGAAAAATACCACCTAGATTTGCCACAAATAGCTGAAGTAAAGATAAATTGCATGGGGGTTCGTAGTTTAGTTAGTCGCACAAAGAGAAGTCTGGCATCGAACAGCTCACGAAAATTGTGATCGTTATGAATGTGATGGACATCGTCATTGACTGCTATAATGAATGCAATGCCTTTATGTACACTTTAAGTGCTAAAATCCTATATTGCAATTTTTTTATCTGTTTCTGTTTTATCGTGTGTGTGTGGACATGGCCAGCTAGAAGCTAATAGTTGCATCATCGTGTTAGAATAAACCTAGTGACGCGAAGAGCTTGTCATGGGCACTAGAGAGGGTGTTAACGAGCCCTGAGCTAAAGAGGCGAAAGGTGACGGCCCTGTGGTCAAGGTTGCAGGAAGCTGTGAACGACATGGTGCAGTTCATTATCGACAATGGTGATACGAACGACCCATTTTACGTCCTAGATCCATTACTAACTCTCTGTATATAGAATTCATAGTGTAAATTTTTCACTCCCGCATTAAAGTTAACACGGAAATTATTGGCATCAAGTCTGATAGGACCAATGGCTCTCTTGCCTCTGCCATATGGTCGATTAACGGGAACACGAGTGGCCTTAGATCTTCGTCCACTCTCCAACCTTTTTCTACTTTAGTAGATCCGAATGAAACAGAGCTCGAAGGCATCTGGACACTGCTAAATCCCTCGGCAGACTCCTTCGAAGAAGCCATTGATGTCGAGCAGCTGGCTTCAGCTAAGGTGGAGGCACTTGCGTAGGGATGGAAAGTACCCTAGAAGGCTCTTGAGTACTGATATTAGGATCCCTCATTTGGGAAGCCAGAACAGTTGCAGGAATATTAGAAATATGTTCTTGAAGCGGAAGACCTCGGGGTTGATCCGCTGAACCCCTACCTCTGCCTCTTCCCTGACCCTGTCCCTGGCCCTGACCCAGACCTTCTTCGCCTTGGTGTCAGCCTCCATTTCCACCTCTACCTCTTCCTATTCCTCTTCCGCCAGAGTTTCCTCCCCGATCCATAGCCAAAGAAACGAAAACGAACTACCGCTAACTGAAATTAAATGAAATCAGTCTCAAGTCTTCCCAAACTGCTGGAATCCGACCTGCTATGCAATCTTCCACACTTGATATAGAGGGAAAACTCCGAGTTTAATTTATGATAATGCAATAAACTTAAAACCGTAGCAGAGAGAATATTTCAACTTCCACTGCAAGAAACCTAGAAAGCCAACTGCGAAGAAAAGTGGACGACTGGTGCTTCCTCCGAATTAATAATATCACTTTTGGTTACCACTTTAAGCTTTGCCCAGATTTAAAACCAACACCCTTCAAACTCTCAAACTCCTTTTTTATAATAAGAGTCATTATTTTTCCTCAATATATATAAATTAGCAATACAGACAACACTGCAGATTGAAATATACTAGATGCATAGCACTCGATAGCAACCATAAACCATAAACATTTAGCAACCATAAACATCAAGATTTCAGTATAACATAACCAGCTAGGAGAACCTACTAAAATTACCATATCCATAAACTAATTCAATTTACCTCTTAGTGGACTGTAATTGGCATGTATTACAGCCAAAAGAACGCAACCATACACAACCATATACTTAGATCTAAAACTTGGAAAGGTTACTATTGTTTGCTCAATCTTTCTTGTCTAAGTATCTCCAAGAACACCAAAATTTTTAAAAGATCCGTCCCCTGAGGCAAAGCCCGTCCTCCTCCAGCCGTCCCAAAAGAGCTAAACCTAAAGCCACCCCAAGCATAAATTTAAAGTTTTTTATGAACTCCTCCTACGGGCTTAAATATTTGTTAAGTGCCCGCCAAAATCTAGTTGGGAAAACATTAATTTTTTTTATTTGTTTTGGGTTGGGTTTAGTTAAAAGCTCTTAGGCGGGAATTTAATTTTTTTTTTTTTAAATGTTTAGATTTTCAATATTTAATTTATTTTTTATATTAAAAAATAAAAATATTTAATCAATTAAAAATTATTTTATTTTATTTTTTCAAATTAAAAGTATTTTTAATATTTATCAAGAAAATCAAAGTGGTTTTTGAATAGAGTATATTACCAATATTGTTTAATGTTCATGTATTTGAAGGATATTGTCAATTGTATTTAGTGTTCAAGTAATAGAATGAAGAATGATTAACCTTCTAGGAGCCTGAGAGCCATGATTTTGTCGATCAATGATAATGTTATTGAGAATGTCCAAAATAGATCGAAATAATATGCAAACAAATAAAAAAAGTTAGTGTTGACACCTAATCCTATGGGATGAGTCTGCACATTTAATATTGTATATTATTTAATATTAGGAAATAAGGAAGGCCAAGAGTCATTGGGAGATGAATCCCAATAGCCTCACCTCCATGTATAAATACATATGCATTCTTCAGCTAATAAACATTCTGATTTGAGGAGTTACCTCCTGGTTTGACATGGTATCAGAGCCAGTCCCACTATTGGCATTTATGCCTGTGGTGTAACTCCCTCTCCTTTGCTCAGTCAGTTTTTAATAATAGTTTTTGTTGCTCCTACTTATTGCTATACTGTTATTCTGCATTTTTTTTTCTCTGCATAGCTCTGACATTTGCAGCTCCTGAAGATTCTGCAATCCTGCAGTTCCTGAAACACTGCAAATTTCAGCCTACCTCTGCAGTCCTGCAAAGATCCTATTCCAGATTTTTTGTAACAGGCCTCTCGGCCTCCTTCTCCCTCACCTACCCAACGCCCCTCTCATCTCTACGAGCGCTCCCCTTGGCTTCCCATTTCCCTGCGACCCCTTCTTCCCCAACGCCCTCTCCCTCAACGCTGCAACCTTCTCCCTACCCACCTCTCCTACGTGGGCTACTCCTTCCCAAAAAACTGCTCCCAAATACAACATACCACACCTGCGCACACCTGCTCATTCCTCTCATTCGCTATATACACCGCCCAACTATAACACGCTATCTACATTTCTACAGCACTGTCTAACTCATTCATACCCATTACACTGTCTATATTGCGTTGTCTTTGTTAACACCACGCCTCCACACTGCTTTGAATATGGTGGTGCTTCCAATATTTTCCATCGGCCTCTAGCGCATTTACTACGTTATACATATTAAACACTATATATAATGCTCCTCCCATATTGCCACAAGTTGTGGTATATAGCGCTCCTCCATTTTAATCGACTATTCATAACTCCATTGTCCTTAACTACGCTATCTATTCCTTTGTACTATCGCCCTCCTTGTGCATATACCGCTCTCTATTCCACGGTACCACTATCCTCCAATTCTACGCTTCCTCCACCAAACCATCATCATCGTACAAAACAAAGTCTCGTTGAGTCGGTGTCGTGTTATATTATATGTGGTCGAAAGGTCAAGGATAGGGAGTGTGGCTCGGGTTTGAACCGACAACCTCCACCATATTTCCGCCCACATTTTCAATACATATATTACCTCCCTCCGTTGATTGCTAATACGTTGTCTGTTCGGTGATCGCTGTCCCTTTTAATAATACCACCACGCTGCATATATATCACCTTTTAAAATCGCTCATAAAATACCGCCCTCCACGTTTCTATATCACATATGCCCATATATAACAGCGCTCTTTGATACATAATACCGCTCCACTTACCACCTTTTAAAACCGCCCCCTCCACTCGTATTTAATACCACTCCACTTCATATTATACCGCCCCCTCCCCAACCATATAATACATTTTTTTCCCCAAACAAAAAAAATATATATATATATATATTTTAGTGCGAGTCAGTCTTTTAGCAAAGAGTTTTGTTCCTTTTAATTGAAAATATTTCAGGTGGTATATTTTCCAGCAAAGAATTTTTTTTGTTTTCTCTCCTTCAAGAGAAATTTTCCAGCAAAGTTTTTTTTTCCTCCTTCAAAAGAAGATGACAGTCCCTTCATCTTCTAAAGAGGCTGCATACTTGGCACAGAGAGAAAAGAGACATGCTTCAGGTTCATCCAGAGGAAGAGATGGTAGAAGACGAAGAAGAAACTTCAGAGAAAAGGGGGGCAGACAATCTAAAACTCAGCAGCAAAGAAATCAAGACAAAGGTAAAACTAATGACAAAGACAAAGGTAAAGCACCTGAATTAGCTCATTCTGTTCTAGCACATTGTAACAATGGAGTAACTAAAAACCTATTTGATGTTTCATTTACTTCATGGAGAGATGATTGGTTGCTAGATTCAGGAGCAACATGTCACATGACATTTAGAAAAGATTTTTTGAAGAATTCACTGACAAAGTTGATGGAGCAGTATATTTCGCAGATAAATCCAAACTCAAGCCATCAGGGCTTGGCACAGTCAGGCTTAAACTGCCTGGTCTTCCAAATCATATCCTACATGAGGTTCTATACCTCCCTGAGTTGAAGAGAAACTTGTTGTCCCTGGTCGAAATCCGGCAGCAAGGACACTCAATTCACTTGTTTGATGGCAAGGCAGAGGTCAGAAAAGCATCAGATCACTCACTTGTCATGGAGGGAATAGAAGAAGGGAGACTCTTGAAGCTGAAAGGTTCATCTGATCATGCTCAAAACTTTGCATTCAGTTCACATCATGATGAAGGTACATTTCCATCAAGTCTTTTATGGCATGCTAGATTTGGACACTTAAACTATGACAGCCTTCGTTTGTTGAAGAAAAATGGTGTTGATGGACTACCTACAATTCCTATAAAACCTAAGGAATGTGATGCTTGTATTCTAGGAAAGCATAGCAAACAACCATTTCATGATTCACACTCCAGAGCACATAGAAAACTTGAACTTGTTCATTCAGATTTATGTGGCCCTATGCCTATTGCTTCTGCAAATGGAAAAAAATACATGATGACATTTATTGATGACTACACCAGAATGTGTTGGATTTACTTACTGAAGAATAAGTCTGATGCTTTGCAAACTTTCAAGAATTTTCATGCATGGATTGAAAATGATGCACAAACACATATTGGCTCTCTACGTACTGATAATGGAAAAGAATACACTTCAAACGAATTTGAAAATTATATTCGTCAACATGGAATCAAAAATCAAACAATTGTGCCATATAATCCACAACAGAACGGTGTAGCTGAAAGAATGAACAGAACTATTTTAAATATGGTCCGCTCCATGTTATTTTTCAAGAATGTAAAATTGATGTTTTGGGCTGATGCAGTTCTATGTGCTGTTTACATAAAGAATAGGTGTCCTTCAAGTTCAGTTAGAAACAAAACTCCTTTTGAAATGTGGCATGGCCACATTCCTTCGGTAAAGCATTTCAGGGTCTTTGGGTCCACCTGTTATGCCTTGATACCCAAGGGTCAAAGAAACAAACTTGGTGCTAGAAGTAGAAAATGTATCTTCTTGGGGTACTCCAATACCTCCAAAGGATATCATCTCTATGATGAAGCAAATAAGAAATTTGTAATAGCAAGAGATGTCATATTTCTTGAATCTTCCAAGAGTGACAAGGTTTTTGAGCGGCAACTTGATCGCCTGGATAGATTCACACATGCAAAGTCCTTCCAAGAATTTGATAATGTGATTCCACATCTTGAAGGGGGGATTCCGATATTGAATCAAACTGTGGAATCATGTCCTGAAGCACTCTCTCCCCCACATGAAGAAACAACCACGGATGACACATTGGATGATGTGATTGACAGAATTGGGAGATTGAATCTTGAATCAATCCCAACTCAGTCAAGTGGCCAACCTGGGCCATCTCAGAAAGGTCCTCCCAAATGGCTGACAAAGACACTGGAGAATGTTCATCCTGATGAGGTTGGAAAAATAGGAACAAGAAGTTCCACTCAACAAATCGAAGGTGATGTAGATAATTCTGATTCTCCTCTTGATATGGATATTGCTTATAACTGTGAATTGAGTTTGTCTACAGATCATGAACCAACTTCCTTCAAAGAAGCTGCTTCTCATGATGAATGGAAAGAAGCGATGCAAAAGGAGTATGATGCCTTGATAAAGAATGGCACTTGGAAGCTGGTTGAACCGCCTTTGGGAAAAAAACCAATTGGCTGTAAGTGGGTCTACAAGAACAAGTACAAGGTAGACGGCTCACTTGACAAGCACAAGGCCAGGCTTGTGGCAAAAGGTTTTGCACAAAAAGAAGGAGTCGATTATGAAGAAAATTCTGCTCCCACAGCAAAATGGACCACCATCCGGACTCTCTTTGCCTTAGCAGCTCAGAATGGATGGAAAGTCCATCAGATGGATGTAAAAACAACCTTCTTGAATGGAGATCTAAAGGAGAAAGTTTATATGTCCCAGCCAGAAGGATTTGTGGTAAAGGGTCAAGAACACAAAGTTTGAAAGCTTATAAAATCCTTGTATGGCCTCAAGCAAGCACCACGAGCCTGGTATGAGAAATTGACCGAGCATCTTCTGAAACTTTACTTCAAACATTTTGATCTTGATGATGCAACTTTTTTTGTTAAGAAAGTTGGAAAAATAGTTGTATATCTTGTGGTATATGTAGATGATCTTTTGATAACAGGAAACAATGAGAGCTATATTGCATCCATGAAGAAAGAGTTGAAGAAAGGTTTTGAAATGACTGATTTGGGTCATGTTCATTACTGTTTGGGTATTGAAGTAATTCAACATCCTAAATTCATATTTCTTTCTCAAAAGAAGTACATTGGAGATCTCTTGAACAAGTTTGGCATGGATGAATGTAATCCCTTAACCACTCCAATGGAACAAAACTTGAAGCTCACATCTATTGAAGGGAAGAAATTTGAGGATGCAACTAAGTATAGACAGCTTGTAGGAAGTCTTAGCTACCTGACCACCACTAGACCTGAAATTTCATTTGCTGTTGGAATCCTCTCAAGGTTCATGCAAAAACCTTGTGAAGGACATTGGTCTGCTGCAAAAAGAGTGTTAAGGTACTTGAAGGGGACTCAAGACTTTGGACTCAAATATACATAGGTAGGCGACTTCAGCTTGATCGGATACTCTGATTTAGACTTTGATGGTGACAAAGAAATGGGGGTGTCTACTACAGGTTACACCATGAGTCTTGGATCAGGAGCTGTCTCATGGAGATCACGCAAACAGTCAGTTCCAGCAGATTCCACGACCGAGGCAGAATATGTGGCAGCAGCTGAAGCGACAAAGGAAATTGTGTGGCTTCGGAAAATCCTGGAATATTTGCAGATGAAACAAATGTACTCCACACCACTCATGATCGACAACACTTCTGCAATAAAGTTGGCCAAGAACCCAAAGTTCCATGATCGAACAAAGCACATCAATACAAAGTACCATCTAATTCGACATCATGTTCGGGCCAAAACCATCCATCTACATCATTGTTCCACAAATGAGAAAACTGCTGATATCTTCACCAAAGCACTTGGAAGAGAAAAGTTTGAAAAGTTCAGATCGATGCTTGGACTCACCAACATCCCTTCGGATTAAAGGGGGGAATGTTGACACCTAATCCTATGGGATGGGTGTGCACATGTAATATTGTATATTATTTAATATTAGGAAATAAGGAAGGCCAAGAGTCATTGGGATATGAATCCCAATAGCCTCACCTCAATGTATAAATACATATGCATTCTTCAGCTAATACACATTCTGATTTGAGGAGTTACCTCCTGGTTTGACAATCATTACTTGCGGAAATTAAATTAATTGCATGCACACATTGAAACCATAAAAATTCACACATATGAACACAGTCTTTTAATAGGAAAGCTTGAAGCTAAAAACCCCAACTATCTGTATATAATATATGTCATAGAGATCATGTAACAATCTCATACAAGGCTGATCATATCAAGCTCTCAGTACAATACAATTGCTACACACTAATCAGGCCCGATCTAGCAAATCCATGCACTGATCTTTGCCACCTGCTAGCATGCCTCTACTGTGAAATCCCTGCTAAATATTGGCTTTAAATGAACTCGAATTGCTCTAGCCTCTCTCACACAATCCTCATTGGCATCTCCATCAATGTGTGGTGCAAACTCATGCAACACTATAGTCACAACTGATAGTCAATCTACTCTTTCACCTACCTCTCCACTGGTCTCCACTGAAACTGTCCATGCACTGTAGTTAACTGATGTATTCTTCAGTTGATTAATGAGTTAATAATTAGTGAATTAATTAACAATTAATTCACACCACTCTTACTAGTGTATCAATCAGTTAGACTAGATACAACTAGCTCAATTGTGTCTAACTGAGTTAAACTGAACACAACTCCATCAACCACTTCTACTAACTCCACCAAACTCTGTCACATGAGTTCTAACTGAAGTCTCCATGCAATAGCTCCACTTAACCCTCAGGAATAGTGTAATTCCTTCTGTCAGCTCTTGTGCCACATCTGTGCACTTAACTGAAGTGCTCCAAGAGAATAAGATAATGTTTATATTCCAAATATTATTAAGAGCTAACAATATTCGACATATCTATTTTTAGACTAGCAATCTAAAAATAGATTTCACCCAGTATGTCTAAAAAATAGAAGTCCATCTATTTTTCCAACTTGACCAACCATCCATAAATAGCATCCTACAACTCATAGAATATGATCGACATGTCTAAAAATAGACATAGTCTAAAAATAGACTTGCGCCAAAAATAGCCTACGAGCCCACTTAGTGAAGGCGACTCTTTTCACAAATCTCATCATCTTGTTGCAATCTCAATAGGCTAATCCATTCGCAATTATGTTCTGACTCCTAGGAACAAACACAAGTTCATACTCTACAAAGGTTTTCAGTAAATCCATAGCATCATTCATGTATGCTCTCAATCTAGGGTGTTTAGCTATATACTCTCAGTTCATTTGTTTTATGATTAACTCAGAGTCTCCATGAACAGTTATCCTTTGGGATCCTAGTTGTTTTAATAGATTCAAGCCTAGGATGAGAGCCTCATACTTCGTGATATTGTTTGTACATTTAAAGTCCAGTCTGAAGGCATGACTCTCAACATAGTCACTCTCAGTGTTATGTAACCACACTCCGGCTCCTGCATTCTTTCTAGTGCAAGACCCACCGAAATTCACTCTCCATAAGGGATCGTTTTCAGGTTTATCATCATTTTCCTCCCTAACGTTGGTTTCACTGTTATGTTGTAATATGGGGTCTGCATCATGGTGTGGAGTGTTTTTTTCTTCATGATGTGTATGGAATTCAGAGAGATGACCAGTCAGGTGTTTGTACTCTTGGTTTTGTTTACTCTGAGTTTCAGATTCAGTGCACTGTCCAAAGGTTTTTTATTCATTTTCTTGTATGTCTAGAGTGGCCATTATGTTAAAATCTATGGGCTCTACCCTATTGTTTGCATCTCTGTCTTCTAGCTCTGGCTCGTCTATGGATTCATCGTTGCAAAGGATAAAGTACTCCAGATCCGTGTGCACAGATTACAGAGGTGAATTTTTAGGTTTTTCAGGGTTGCTAACCATAAATTTCATTTGTGCCACTCTATACAATCTCCCAAGCTGGCTAAAGATAGGGATTGTGGCATATGACCCATCCATCTGCATTGTACCTTGCAACTTCGCTCCCCATGACCTTGATAGCAAAATTCCATACTTAGGTGGCACATCTGCCACTACAACATCCATAACCATGCATTTGGCTAGAATGTGGGTCAAGTTCACACATAGATCTTTGATTAGGCCAAGGAATTTTACTCTGCTGGACTCAAATGAATATAAATATTTATAAGGATAGGTTACCTCTAGGCCTAACTTCTCCATAACTACCTTAGGCATAAGGTTGTGTGATGCCCCAGATTCATGCATTGCATTGTGAAGGATCTTGTCATGGATATTGAGGCTGATATAAAAAGGAGGTACTACCACTTCCTGAAACTTCCCTTCTATCTTTGGACCAAACAAAAGGGCTTGTTGATCATCACTTAGATTGACAGTGTCACTGTTTTCACCTAGATTTAAAGCTTTCAAAATTTGGCCTTTATATACATCCTAAGTGGCCAGCTCAAAGAGTAGGACAGAAATTTTAATTTTAGTAATCTCACTCTCCAAATTGAAGGGAGATTGACTCTTTGTAAGACTCAACTCTGTTTTGTTAGCCACTACTTTAATGGCAGAATCAGTGTGCTGATTCTCACTATGTACAGTGTTTGTAGCTGTTTTATCAGGAGCATTAGCTGCAATGCTAGTGCTACTAGTTTGTTGATTTTGTTTATCAGTATTTTGGTTGTCTTTCTCTTTGTTCTTCCCAGAACTTTTAGCTCCTGATTTGTTACATTCAGTAGTCACTTTAGGAGTTTTCTCAGGCCTTTTCTTAATGGTAATCTCAGAAGCTTTTGGTTTGGAAGTGTCTAAGTTCTTCTTGCTTCTAAGTTCATATTGTTCTCTAACCTGCATGATTGCATTTTCAAATCCTAGCCTATAATCCTCAGATTATAACCTTTCCTCATCCCAATGTGAGTGTGAGGTTTGATTGTCTTCTATGGAACAGTTGTGGATTGAGTTGTCTATTTCCACCATGTTTATTGTGGTTCCCTCGGACTCTTCTATTATCCCCTCATCCTCATCAAGGAAATTCTCTTGAAATTGGGGTATGATTTGTTGATCAGAGTCTCTCTATCTGTTTGGAGGGTTGTTTCTCCTAAAATTCTGGTTCTGGTTGTGATTTTGGCTTATGCTCTAATTACTGACTTGGACAGTCAAATTTTCCAACATTTTTTCTAGTCTCTCCATGGTTTTGGCTAGACTGTCATACTTGGGATCAGATGTGGAAGCTGATGTGTCATCCCTATATGTTACCTTTTTCTCAGACCTCATTATGGCTCTATTTTCAATCAGGTTAGCTTCCACACTCACTGATCCTTTTTTCATATCTTCCAATGTGTTGTAATCTCTCTCCCTAAGCTGGTAGGCCATGTCAGCATCAAAGCCTTTAGGATATTTCACTAAAGCCATTCCTTGGGGAGGTTTCATATGTGGAGGAAGAGCATTGTAAACACTGTTAAACCTTGTAGAATAGTCATGGACACTCTCTCCTACATTTCTTTTAAGATTCTTGTATTCTGCTAGGATTTGGAGAGGGTTGGTCTTGACTTCCCATTTGTTTATGAAGGATTAATATAAAGAGGGAAGATCATGGATACTATTAGGAGGTAGGCCCTTAAACCACTTCTTCACATCACCTCCTAAAATCTGGGCAAATATTCTCATCTTGACTGTTTCATCATCTATCTCCATATATTCAAAGGAATCTTCCATCCTATCTACATGGTGTTGAGATGTGGTAGACTCTTTTGTAGTGAAATGTGGGGCTTTTGACTGATAATCATTGGGTAAAGGCATTAGGGGCTGTGGTAACACCAGAGGTGCATACCAGGCTGCCATAATGGTGTTTTGAGGAGGTAAAGGATTGGCTTGAGCAGCAGGTATGTGGATGACAGGAATACTATGACTAGCAACACTCTATTGAGCTGATTTAGGGTGATAGAGCCCCACGTTTTGAATGAAATGAATATCCGAAGGTGTAGATGGAGGGGTATCTCTATCCCTAAGGTGTTGACCACTGTGAGATGGTGAACCAGGAAGCTCAAGGTTTGAATAGATCTGGTGGTGGAAATAGACAGTTAGATTTCACCGATGGGATTTCTTTGGAAGGCTGGGCGAAGAAATAAACTTTAATGTTATAACACCAAAGCTCTAATGTTTGGGCGGAAGAAATGATTTTCAACGTAAAACATAAATTTTTGACCTTTGGAAAAATACAAAGGAAATCGATGAAAAACACATGAAATGGGGCTTTAGATGGTGGGATCGGCATGGGTGGAGGGTGATTGATTGTGGACCATTAGATCTCAGGAGGAGATCAACGGTTGAGATGCCACGATGAAACTCCATGGTAGCCTGATGAAAAAACATGAATGAGGAACACGATGGAATGAGGACTGTAGATCTGTATATATCGACAAGTGAGACTGCAGGGAAGAAAATTTAGAGGTGGGAGAGGGGAAGTGGTTTCCAGGAGAAAACAACTATTTTCATGTTGGAAAAGGGAGGTTTTGAAATTTTCCCAAAATCACGCGATATGGTCCCCCGACCAACACGTGGCAAAATGAAACCACCCATATCGCGTGATTTCAAACTGTTAATCTTCGGACGAAGAAAAAACACGATATGTATGCTGGCCATTGGATCTGGGGCTGTGAGATCTAATGGTGCAGGAAGGAGCGTGATGTGGGGAGATGCGCGGTTGGTAAAGTGGGGACAAGTCATAGGCGGTTTGAATGTGGGCCATCCGATCAGCAGCATGAACGGCTGAGATCTGAGGAGGGAAAGCAAAGGCAGAGGGACATGGTTAATGGGCGGGAAGAATCCTAACCGTTGGATCCATGGGATCGACGGTGGATATTTAAAGAGGAAGCGGAGGTAAAAGGGCCAAATGATTAAACGAGAGAAAGGAGGGTCGTCGGATCAAATGGGATGGACGGCTGAGATCCAATCGCAATCAGAGAAGTCAGGGGCCAAAACTTCGATGGGTTTATGTAGCGATTGCGCATGGACTATCAGATCAGCATAATATTGACGATCGTGATTGGATCGGGGGTAACCAATCGGGGACACAGGGGTGGTGAGAGAGCCAATCCTGGGCGTTGGTTCTTGTGGATTCAACAGCCAGGATTAAATTGAAGATTAGCCAATCGGGGAATCGGAGGGTGGCACAATAAGCTTTTGCGATTGGCGATCGGTGCGGTGGTGCGCTAGCTGTTACATATATTCAGATCAACGGTGGATATTTCATCCACGATTAATAGAACATTTCTTCCTCGGATCAGAAAATTTCATTTTAACAAAGAAATGCGCTCCCATCAAACTTCCAATTGTGATTAGCTCTGTTGGGCTTAATGCCTGGTCTCAACACTCGGTTATATGTGGAAAGGGGATGGGGGCTTAGTTGAAAGGGGCTTAGGCCTGTCATAAGGTAGAAGTGGGGTTTTTAGGCTGAAAACAGGGTTTTTGAGGCCTTAAAAGGGGTTCCAATAGAGGGAAAAAATGGGTTTAAAATCAAATGAAGGGATTTCACATGATTTTTTAAAGGGAATTGGGTGATTTAGAAGGGATTTTGAAGGTTTTTAGTGAAATTTGAGAAGGGCAGAAAGGGGTTAAAATGGGGAATTTTTCAGGGGTAAAAAGGAAGCAGATTAAGGCTTTCTGAGCACAATTTTTCATAGACAGTGAGGCATTTTGGATGGAAACAGAAGTGAAGATCTTTTCAAAGGCAAAGGACATGTAGAGGCTTCAAGAATGAGAGATTTTCAGAGGAAATTTATCTCTTTAAGGCTCAGAAAAATATTTAGCCACCTTTTTTCTTGACAAAAAATCTATAGGTGGCTAACAATGGCTCCACATGGGGATGGCATATTTTTGAAGATGTCAAGAACTTCAGAAATATTCTTTGGGAAGTAGGCCAGATGCCCGATCCTTGAACCATATTTCTTCTTTAATTCATCTGTTACAAAAATGATGGATATTAATCAGCAGAAAACATTCCCCAAACAATCTATCTACCCATCTTACAGTCCTAATATTTTTTCTTCAAGGTGCATTTGAATTTGCAAACCTTCTTCATCATTTTTTTTTATTTGAAAGCAGAAAAAAACTAGTCTAATTCTACCCTTATTCCTCCATGAGACCAAATTAAAAAGTTGGTCTCATAGCTTCTCTACCTACACTAATATCTGCTAGGATTAAATTGTCTAGCAGATTTCTTTCTCTACATTCTACAATAGAAATTTAAAAATAGTCAAACTAGGATTAGACAGTCTGGTTTGCTATGGATCCATGGCATAAAGACAGCTGCACATGAACTAAAGTTGCAAAAACTTGAAAACAAAATCTTGAAGGCTTGAAATCTTGAAACTTTGAAGCATCCTTCTTTTCTTTGTGACTCAAGTTTTGAGATTTTTAGAGTCACTTTATTCTTCACTTCAGCTCTGGTTTTGGGCTTGTTAGAGCTGATTCTTCTTTCTCCTCTGCTGGTTCAGATTTTGAGCATATTAGAACCATCTTCTTTACTTCCTTTGGCTCAGGTTTTGATCATGTTAGAGCCAATATTTTGCACTTCAGAGGTTCAAGTTTTGAGCATGTCTGAACCTCTCTTTCTCTCTTTTTTGAAACATTTTCTCTTTTTCTTGAAAAAAAAACACTGCAATGGTATTTACAATGGAAATGAAAACTGTAAACTGGAAATCAGCAGTAGTAATGCTTGAGCATCCTACCATTGACAGGACCCCCAAGCAGATCTGTACCATCTAGCTCTTGTAGAAAAAAGGAATTTGGACCAATGATGGATTGGATGATGTAAGGACTCTACCATAAACTGTCAAATTTTCCATGATTTCCTTTGTCTTCTCTCCTAGAGTCCCACTTTAGAACCTTATCTCCAATTTTGAAGTCACAAGCTTTTGTTCTTTTGTCAAACAACTTCTTAATATTTTCCTGCACTTTTAGAGCTCTGTTATAGACTTCTTCTTTGGTTTGTTGGAGATGAATTGTTTGATTTATCCTCCTTACCATGTTGTCCTCTTCTGTCTGGATCTCTTGGACTAGTTTAATCACTGGTACCCCTAGGCTGGTAGGAAACACTGCCTCTATTCCATAAACAAGCTGATATGGTGACATTCCAATGGATTTCTTTGTTGTTAGCCTATCAACCCATAGAGCATGCACTAATTTGTTATTCCATGATTTATTATTCTCTTTAAGCAGCTTTTAGATAATGGTCACCAAGCTCTTGTTTGATGATTCAGCTAACCCATTACCTTGTGGGTAATAAGCAGTTGAATGACCGAGTGCTATCTGATACCTGTGATAAAAATCAATCATTTTCTTAGATCCAAAAGCAGCAACATTATCAGTGGTTGTCTTTTTAGGGCAGCCAAATCTAGAGAGGATGTGGTCTTCTAGGAACTTAATGATGTGGCATTCCTAGAAGGTATGGCCTCTATCCATTTTGTGAAGTAGTTTGTGGCTGCAAGGATCCACTTGTTTTGTGCAGAAGAAGCAGAGTGTATTTCTCCTATGAAATCTAGGTGCCACTATTGAAAGGGAGCTTCAACAGTTATAGGTTGTAATGGTAAAGGGAGAAGCTTCCTTTTGCCCTAAAAAATCTCGCACTTATGGACGGAAATTATCATTTTGTGGATGTCATTGAAAAGTGTGGGCCAGTAATAGCTAGCTCTGAGTATCTTGTTAGCAATGGCTTTCCAGTTTAAATGGCCTCCACACTCTCATGCATGGAACTCCTGTTTAATCCTCTCTGCTTCGGTTTCAGGCAGCCATTTAAGCAGCAAACCATTTTCATTTTTCCAGTATAAATATTCATTCAATATGCAATAGTTTTTGGCTTTTAACTTTATGAATCTAGCCTTAGTCTTTGATAAATCAGGAGGGGCATTGAGTTTTGTGAGTACATACAGGATATCAGAATACCAAGGAGAGTTTTGAAATTGTTCTTCAATAGTAGGATCGAGCAACCCTTCATGTTCATCCAAGGCATCCACCATGTTTATGTCAAGGGCTTGCAAGTTAGATTCAGCCATTAGTTGAGCTAAGCCTTGACCTTTGATCAGTTTTGTGGGTTTTATTTCCAAGTCATACTCTAATATTACAGTAATCCATTTTCCCCTCTTTCCATCCAGATCTTGGGAAAAAATGTCTTTCACCACTATGTTTGGCATGTAGGCAATGATGTGAGAATGTAGTATATACACCCTAAAGTCTTTCAAGGTCTTTACCAAGGCATAGGCCTGTTTTTCCATTATGTTATATTTTAAGGGCGCATACCTCAAAGCTTTACTGAAGAAGGCAATGGTATGTTCCTTCCCCTCTTGATTTTTCTGCAGCAGAACTGCAACCATTGTATGCTCGGAGGCAAAGGAGAATATTAGGAAATCTTTTGAGAAATCTGGATTGATTAGGACAGGTGCCCGGGTGAGTGCAAGTTTAACTAATTCAAAAGATTTTTTAGCCTCTACATTCCATTTAATCCCTACATCTTTTTTTAGCATGTTTGTCATATCCCTGAGGTGCTCAGCTAAGTTGGGAATAAACCTCCTTAAGAAGTTAATTTTCCCAATAAAGGACTGCAACACTTTTATGTTTCTCGTGTGGGTAATCTGCAGTATTCCCTCAACTCTTTGCGGATCTATCTTAATCCCCTTCTCTGATATAATATGGCCAAGGAGCATACCTTCTTGTAAGCCAAATACAATCTTCTTGGGATTTAAAGACAGACCGAACCTTCTACATTTTTCAAGAACTGTTCTCAGATGTTTTAGGTGCTCCTCATCGGTCTTGGAGTAGACTGTTATGTCATCCAGATAGATGACAATGAAGTGCCCTATTTCCTCCGAAAAGGCTATGTCCATTGCTCGCTGTAAGGTCGCACCAGCGTTCATTAGTCCAAAAGGCATTTTTACGTACATAAAAGTTCCCCACGGAGTGGTGAAAGCTGTCTTGAGTTGGTCTTCTGGGAGTACTAAACTTGCTTATAGCCTGAAAATCCATCTAATAGGGAGATCCTTTTTGAGCCAACTACCCTCTGCAGGATATGTTCCATCTTTGGTAAGGGGTAATTGTCTTTAAGTGAAGCTCTATTAAGGTTTCTGAAATCGATTTATAGTCTAATCTCACCTGTCTTCTTTCTCACAGCTACAAGGTTGGAAAACTAATTGGAGAACCTCACAGTCACTATAATTCATGCCTCGTACATCTTCTTGATTTCCTTTTCGACTAGAGGCAGTTGTTTTGGGTTAATTCTGCGAAGTTTCTGTCTAAAGGGTTTTTGGTTTTCTTTCGAAGGGATCTTGTGTTGGATAATCTTCGTATCATAGGATTTTAAGTCCTCGTAGCTCCAGGCAAACACATCGATGAAATCTTTAAATAAGTCAATATATTTATTTTTCATATCTGTTGTTTGGGCTCAACCTAGTCTCCTAAATTGAGTTGATTTAATTGTCAACCAGGGTTGGTAAACTGCTGAAGTGAAGTGCACTGTATGTGCCTAGGTGTTTGTTTCTTAATGTGTTGTGTTTAGTGTTTTATGATGTTTTTGGTCTTTTGATGGTTTTATGTTCACAAGGAAAAGAACTAAATGCTAGTGGAAGGAAGCTACTGGTCAAAAACAGAGTGAAGCCTAATTTGTTGCTGACAAATGAAAAATGCAAATGCAAATACTGAAACAGAATTAAACTTAAACTATGACTAAGCATAATACAAAGCTTGATAATGACTTCAAGAAAATGAATCAAAACATAAACTTAGCTTGTCCAATTCTTTCATTAAAGGTATTTTGGAAGAGCTTGAGAAATGGTCAGCTAAGTATACAAATTCTCCTAACTAAACAATTAAACAATCAGCTTATAATGATACAACATTTTATCCATGATTAAAGATTTGTTGAAACATATTTGGAGAAAAACATTGGAAACATCATAAGATCTCTACTCAAAGACTAGCTCCTAATTCTATTCTGCAACTTAGTTTAACATCACTAAACCTCACTCAAAAGTTATAGATTCCTTTTTAAAGTAGTCTTTTGAGGAAAGGCTTTGTTTATGAAGTGGTAAAGAAGTTGCAAAAGTACTTCAGGCCTTGGGATGATACTGTCTTCTGTTCAGATGGTTATGAGTCAATTATAGATTTGGAACAAAAGAGGTTTTGTAAATAATGAAGGCCGTATTGTTTAAGTTTAACAACTAATGTAATCTAATATGCAGTGGATGACAACTAAATGTGGAATGTAAATACAATGAGCTAAGCTAAAACTGAACTAAGATGTCACTAGTCTACAATAAACAGTGCTGAACTAACAAGCCATTATCAAACTTAAAACAAAAATGACAGAGCATGAATTGAATACAATTTGACTCCGGAGTACCCTAACTAAGTTATCATGCATTAATCTATGGGATTCTACAGCCTGTTTTGTCCATCATGAATAGTATTTTGGAAGAGCTTGTTAGAACAATCCTGGCTGTACAATTCAATGCAAATGCAAACATAAATACTGAAAGCAATTTAAAAACTAAGACATCACAGCTATCTCCTACCCATCATTATGATATTTTGGAAGAGCGTTTTAAGAGTAAGATCAACTATGCTACTTAGTGCAAACAAAAAACTGAAACATTCAGTATCACAGTCATGCCTTAGACATCATAAGGATTTTTTGGAAGAGTTTGCTTAGTATAAGTTCAACTGTGATAATGAACAAAAGAAATTACAAATAAATCCTACAACACTACAACCATTTCTCATTCATTATCATGATCTTTTGGAAAAGTTTCTTCTTTTGGAAGAGTTTCTTAGAACAAGTATAGCTATAGTGACTAATGAAATTAACTATGAACTCAAACTTCAAAAATGTGAAAACAACTAAGATACTTATCTAGATTACGAAAGTAAATTCATGCAGGAGGCAGGGGCCCTCTACCACCAGACGGAATATAACTCAAAATCAACTCAACGCGTTCAAATCAATGCTGTCTTCTTCATTAAATGAAAATAAATTGAAACTGAGTATTCTGTGTGTTCAGAAATATAGCATGAAATCTAAGCAAAATCTAGACAAAATCTAGAGCTATTTCTCGGTTTCCCAAGTGCTTTTATAACAAATTTACATAACAGAACTTGCAACAATTCGAGGATCATTGTCTTTCCTTATCAAAATGATACTAGGACTCTTAAAGTGGCAGCGTAAAGAGAAAAAGGACATCTGGACTAGGACAGTCCTATTAGAAGTCTGCCTCCTTAAATGAGTTCCGATGTACCAAAACCACGTCCAGAATTCGGTTCATTCTTCATGGTGAGAAACGAACAATGAGAACACAACGTGGAATATACCCATGTGTGGCTTTTCCTAAGAGAACACCTGGAACATGCTTGAACATGAAGACAACTGTAGAATTTCCAGTTAGCTACGGAATGTTTGCATTCTGCAGCTAGTTCCGGTCAAAATGCATTACAATGACAAAATCACAAAACTTAGCAAGTTAGCCATGTTAATCATTCTGAAAGTAATTTTAACTAATTTCATTGATCATTTGGATATGGGATAACAATGGATAAAGGAAAATGAGGTAAAGTAAGATGAAAGAAAGCACAATCTTGGGGCTCAACATACCCCCACTGCTAACTTCTTGCATGTCCTCATGCAACTTATTCCATAAACTCAGAGACTTCTGCAAGAACATCTAATCCTCTCCTTCTTCTTTGCCTGGAAGTTAAAGGTCTTTTGGGTTTTCTGATGACTATTTTGAACCTTAAGTTGATAAGTGCCCTGATTAGTTTCTTGTTCCTATTTTTCAACTTTTCATTAGCCTTTTCCACTTTGTCCATTTGTAGAGATAAGGTTGAGTTCATACTGGTTTTGAGTTTGACTTGTTCCTTCAGAATATCATTCTCATTTTTGATATGTCTATTAAGTACTTCCAGCTCATACCTATCCCTTCTTAACACATCTATTTCGGACAGTGGAGGACTAGGAGTTCTATCTCTACTCTTTGAAGCTTTCCTTTCCAATGTTTCAACATAGTCATAAACTTCTTGCTGAGCAGGGTCAATTTCAGGGGTTTCTTCATTAAAATCTTCTTCAACATCTTCTGCAATAGATGTTTCCTCATCTTCTATATTTATCACCCCTGTTTGTTTGATCTGAGTTTTCCTTATTTTCCCCATGAGTCTATGGCTTCTTCTTGGCTGGGATGATCCCTCTCCTTTTTATGTGGCAGATTTTCTGATTACCCTCTCTTTCTTAAGTTGTCTCTTAATTTCAGTCAACTTCTCTGAGATTATTTCTTCACTACTTTCCTGTACTGTTTTGTCAATTTCAATTTTAGAGGCTCTCCATTTTCTGCTTCTCCTTGTAGGCTGATGTTCAGGTGAGGGCTCTTTTGGTTCCTCAAAATGATTTCTTATCAAGAAATTATCCCAAGTATCTTTTGTTTTGGCTAAATGGTGTTCAATTAAAATCTTAACCAAGCCATGATGGCATAGAGTTGTCTCTAGGAATTGGACTCTCCTTTGAACACAAGAAGCCATCTTTTTCAAACTTTGAAGCAAGAAATAGGGAAAATTTAGCTCTTCCTCTAGAAAATGCATTATCAATCTAATGTGCCATATCTACCTTCACATGTGATAAATTTTTGTAGAATAAGCAATATGTTTCTCCATTTATTTTTTAATGCAGAACTTGGAATTCCCTTTTTAAACACAGTGACATCCATACCTGGTGATTTTAGGATTTTCTTCCATGATTCATTGTGAAATTCTCTGTTTTTAAACCATCTCTCTCCATGTCTAAGAAATATTGTTGCTTCTGCAATAAAAACCTCTGTGACAGTGAATTTAACATCTCCAACTTCAACCTTGACTCCTTTGAATGACCTTGCAAATGTTTTAGTGACTTCTTTGTGGAAGCCATTAAATTTCTCAAGAAATTGTAGCCATCCTGCCTGTTGCAACATTGCTCTACTTTGAGGGTATCCTTACAGGTATTTTGTGCCCACTGGTTCAGTTCTTACAATGAAGCCCATAATCTCTTCTTCAAACTTTAGATTAGTACTCTTTCTGCTCACGGAAACAATAACTTCAACCTTCAAACTGATATACCTCTGGTTTATGGTGATAGTGCCTCAAATTCCAAACTGATATATCTCTGCTTCACGGTAATAATGGCTTCAAATTCCAACTAATATACCTCTGCTTCACGGTGACAATGGCTTCAAATTCCAGACTGATATACCTCTGCTTCACGGTGATAATGCTTCAATCTCTGCTCATGGTGATAATGCTTCAATCTCTGCTCACGGTGATAGTGGTTTGATATTTCAAATTGATATACCTCTGCTCACGGTGATAGGGATATCTCTGTTTTGCGGAATGAAATGATGAAGGGCTGGCTACGGAATGGAGTAATGGGAAGTGGTTACGGAATCGAGTTAATGAAGTGAGGTGAAGAAAACAAATCAATGAGTGAAAAGACTGCGAAGATTTTTTACAACGGATTCAGAGATCATCATTAAATGATTTGGCTGGGTGACGTAAGGAAATCAAACACTTCAGCCTTTTAACCGCTTAAATGATGTTCAGGTATAGAATTTGAAATGAAAGATTTTTGTCCAAAGTTTTGTGGAGGGTATATTTGGCATGATCAATAAAAATAATCAAAACAACTTTTTCGAATGATTCATAACTAAAACTATACTAGAGTTTATGACATGCCATTATAATCAAAACTTTTTACCTTTTCTTTTCATCTGCTTCTTGTGGTCTTTGTATACTTTGTTCTCCTCTGGAAAAGTCTTCATAATCCTTCTTGATTTTACTTGTTCATGGTTACACAGGATCATCTTGTTGCAATTCAAATGTCTGCTGATTAGTGCCTTCGGGATCTGTAGCTGCAGAATGACTGTCTGACTGCGGAAAGTCTGATCAGCTACAGAATGTCTGTTTAGCTGCAGAATGTACCTGTAGAGAATTTTAATCATGGAATGGAGTGGTTTGGAATATGAGTGAAATGTTATATGGCATGAATGAAGATGGATGATGAAAACATGATATAATGGGATATATATGAAGTGAATGATGAAATGGAATGAACTACAATTCATGAAATGGAGTGGAAGAACATAAGAAATGGCCTGCAATCCATGACATGTGTTATTCATTTGCAGAAAAACATCAAACTTTAAATTTTGATATGGAAATGAGGTGGATGAAGTATGGAATGAGATGAATGAAATATGGAATGAAGTGAAGTATGAATGAATGAATTAAATGGAGTATGGATGGATAATGGAATGAAATGAAATGAGATGGATCATAAGTATAATGAATCTGAAATTATGATTTTATAACAGCTGCTTGCAAAAACAAAATGGAAAAGTTAGAGTGTCAGAGAGACTCTGATTTTCACCCTATATTTTCTGTATAAACATGCCAATCAATGATTGGTTTTCATGTTTATACTTTATTTATTTATATATTTATATATTTATTTATTTTTAAAGAAATGCTTCAGAAAATTCAATCAAGTTGATGAAGAAGAAAGATTCTTCTTCATTAACTTCACATCACTATTTTCCTGGAACTTCTTAACAAATTCTTCTCTTGAGAGTGGTTTGTGATATAGCTTTAATCTATGACCATTCACAAGAAAAGTGACCTCTTCTTCATCTATTGTCCTAATTTTTACTGCTCCATTGTCAAAAATTTCAACAATTTCATATTTCCCAAGCCAATGTGTTTGAAATTTACCTTGAAAATCCTTGAATTTTGAATCAAACAAGAAAGCCCAGTCACCTTTGAATTTCTTCTCTTTGATGTACTTATCATGCCATCTAGTCCTTTGGTGTTGGACTAGACTTTTTTTCTGAACTGCATATTATCTGATCTCATCCAATTCATTAATCTACTCCAATCTATGCTTTTGTGCCTCCGTTAAATCAAGTCCTAGCTAAACTGCCATTTTGAAGGTTTGAATCTGGAACTTTATGGGAAACAAAACTTGCTTTCCATAAACAAGTTCATAAGGAGTATGGCATGTTGTGTTTCTCCATGTAGTTCTATAGGCCCACAAGGCTTCAGGAAGCCTTTCTACCCAATCTCTTATATGTAAATGAACAGTCTTTGTTAGGATTCCTTCAATGACCTTATTAGTAGATTCCACTTGACCATTTGCTTGTGGATGATAAGGAGTAAATTTTCTATGCCTGATTTTGTATCTCTCCATCATCTGTTCCACTAGCCTTGATGTAAATTGAGCTCCTTGATCTGTAACAATTTCCCTTGGGACACCAAAATGAGTAAAAATATTCTCAAAAAGAAAAGAAACTACAGATGCTTCATTAGCAAAAAGTAATGGCTTGGCCTCTACCCATTTGGTAACATAATCAGTGCAAACTAATATATATCTCTTTTGTCTTGATGGAGGACTAATAGGTCCTACAAAATCCGAAGCCCATTTTTCAAAAGGTTCAATATGTACCTGAGGTTGTAATGGCATCTCACCTGAAGGAGAAGGTTTCCCTACCCTTTGGCAACTGTCACACCTTTTGACATACTCTTTAGCATATTTAAACAAGGATGGCCAATAATATCCTAAATTAAGGATCTTATAGGCTGTCCTCTTATCAGCAAAGTGTCTGCCACAAGGTTCATCATGACATGCTTTGAGAATCTCGGGCATCTCATCTTCACGAACACATCTCCTAATGATCAAAACTGGACCTGCCTTGTACAACTCATTAGCAACCCATGAATATTTTGCATCACATAAAATGATTTTTCTTTATCTCTTGCATTCATTATTGAAGGAAATTTTCCTCGAAGCTAAATTAATTAGCAATATCAGCAAACCAAGGAGTTTGAGTAGAAATTGCAAAAAGATATTCATCGTGAAATTGATCTTCAACTCGGAGTGTCATCTTTGATGTTATGGAATGAGATGGGAAATCAGCTACCTGTATTATTTCGTGCCTATCTAGAATGGTAATGTTGAATTCTTGTAAGAGCAATAACCATCTTATGACTCGCCATTATTAATTGATTTATTCATTAAGTATCTAATTGCGTAATGATCAAATGTGAAAAAAGTTTTGTTACCGTTATATAGTAAACTAACTTGTTTATGGCAAGCAACAATAGCGAAAAACTCTTTTTCGCCATGATAGTTTAATTCTCCATAGAGTCAAATTTTAATCGGTATAATAGATGGCATAAGGAATTGAAAGTCTTTTGCCCCAATACCGCTCCTAGAGCCGTATCGTATGCATCTGTTGAGATATGAAAAGGTAACTTCCTGGGCTAGGTCCCCTCTTTTTTAATATAGGTGGCTTCAGAAATTTTGGTTTTTAGGCCCCAAAGGCTAACTAGCAATCGAAGTCCATTTGAATTCACAATCTTTGTAAGTACCAAGAGTGGAGATGCTATCTTGGTGAAGTTTTCTATAAGTCTCCGATAATATCCTATAAATCCTAGAAAACTCCTAACATATTTTTGATTAAATTTGGAATAGATAAGTTAGAGATGACTTCAACCTTTGACTCATCAACTCTAATCCCATCCTCGAAATATGATGCCCTAAAACAATACCTTCGCAAACATCATGAAACATTTCTCATGACTAAGTGAAAGATTTGCTTCGACATCTCTTTAAAACTTTTCCAAGTTTTCTGCTTATTCAAATGTGTTTCCATAAACTCGTGAAATCATCCATGTATACCTCTACACAATCTATGTATTAGATCTCGAAAATTCCTAGACACGCTCTTCGAATGTTGCAAGTGCATCGCATAATCCAAATGGTAATACTCAAGCATAAGTACCCCAAGGACAGTAAATGTGGTTTTGCTCCTTATCTTCAAGTGCTACCGGGATCAGTTGTAACCACTAAACCCATCTAGGAATGAGAAGTACTTTTGCCGCCTAATGTTTCTAACACTTGATCTATGAAAGGTAAGGGAAAATGGTCTTTAAGAGTAGCTTCTGTTTAGTTCCGTAGTCAACACATACCTCCATTTACCATTTTTCTTTGGCACAATTACCAAAGGAGAACCCAATCGACTATCCGAAATAGGATAGATGAAGCTGACATTTAACAATTTTTGCAATTCTTCTTTAACAATCTCCCTAAGATTTGGATTCATCCTTCTTTGAGGTTGTCCGATTGGTTTGCAATTTTCCTTCATATAGATGTGATGAGTGCAAGTCTCTGGGGCTTATCCCTTCTATGTCGTTGTATTCCCAAGTATGTTAAGAATGTCTTCGTAATACTTTGACTAACTCTTATTGTTGAGATTTTTCTAGGTTCTTATTTATGTTTAAAGTTTTGCCCGGAAATATCTCACTTGTAGAGCCGCCAAATTTATCCATGTAACGAAGAGATATCTGCCTTGATGACAAAAACTCAATGTTGGATCCCCTTGAAATGATTCATGTTTGTGTTCGAGAGGATTCAAAGTTTTCTAGAGTATTCGGGACTTGATTATCTTCACTAATTTCTGAAATTGTGAAGAGAGGTTATAAATCTTCTCTTCATCCTCTATCCATTGGGTGTCATCTAAATCCGTAATTGTCCTAGCTGTAGGATATAAAGTGAATTTTAGTTGAACTACCATCGTAGATATACATATCACCGGATCTACAACTAATAAAAGCACGCTGTATCCAACCAAGGTCTTCCTAATATAAATGATGTCCTCCTAGATTATTCTTAGGAGTTAGGATCATGAAATCCACAGGGTACTCCCAAGAATCTAGGGACCGGAATGCTCCTATTACCCCATCCGGTTTGACTGCCGTATCCGTCGCTAATTGTAATAGTCGTGGGTGTAAAGAGAAGATTAGGAAGTTTCGGCTTATCCATGATTTGTCTACTCATGATATTGATTGCTGCTCCTAAATCAATGAGTGTGTTTTGGATTTCAATTCCATTGATGTGAATTTTGACAACCGGATTTCCCGGGTCAAGATACTTTGGAATAGCAATCTTTCCCAACATAATGTCCGTTATTTGTCCTACCATTGAATTTTCTTTGTTTCTCTTATTCTTTTTCTTGTTTCCTTCATGCTTAACTCCTTTATTGTTTTGCTAAAATTGGAATTTCCTTGATGGCTTGTAATAATGGAATCTTAATGCAAACATTTCTCACCATCTAGGAAATCATAATTAGGCAATTACATTCTGTTTTTCTACACCTCTATCAATTTGTAATATTTCCGGAAAGGGAGGTATAGAAGTAGATGTGGATGGTTGCTCTAATACAGGAGTTGGAAATTATTGGATCTTTTTGTTTTAATTTTTCGTGTTTGGGTCTTGAAAAGATGTGTCTTCCTCAAGACTTTTATTCACCCGTAGAGAGTCTTCCTCGTAGTTATCTTGCTCTCCGTATAATCATTGCATGTTTCCTTTTCAAGTATTCTTCCTGCACTCAAGTTGAACATCACTAAGGTCTAGAGGAGTAATTAAATACAAAACTATTGGCCTTCTATCATGTATGTGTTCTCGAGGATTTTTATTATTGGGGCTCTTGGGAGGGCTTTGAGGCAGGCAATTGATTGATTTTTGAGGGAATGGTAATGGAAGTGGTTGATTTTAATGTGGAAGGTTCGATGATGTTGTCGAGATTTTGTTGAAAATTTTGTTGAAGATTTTGAGGAAAATTTTGTTGAGGATTTTGAGGATAAAAATGTGGGTATGGTGGATAGGATGGTGGATAATCGATAATATCGAGATATCTTCCATAGGGATTTTTTGTCTTGTGCCCAAGCTTGAGATTGATTTTGAAATTGAGGCCAAGGTTGTTGCCAAGAATTCCAAGGTGGAGGTTGATTATACATTTGATCATGGAATCCTTGTGTTTGAGGTCCTCGCCAAGGTTTTCTAGAGACAAAATTAAGAGATTTTGTGGAATCCGTAGGAGTTTCCTCCCGAAAGACAAAATTGAGACCGTGAAGAGAAGGACAAATTCTTGGTCTCATGTTTTTCAGAACAAATGACACAGGTCTCTAAAACTTTTACATCTAAAGGACACTCTCTCAAGGCATGTTTCTTTCTACATTTGGGACAAAATATTTCCAAGGCATCAGATTCAGCTTTTTGCTTGTTTTGTATCTTAAGGGTGTCTATTTGTTCACTAAGAATCCCTAAGATGTCATATTTGAAATCATC
The DNA here is from genome assembly GCA_034641835.2 of Pinus albicaulis. Taxonomy (NCBI): domain Eukaryota; kingdom Viridiplantae; phylum Streptophyta; class Pinopsida; order Pinales; family Pinaceae; genus Pinus; species Pinus albicaulis. The sequence goes on along the minus strand of JAXQQM020068635.1, from coordinate 49,539 downwards.
AATCATATGTCCTATTTTTGATCTACTTACTGTCCCAGAAGCAGACTTGTTTGCCCTTGCAAGAGCAGGATCTCTTGGACCTTTTACAGTTTTAGATTTCCCTCTTGAAAGGTTGATACATAACTCAGATATTTCAAGTAATGTGAGCTGTGATATATCCCCTTTTCCCATCATGTTAAGGATATCCAACCATTCATCCCTAATTGTTTTCAACAAAAGAGCTTTTAAGGTGTCTTGATCTAAGTTTTCCATTTTTTCTCTTTTGATGTTGTAATGAAATCTCTCCAACAAATCTTCCAAGTTTTCATCTTCTTTTTGTAACATCCTAAACACTTCTTCCTTATGATTCACCAGAATACAATAATCCAAATACCTTTCTAGAAATTCTCGTTTCATGTCCTCCCATGTCCTAATAGAACTATTGATCAAACTCATAAACCACTTCAATGTTGCTCCTTTCAATGTTGAAGGAAATAGTTTAAGTTTTTTAGCATCTTGTAAGTAGTCATAAGTTCTACACAGGATTTCAAATTCAAATAGGAAGGTTTCAGGATCTTCAGTTTTAAGTCCATAGAAGTTTGGAAGGACAGAGGGTGAAATATTTTTCATGGTTGTATTGGTTTCTTCATCTATTATAGGAAACCCAAAAGAGCTTCCCATTTCTCTTATACCTCTTCCTCCTTCTGCACCTCTACCTCCTTCTCCTCTACCTCTACCTCTACCCCCTCCAAATAATGTGTGTTCTCCATTAAAGACTCCTCCTCCCCCTTCTTCTTCCATGGTTGACTCTCCTGTGGAAGTGGAAAAGTTTGTGTCCCTAACAGGAGTCTTTGGATCTTCTTTTAAGGCAGGTTCAGTTGATGAAGTGGAAGGTTTCTCTAATGGAATATCTGATCTTAGGTCTTCTAGAAGACCAGGATCAGTAAAGGATGGAATGTGGGTCTGATTTGAAGGTGTACTAGCTCTTGGTCTAGGTGAAACAAGTGGTGTTCTAGGAATCAAACTTCTGTTTCTACTGCTTATGAATCTACCCCTTGAGTCTCTCTCTCTATGCATATAATTGTTTTTGGGAGTTAAGAAACAAAGGTTACCTAGTTTTCACTTTCCCGGCAACGACGACAAAATGTTTTTACTCAACCTAGTCTCCTAAATTGAGTTCATTTAATTGTCAACCAGGGTTGGTAAACTGCTGAAGTGAGGTGCAATGTATGTGCCTAGGTGTTTGTTTCTTACTGCATTGTGTCTAGTGTTTTATGATGTTTTTGGTCTTTTTATGGTTTTATGTTCACAAGGGAAAGAATTAAATGTTGGTGGAAAGAAGCTACTGGTTAAAAACAGAGTAAAGCCTAATTTGTTGATGACAAATGACAAATGCAAGTGCAAATACTGAAACAGAACCAAACCTAAACTATGACTAAATAGAATACAAAGCTTGATAATGACTTCAAGAAAATAAATCACAACATGAACTTAACTTGTCCAATTCTTTCATTAAAGGTATTTTGGAAGAGCTTGAGAAATGGGCAGCTAAGTATAAAAATTCTCCTAACTAAAAAATTAAAAAATCAGCTTATAATGGTACAACATCTTATCCATGATTAAAGGTTTGTTGAAGCATATTTGGAAGAGAACATTGGTAACATCATAAGATCTCTACTCTAAAACTAGCTCCTAATTCTATTTTGCAACTTAGTTTAACATCACTAAACCTTACTCAAAAGTTGTAGATTTCTTTTTAGAGTAGTCTTTTGAGGAAAGGCTTGTTTATGAGATGGTAAAGAGGTTGCAAAAGTACTTCAGGCCTTGGACTGATACTGTCCTCTGTCCGGATGATTATGAATTAATATAGGTTTGGAACAAAAGAAGTTTTGTAAATAATGAAGGCCGTGGTATTTAAGTTTAACAACTAATGTAAATTAATATGCAATGGATGACAACTAAATGTGGAATGTAAATATAGTGAGCTAAGATAGAACTGAACTAGAGTGCTACCAGTCTATGATAAACAGTGCTAAACTAACAAGCCATTATCAAACTTGAAACGAAATAACAGAGCATGAATTGAATGCAATTTGACTTCAGAGTGCCCTAAGTAAGTTATCATGCAATTAATCTATGGAATTCTATAGCCTATTTTGTCCATCATGAATGGTATTTTGGAAGAGCTTGTTAGAACAATCCTGGCTGTACAATTCAATGCAAATGCAAACATAAAAACTGAAAGCAATTTAAAAACTAAGACATCACAGCTATTTCCTACCCATTGTTATGATATTTTGGAAGAGCGTTTTAAGAGTAAGATCAGCTATGCTACTTAGTGTAAACAAACAGCTGAAACCTTCAGTATCACAGTCATGCCTTATACATCATAAGGATTTTTTGGAAGAGTTTACTAGAATAAGTTCAACTGTGATAATGAACAAAATAAATTACAAATAAAACCTATAACACTACAGCCATTTCCCATTCATTATCATGATCTTTTGGAAGAGTTTCCTAGAAAAAGTATAGCTATAGTGAATAATGAAATTAACTATGAACTCAAACTTCAAAAACGTGAAAACGACTAAGATACTTATCTAAATTACGAAAGTAAAGTCGTTCAGGAGGCAGGGGCCCTCTACCACCAGACGGAATCTAACTCAAAATCAACTCAACGTGTTCAAAGCAATGTTTTCTTCTTCATTAAAGGAAAATAACTTAAAACAGAGTATTCTCAGTGTTCAGAAATATAGCAGTCAATCCCTGAAATCTAAGCAAAATCTAGAGCTTTTCTCTCGGTTTCCCAAGTGCATTTATAACAAATCTTTATAATAGAACTTGCAACAATACGGGGATCATTGTCTTTTCATATCAAAATCGTACTAGGACTCTAAAGATGGCAGCGTAAAGGGACAAAGGAAATTTGGACTGTCCTTGTCCTATTAGAAGTCTGCCTCCTTGAATGAGTTCCCACGTACAAAACCACGTCCAGAATTCGGTTCATTATTCATGGTGAGCAACAAACGTTGAGGACATGATGTGGAATATACCCATGTGTGGCTTTTCCTGAGAGGACACCTGGAACATGGTTGAACGTGAAGACAGTTGTAGAATTGGTGGTTAGCTACAAAATGTCTGCATTATGTAGCTATTTTCAGTTCCTAATGCATTACAATGACAAAATCACAAAACTTAGCAAGTTAGCCATGTTATTCATTCTAAAAGTAATTTTAACTAATTTCATTGATAATTTGGGCCTAGGATAACAATGGACAAAGTAAAATGCAGTGAAGTAAGATAAAATAAAGAACAATCTTGGGGCTCAACAAAGGTTTATCTTTCTGCCAGTCTTTCGCGTATACCGATGTCGCATCCTCGATTAAATGACTGTCGTCGATCCTGTTCGCAATCTGAAAGTCTTCATCATACTGCAAATATCAAAGTTTATTACCCTTCCATACTTTGGTTTAATGTACCATAGTGCCATCATATAAATACACTTGGGTCCCAAATGACTGTATCGCTACTTCGCATCGCAACTTAACTTACGAATTGTTATCACATAAGCATCGCTGATTGCAATATGCGATAGCATCGCATCACATCTATCCATCGCATCGCAAATTCTATGACTTATGAATTCTTGTCACATGAGCGTCGCTGATTGTGATATGCGACAGTATCGCATCGCATCCATTGCATCGCATCTTTCCATCACATTGAAAATTCTATGACTTATGAATTCTTGTCCCATGAGCATCACCGATTGTGATATGCGATAGCATCACATCGCATCCATCGCATCGCAAATTCTATGACTTATTACCCAACTTAACATAAGTCATAAATACACCATAACTTTCCCTTCCATACTTTGGTTTAAACACAAGATATCAACATTACAATATATAACCGGGCCCACATAATTCCTGACAGTCAATCTCACTTTTGAAAAAAATTATGGTTATAAACCATGATAAACCCAATGGTAAAACTTCATATGCGGAAGCTTCTATATCAATATTTTTGGACAAACCATAATAAAAACCCATTCATTTATCTTCCAACTATACCAAATTGACTTTGGATAAATATACCAAAGTACCAATAAGAACAATATCAATGTTTTGGCCCAAATTTACCAATCCACTTATTCCATCAATTATATTATATAACCTCCACTTAAAAAATTTCTTATCTTGGTTATAATATCAACTACCGACATAAAATTATGTCCGGGTCCCATAGCATTTCCAACTCACCCTTCCACTTTGTTTAATCGATATATCTTCTTCCTTCATCTAATAGTGGACGCAGACCCAAAATTCAATGCTTCTAATCTAACGAATATCCCGTCCAAATAAACTTCGACAGTTAATGGCTCTAAGGCATGCGAAATAAGTGGTTTTGGACATCCACGTGTCACTTGTGGAGGCGTATCATGTTCATTCAGGGAATTACCACTTACCAGGTCTTATGCATGCGAAAACCATTTGTTGGTTTGCAAAAACCACCCCTGCGCCATCATTTATGATTTTGCCTTCACTATTCTGCTGTGCTATTGTCCAAAGTTCTGCTTCCAACTCTTAAATACGGCACCTCCGTATACTTGGTGAAACACTTAAGCAATCCATCGATTATGAATATGATAAAACCTCAATGTGACTCAACCTTTGGATCTCACTACACTGTGTATACAACAGAATGTGTAATTCCTCCTTGAAATGCTTCATACGATGTCGATTTCAATTGTGAAATACATCCAAGAAATATTCATCCCTCAATTTAGAATACCAAGTAATTACTAACCATGAACTTCATTTTTGCCTCTCTATACAGTCTCCTAAGCTGGCTAAAGACAGGGATTGTGGCGTATGATCCATCCATTTGCATTTTACCTTGCAGCTTGGCTCCCCATGACTTGGACAATAGCATTCCATACTTAGGAGGCACATCTGCCACCACAACATCTATAACCATGCATTTGGTTGGGATCTAGGTCAGGTTCACGTATAGATCTTTGATTAGGCCAAGGCACTTTACTCTTCTAGAGTCAAATGAATATAAATCATTATAGGGTCTAGTTATCTCTAGGCCTAACTTCTCCATAATTACCTTAGGAATTAGGTTATGTGGTGCCCCAGAGTCATGCATTGCGTTGTGAAGGATCTTGTCATGAATATTGAGGCTGATATAAAAAGGAGATACTACCCCTTCCTGAAACTTCCCTTCTATATTTGGACCGAACAAAAGGGCTAGATGATCATCACTTAGATTGAAAGTTTCACTGTTTTCACCTAGATTTAAAGCTTTTAAATTTGGCCTTTATATACATCCTGAGTGGCCAGCTCAGAGAGTGGGACAGGAATTTTTATTTTTGCAATCTCACTCTCCAAATTGAAAGGAGATTGACTCTTTGTAAGAATCAACTCTGTTTTGTTAGCTACTACTTTAGTGGTAGAATCAGGGTGTTGATTCTCACTATGTACATTGTTTGTAGCTGTTTTATCAGGAGCATTAGTTGCAGTGCTAGTGCTGCTATTTTTTCGACGTAGTTTATTAGTATTTTGGCTGTCTTTTTCTTTGTTCTTCCCAGAACTCTCAGCTGCTGATTTTTTTCTTTCAACAATCACCATAGGATTTTTCTCGGGAATTTTCTTAATGGTAATCTCAGAAGCTTTTGTCTTGGAAGTTTCTAGGCTCTTCTTGCTTCTAAGTTCATACTATTCCCTGACCTGCATGATGGAATTTTCAAATCCCAACCTATAATCCTCAGACTCTAACCCTTCCTCATCCCAATGTGAGTATGAGGACTGACTGGCTTCTATGGAACAGGAGTGGATTGAGTTGTCTACTTCCACCATGTTTATTGTGGTTCCCTAGAACTCTTCTATTATCCCCTCATCTTCATCAAGGAAATTCTCTTGAAATGGGGGTATGACTTGTTGATCAGAGTCTCTCTATCTTTTAGGAGGGTTGTTTCTCCTAAAGTTCTAGTTCTGGCTATGATTTTGGTTTCTGTTATAATTACTAACTATGACAACCATTTTCTCAATCATTTTCTGTAGCCTTTCCACGTTTTTGGCTAGACTGTCATATTTGGGATCAAATGTGGAAGCTGCAGCGTCATCCCTATATGTTACCCTTTTCTAAGACCTCATTCTAGCTCTCTTTCCAATCAGGTTAGCTTCTACACTCACTGCTCATTTTTGAATATCTTCCAATGTGTTGTAATCTCTCTCCCTAAGCTAATAGGCCATGTCAGCATCAAAGCCTTTAGGGTACTTCACTAGGGCCATTCCTTGGGAAGGTTTCATATGTGGAGGAAGAGCGTTGTAAACACTGTTAAACCTTGTAGAATAGTCATGGACACTCTGTCCTACATTTCTTTTAAGATTCTTGTATTCTGCTAAGATTTGGAGATGGTTGGTCTTGAATTTCCATTTTCTTATGAAGGATTGATATAAACAGGGAAGATCATGGATACTATCAGGAGGTAGGCCTTTAAACCACTTCTTCACATCTCCTCCTAAACTCTAAGCAAAGATTCTCATCTCGACTGTCTCATCATCTATCTCCATATAGTCAAAGAAATCTTCCATCCTATCTACATGGTGTTGAGCTGTGGTAGACTCTTTCGCAGTGAAATGTGGGATTTTTAACTGATAATCATTGGGTAAAGGCACTAGAGGCTGTGGTAGCACCGAGGGGGCATACCATGCTACCATGATGATGTTCTGAGGAGGTAAAGGATTGGCTTGAGCAACAGGTATGTGGATGACAGGAATACTAGGACCAGAAGCACTCTGTTGAGATGATTTAAGGTGATAGAGCCCCAATTTTTGAATGAAATGAATATCCGAAGGTGTAGATGGAGGGGTCTCTCTATCCCTAATATGTTGACCACTATCAGATGGTGAACCAGGAAGCCCGAGGTTTGAGTCTAAGTCAAAAAGAGTGTGTGATAGAGCTATAAAGTCTTCTAGTGCAGAATCATCTCTATGGATGGGTCTGATAATAGTTGAATTTCTAGGGGTGGGAGATTTCCTAAGAATTTTCTCAGGGTTGTCAACTATTTCAGGTGGGTTTTGGTTAGGATAAGCTCTTGTATAGACTGTTCTCGAATCTAGTATGTCTGTCTCTTAAACAAGAAGCTTAATCCTGCTCGTTTATTCTAATATGGTTGATATCATAATGCAATCTAGTCTCCCAGTGGAGTCTAGTGAAAACCAAGATAATCAGCAGGCCTACTGATCACCGGTGGAGTATTTTACTCAATGAGTGACTGTGGAGTTGCCAGGTGGAAGGTTTAGAATGTTTCAAGAAGGTTGCTATCCACCACAGTGATTAACCACCAAACTAAGGCTACTATGGTCTTCTTTGAGTTTCTTAGAAGTGTTTAAAGGTGTATTTTACTCAAAGCATTCCCCAGCAGAGTCACCATTATGTTGGGATTCTAGTGTTTTGGCTAGATTGGCAAGACCAAAAGACTAGACAACATCAAAACCACTTTGGGACCTCAGGATCTAGCCCTCATGGGTCCGGAGAGGGATCTCTCTATAAAGGCAAAGGTATATGTATTTGAGGTTCAATTTCAAGGTATTAGGCTAGTTATAAGGCACAAGGTTTGTTTTGTTTTATTTGTTTGTTTGGTTGTTGGGAAACATGAAAGAAGGGTCCAATATAAGACAAAGGGTGAGCAGAGAATATTTTAGGCAAAGGACAGATAATTCAATGAATACTCGAGACCATTAGGAAATGGAGTCATAAAGGGGTTTACTTGCTATTCAATATCCAAGGCTTTCAATTGGGCTATTCATCTAAAATGGAGGATCTTTAAATATGATAGTGTGGTATGAGATGGTAAGGAAAGAAGGTGAATGACAAGGAAACCTCCAAGGTGACCACTTAGGAATCAAATTTAGGGATAGGGCATGCCTTAAACACCTATGATCCAACCCCTAAAAGGCTAACTCTTCAGACAACAAGAAACACTTAAGATTTAAACACAAAGGTGAAGCCTGAGATTAGAGAAAGGCTTTGAACTTTCAATGCTTCGACATCAACTTAAGGGAACTTAGAAAGGTTCAATTGATTGAAAAAGACCCTAGTGAGACATAATCAACATTCTAAACTCCTAGTATCCCAATTATTTCAACTAAAACCAGACAAGAACATCTAAGAACAGATTCATAAATTCATACATCAGTTAGCAGTGAATAACAACTACTACACTAGTTAAATTATCTTCAATTAGTTCTCAGATAGCACATATAGTAGAAAACATTAAAGATAAGAAGAGCAGGAGAATTATGGTACCATGTAAGGGTATATCCTAAGCCAGATTTCTGATTCCTATCGAACAAATGAAATGTAATGAATTACAGAAGGAAAACATAGACAAAGGTAGAACACATCACCGTTGCTTTAAATCAGGATCCAAAGAAATTTCTTGTCATATTAAATAGCAACACCAGTCATATACAACATTTTCCAATAGCTTTATATTCAGTCTGAAATCATCTCCCCAACCTATTTTACAACTTTACACACAGAACTATATCTCAAGAGAAACAACTTACAATTCACAGATATCCGATCAACAACCTTCATCATGTGCTTTTTCATGATTTTTATAGCTAAAGAGAGGCATAGGAGGTAGGTGAAACCTTAAATGAAAAATTAAAATAGAAGTAGAAGGAAGGGGCTCGAGGCCCATTCTGTCTTAATATCTATGCATTGATCTTCAGTACTCTTTGGATGAAAGAGTGGTCTTCAACAGGTGATATTAACTTCAAGGTTATGTTCTTTGATGTAATTTTCGGCTGTAGTACTATAGTGATAAGAAAAAGGTAGATAAATGACTTTCAGGCCTTCCATACTGCATAACAAATGCTCTGGAAACATTAGGAATTTCTGTCAGGGTAGAGATCTTCTCAAGAGCTTGACGTAGAATAAAAAACAGTATGGGAAGTTTTCCTTTCAGAGGAAAGAACCTTCTGCTGATGTGAGACACTGATAAGATTGTTTTCTATGCTTTAGGCCTCATTAGGCCTTTTGTGTTAATCATAAGGTCTTCAATCTGGTACGTTTTCCCTTTAAACACTAAATTAAAGCTTAAAATCTTCAACAATGGGCATTAAACCTGTTTTAATTCTTCACCGATACTCTTTGTTGCTTCTTTGACTGTCTCTGTCTGTGAAATTGCAGGGCTTATGGCACTGGAGGTTTCTAATGGATTTGATACCCTTGAATTGGATAAAATATGCATTTAAAACCCCCACAACAGTCTTCCTTCCAAATTCTGACTCTGATAAAACTTCATCGGCACTATCATGTCACTAACAATGACTATGTAGAAAAGAATGGTTCTCACCGTCTGTATCCCTGTAAAACACACAAACATGTTAAGATATCCATGCAGGAGCAGAGGTGGATGATGTGGAGGGCTGAGGAGATGGCAACGCAGTAGTGGAAGCAGTGGCTGTAGTGGAGAAAATGGTGAAAATTGCTGCGTAATGGCGAGAAAATGGTCTGATGGAAGTCTGGTGAAGAAATGCTTCTGAACCGTCTGATTAGATCTGGTGGTGGAAATAGATGGTCAGATTTCACAGGTGGGATTGCTTTGGAAGGTTGGGCGAAGAAATAAACTTTAATGTTATAACACCAAAGTTCTAATGTTGGGCAGAAGATATGATTTTCAATGTAAATCATGAAAATTTAAACTTTGGCGAAAAAAAGGAAAGGTATGAAAATGAAGTGAAATGGGGCTTCGAATGGTGGGACTGGCATGGGCAGAGGGTGATTTATTGTGGAACATTGGATCTCAGGAGGGGATCAATAGTGGAGATTACTCCGATGAACTCTGTGGAGAAATATGAATGAAATACGCGATGCAGTATGACCCGTTGATCGGGATCAGATCAACGGTTGGGATTGGATGATGGAATTTCAAAGGTGAAATGGGGGGAAGTGGTTTTCAGAGAAACCAACTATTTTCGCACAGCCAAAGTGCGGTTTGAAATTTTCCCAAAATCATGCGATATGGCTCGCCGCTTGACACATGGAAAAATAAAACCACCCATATCGCGTGATTTCAAACTATTAAAGCTGGGATGCCAAAGTTACACGATATGGATGTTGGTCATCATATCTAGGGCTGTGAGATCTAACGGTGTAGGATGGAGCATGATGTGGGGAGATGCGCAGTTGGTAAAGTGGGGACAAGTCAAAGGCGGTTTAAATGTGGGCCGTCCGATCATTATGGTTATGCAGTTCGAGAAAGGGAATGGAGGATTACCAATCTCTTTTGTTACTGCATATATGAAGAAAATGGACTTAAGTTTCTGGATTGGCATACATGGTGTCACTATCCTAAAGAGAGTATTTGGAGATAATTAACTGTTTCTCTCCTAGAAAACCCACAGGGTGGTCAACAATAATGTCTAGGGGACTGGGTTGCTGATGTAAGGTGAAGGAATGACGACGGGTATCATCCCTAGAGTGATCTAAAGTGATATGGGACTCTAGAGGTTCTTCTAAACAGGGAAGAATGATGGTACTAGATTCAACATGACTAGATGTAGTAGGAGAGTTATGGAGAATTTCTTCTCCTTGTGTCTCAAATATGGGTGCCCCCTTACCCAAACATTGGGTGTCAATGTAATGGAGGGGGAATGTCAATGGGAACATTCGTGTCCTCTAGTTTTGTCGAAGAAAAACACTCAAATAAGGGAGAGGTGGACTCGTTGCACTTGGCCTAATATTGGCGAATTGCCACTAGAAAGGTGTGGAAATCATCGAGGCAGGGACAGAGGTGAGTATAGTGGCCATGGAAATCACACAAAGCATAGGGGTCATTGGTGCGCAAATTTTTTGGTTTCGGGACTGAATCGGGTATAGGAACATAAACCTCAGGGATATTAGACTCCAGAAATGTCTCATTGACCATGGACTTAAGGTGAGGCAACTCTGGACAAGTATGGGTGGCGTGACCAAAAACATCACGCAAACCACACTGGATAGTGCATTTTGGCGATCGAGGAGGGGCAAGGTTTTTCGGGGCGGCCTTGTCTTTGGTTGCCCTCATGCGAGCTTTTCCCTTCTTACCCTAGTGGTTGCAACAGGAGGTGGTTCTTGTTGAGGTGGCTGAGGCACTCTTGTAATGGGAGAAGTCATGCGGACCGGTTGAAGCAGGGTCAAAGCAAGATAAGGTTTTGGTTGACCAGATGGGGTAATGGTTGGAGGATCAAGGTACCTGATGGGAATCCCAAGGGTGAGGTTAGAAAGAGAGAGGGTGGCCATGACAGGTAAATTATATACTCCTGGGGGGAAGCTAGGAATCGTATCTGACCGAAGCGGTAATGGCCAGGCGGGACAGCTCCTAAATGGTTAAGGCCTGGAGGGAACGTTCTAGGATGGTAGAGAGGCTCATGGATACCAGCTGAAAGGCTAAGAGGAGGAGGTCCAGAAGGCTTAATCAAAGGGCTAGGAGTAGGGTGCGGAGGGCGAGGAGGCTGCTGACTAGCCGAATCGGGCCGCTTGAGGGCAGCCCGAGATGATTGCATCATGCAAACACTCGATGAGATGGGATCAGAGACAGGAGGAAGAAGACCAAGGAATGTACCAAGCAATGAGGAATCTTTTTAGAATCTGGGTGAGACACTGGTAAAAGGATCAACGGTTTGCTTATTGGCCACCGAAGAGATGATGGACTCAGGGGAGGTCTGAGACTTCGGTTCGTAATATGTCAACTACTCAATGGTGACTATATTTCCGTTATGAGGGAAGGAAAACTTGCGGTGAACCACAGATGGGATAGGAAACATCGCATAGGTGTAGCTAGGACAGAATAGAATGTTGTAATCTAAGGGGGCATCTATGACTTCTACGTCAACACAAATAGTCTTTCCCGCAAGAGTAATAGGACAATTACAGAATAGACCAATAGGCTAGGAGGCATGGCCATCCCATGCTTGGAGAGTAATCGTGGAAGGAGCCAACTCAGTTGATCCGAGTTGCTTCCAAACCAAAGTGGACATCACATAGGTAGATGCCCCCTCATCAATGATGCATTGGGAAACATTGGCATTCCGGATCTTGACTAGGATTTGGAAGGCGACGAAAGCAGGGAGAGGAGGATGTTCTGACCGATCAACATCAAAGACAATAAATAAATTATAGAAAGTATCTATAGTGCCCATGGCAGATAGTAGAGATTTTCATTGTGAAGGGCACGACTGGAGGAGTTCCAGCATTGAAATGGTAGCAGGGGATTGTGCCAAATCATCTACTATGATATATAAATGGGCAGCTTTGCTAGAAGTAGCATTTTGGCGTAGTGGTCCTTTAGGGATCTTGGTATGAACCTCCGCCTTAGGCTGAGGGATCTGCAAGGGACCATTAGGTGTTGAAAGAGGCTTTGTAGAGACCGAAGGAGGCAGCTCGGGGATAGACATAGCAGGAGACTTGTTGTACTGATGGGACTGAGTCTGAAGATTAATGTCTACAGTTATAGGTTGGTCAGATTTCATCATGAGAAGTTGGTAATTAGAGGTGCCATATGGAATAGGTTGAGTGGCCACCTAACCTTCAGGTGGTTGGGTAGCCACAAATCCTTACTGAGGGAAAGGATTAGTAAACACAACCACCTGACTAGGAAAATCACTAGGAGGGATGGAAGGGGAGGCTTGTTGTCCTTGCAATGCTGCTTGAAACTCCCACATCTGCTTCATCTATGGTAAAAGAGTAAAATTGTGCATGAAATGATTGTAAACACCACAACAAGAACATGTTGGTTCGTGGGAACAGGCCTGTCCTGCTTAGGCTAAGTGCCCTGTTGCTGGTTAGTAGTGTTAGGTGCATTATTTTGAGGATTAGGTCCATGATTATTAGGAGAAGATTGATTTTGAGTGCCTTTTCTCATCTCTTTGGAGGGAGGAGGATTATTCACACTCTGCTGTGCATACACCTGTCACTGAGGGTGCGGTGGCTGCTATTGTGGGGTTTGAGAAGGAAAGGGAGGAGGAGTTGCTAATGTTGGAGGAGATGAAGCACCAGTCTATGGATACAGATAATAATGAGGTTGGGTAACACTTTTGTAAATAGGAGGTTGGGAAAAAAGAGGAGGCATGTCATATCCTGGATACGTGCAACCGGGAGGGGGAAAAGTGCAGGAGCTGTTGCCCCCCCCCCCCCCCCCAAGGAAAACCATAGCCCATGGGAGGCTTAGCATATGGATTATAGAGAGCTCCAACGATACCATCGGTGGCATGAGATGCCCTTGGTGCGTTGGCACCACCGGGTCTGGGAAGATCAGGTAGGACAGTATAAACATGACTCGGCAAAGCATATATGAGGTCATATTTTAATGCCATTTGGAGAGCGGCTTCTTCGATTTGAGGAAAATGTGATGCGACATATTTCCCGATAGGAGGCAAGATAGATCTAATGAACTAGTCCATGTAGACATGGTCTTCAAAGTTAGGGGCTTGACATAGGCTTGACATAGGCTCTTTCTTCTCCGTTTTGGTCCCACTAGTGGTATTCCCAGCATGAGGGTTGGGGTTACCACCAGCATTATGTCCTGCACCAGGCATGGTGAAGGTGAAAAGGGGAGAACCGAAGGTGGAATGAGAAGGAGAACCCAATGAACCAGAAGAAGCGTTAGAGTGCGGTCTCGGTGGAGGACTAACTCGAATCCTGTGCAGAGAAGTAAGTATTCCTACTAGAAACTGAGGATGAAGGCCAAGAAGTCTCCAGGATAAATTCCTTGGTGGCACAATGATGACGACACAAACATGGTACAAAGTAATAAGAGACCGAAAAGGGCAGGGAGGTGCAGGATCAACTGATTACAATGTTGAAACAAGGGCAGAGAGGTGCAGGATCAAATTATTTCAATGTTTTAGAGTCTTTGCTTGGCGGTGTTAACCTAGCCATTTTTTGCTTAGGGTGTGTGTGTGAATTGTGTAAATTTTAATTTTTAAACCCAGACGTTTGTAGAGAAAAAGAAAAAGTGTGTTGTATAGCTGCAAATAAACCTGCAAATAATAGTATATAAGCCTGCAAAAACAAACAATGAACAACTAATAATATAATAATCTAAACCCAAGGAGGCGGGCCTCTCAACAACTAGTCTATAGGTCAGCAAAAAAAATAATCAAAACACACTAAAAAATCCAATAGATCTAAGGTAAGGAGGGACAGGGATCTAAAGGACAAATCTTGTGGAAAGTGGTGCAGAAAATAGCAACAAATCAGATGAAAAATTGTTGTAAATGAGGTGGCGAAAGGCTATCTCCTGGAGGGAAACAGAGTGAACCCTAGAGGAAAATCCAAACAAAGCCAAATGAGGTGATTTGGATGGCTAAAAATCCGATCTGAAGCGGATCTGAAGGTGAGGCATCAGATCTGAAAAATGGCTGAAGACTCTGAAATTTCAAACAACCTGCAATAGCAAAAACTATTCCACAAGAAGTGGAGAGTACTAAAGCCCTAGGGGGCTAGTTTCCCACTTTTTTGAGAAAAAAAGAACAAGTATAGGTCCAAAACAGGTGGAGATGGAGGCTAGACAACCTTGAACAGAGGCTCAGACAAACCCAGAAAAGTTTTAGAAAAATTCCCTCAAAAAGTCCAGGTCGCGGGTTTTGTCCTGTTTTCAGTAGAGGTCGCAGTTTTTGGGCTGAAAGGTGCATCTTGGGGATCGAGGTCACAATTTTTGGGCCAAAAAGTGTGACTTGCACTTTCGAAACTCTCAGTGACAAATTTCAGAAAAAATTGTCATCTCAGCTATGGCTAATGTCTGTCACCTGCGCAATAGGTCCGAAAACACATGGAAGTTTGAATTTGTATCGTTTTAGGGTTTTATAGGTTAAAAACAACATCAAGAAAAGAAAAAACAAGAGGCTGAAGAGAAATCCTCAGGTTTGAAGTAGTTGGATATGCAAGGATCAGAAAAATGGCAGAGGTCGTAATCGTAAACCCATGTGGAGTCGCCAGTTGTTAGTATGAATCTTAATTCCAAGTGTACGAAAAAAGACCACTTTAGCTATGCATAACAAACAGGCCTAACAGCATAGTGTTGAACCCTTGGTTAAACTGAGAGGGGGGGGTGAATCGGTTTAAAGCAATCATGGTCTTGTAAAACTTTCTTTTACACTTATTTACATCTTCATTTCGTGATCAAATTAATATACAATGGAACAACAATCTTAATAAGTGAGCAGTAGGTATGAAGCAGATTAAATACAGAATATCAACATATAATCATCATGCACATAGACAATAGATATAATTGGAAACCCATAAGGGAGAAAACTACATATTATTATTGTTGTGATGCAAAGGCAAGCTCCAACTCCCTCTCACAACTAATTTTCTGTAGGCTTCAACCTACAGGAGGTTACTACCTCAATTCTGCAAGCTACAACTTGCAAGGAAGCTCCAAATCCCATCTATTTTCTGTAGGCTACAACCTACAGGAGGCTCCTACCTCAGCCAGCTACAACTGGAAATCTATAAAGCTACAACTTGATATGGAAGCACCAACTTCCTCACTGTACAATAAAATCATATGCTGATTTACCTAGAAATAAGTTCTGTTTTCCTCCTTCTTTACTGCTGTCCTTCTAGCCTTCAAATTTGCTTTATATCATCTCTAGATCTTCACAAATCCTCTCTCTGCTCCTTCTTCTTATTACACTCTTTGACCTCTTTTTCCATTCTCTCTCTCTAGTTATGCATATTCTAGTAACATTATTTATAGAGATCACCTCATAACAGTTTGCATTCCACAGGGAATTTGAAATGAACAGGTATGACTCTTTGCCTTCCCCTTCTCATTTTCTTTTCTAGCACATTCAAAATAATATAACAAAATGTATATATTTTTGTATTACAGTGGAGTTTTACTTTTCCTACGGAGACTTGCCTTTGGAGACTTGCCTTTACATCACAAAAAATATAAATTAAATAGTACATTTACAGTTACAGTAAAAAATTTCAGTTCAACCCTTTTAGCCTCTTCATTTTCCATTTATTTTGTCTTCTCTGCTTGTTGTCCCTTTATCTTCTCTACCTGTTGTTGTATTTCTAACTGTTCTACACAGGTATGGGTCCTAATTCACGACACTGCAAAGGCACTCCTCGATACGAAAACATCATCGGGCCTATGCTACCGCAGTGAATGACAACCGTCGATCTTTGGTCAACACCCGATGGGTGGGTCAACTACGGAGGCACCCCCCTGGGTTAATCATCAGACTGTTTGTTCCCTCGTGGTACCATTGATTCCAGATCAATGTTAACTGCACTCATACGATGTGCATGAGGTTTAGCCTTCGCTGCTTCCTTCACTGGTCCCACACCTTTTATCATTCCTCTCTATAATCATATAACCTTTAATATATAAAACATTTGTAAAGGTTTATATTTCTGCCAGTCTTGCACGTATACTGATGCTGCATCCCTGATTAAACGACTACCGTCGATCCAATTCACAATCCGACGGTCTTCATCATATTGAAAATATCAAAGTTTATTACCCTTCCATACTTTGGTTTAATGTACCATAGTGTCATCATATAAATACACTCGAGTCCCAAATGACCTTATCGCTACTTCACATCACAACTTAACTTACGAATTGTTATCACATAAGCATCGCCCATTGTGATATGCGATAGCATCGCATCGAAAATTCTATGACTTATGAATTATTGTCACATGAGCATCACCGATTGCGATATGCGATAGCATCACATTGCATCCATCCCATCGCATCTATCCATCACATTGAAAATTCTATGACTTACGAATTCTTGTCACATGAGCATCGCCGATTGCGATATGTGATAGCATCGCATCGCATCTATCCATTGTATCGCAAATTCTATGACTTATTACCCAACTTAACATAAGTCATAAATACACCATAACTTTCCCTTCCATAATTTGGTTTAAACACAAGATATCAACATTACAATATATAACTGGGCCCATAGAATTCCTGACAGTCAATCTCACTTTTGAAAAAAATTATGGTTATAAACCATGATAAACCCAATGGTAAAACTTCATATGCGGAAGCTTTTATATCAATATTTTTGGACAAACCATAATAAAAACCCATTCATTTATCTTCCAACTATACCAAATTGACTTTGGATAAATATACCAAAGTACCAATAAGAACAATATCAAAGTTTTGGTCCAAATTTACCAATCCACTTATTCCATCAATTATATTATATAACCTCCACTTAATAAAGTTCTTATCTTGGTTATAATATCAACTGCCGACATAACATTATGTCCAGGTCCCATAGCATTTCCAACTCACCCTTCCACTTTGTTTAATCGATCTATCTGCTTCCTTCATCTAACAATGGACGCAGACCCAAAGTGTAATGCTTCTAATCCAATGATCGTGTCCAAATAAACTTCGACAGTTAACGGCTCCAAGGCACGTGAAATAAGTTTTTTTGGACATCCATGTGTCACTTGTGGAGGCATATCGTGTTCATTCAGGGAATTACCACTTACCAGGTATTACCCATGCGAAAACCATTTATTGGTTTGCAAAAACCACCTCTACACCATCATTTATGATTTTTCCTTCACTATTTTGTTGTGCTGTTGTCCACAGTTCTTCTTCCAACTCTTAAATACAACACCTCCGTCTACTTGGTGAAACACTTAAACAATCCATCGATTATAAATATGATAAAACCTCAATGTGACTCAACCCCCGGATCTCACTGCACTGTGTATACAACAGAATGTATAATTCCTCCTTGAAATGCTTCATACGATGTCGATTTCAATTGCGAAATACATCCAGGAAATCTTCATCCCTCAATTTAGAAGTCCAAGTAATTTCTTTGATGGCATTGATCCATTTATTGATCAATGCTAATTTCTCAACATACTCAATCACACAAAATTTAATAAATGAATATTCACCCTCAAACCACACAATCTCTTAAAATTGTTTCTTGAATATTAAAACCAATATTTACATATGAATTCTTCCTTTGGCCTGATCTTCTATATTAGTGGCATTTTTTTTTTCATCTGAATCTGATCTACTCCCTTGTCATGGTGTTGCTTCTTTGTGCTCCTTTGCCATCAATGACAATATTTCCAACAGTCTCCCCCTTTGGCATTGATGACAGTACTCCAATTCTTCATCCATGACTTCCTCTTCTAGCTTTTCAGAAGACCCTTTCTTCTTTTGCTTGCTTTTCCTCCCCCTTTGACATCAATGAAAAAGCGTTGCACATTTCCTAGTGTGGGTTCTGTCTTTTCATAATACTCTGATCTTGAGGACCTATTCCATGCCCTGCTCCATTGCTCTAGCTCTTTTGTGAAAATTTTTATTGACTACTCTCCCCCTGGAATGATGCTTTCTTATCTGATATTGACTATCACTTGACTTATGTTCTGATCCTGTTTCTTGTATGCAACCTTCCTTTTTTCTTTTTCTTTTTTTATTTTTTCTTTTTATTTTTGATCATGTTAGAGAGTAACATATGTAGAAAGTACCCCTATTTTGTCTTTTAGATATTAAAATGGTCCTCTAGCAAGAGGTTTTGTGAATATGTTTGATGTTTGTTCCTTGGTTGGTACATATTCCAACTTTACTAATTTTTGTGCTACTTGTTCTCTGAGGAAGTGGTACTTTATTGGGATGTGCTTTGTTTTTGAATGAAGTACAGGATTTTTTTTTTTAATTATTGCACTTTTATTGTCACATTTGATAGAAATGGGTTCATCAAAGCTTACCTTCATGTATTGGAGAGTTTGTTTTATCCACATTACTTGTGTGCAACATGCTGCTGCTGCTATGTATTCTACTTCTACTGTAGATAGAGAGATAGAAGTTTGATTCTTTCTTAGCCATGCCACTAGAATTTTTCCCAAATAAAATGCACCTCCACTTGTGCTTTTCCTGTCATCCACATAGCTGGCCCAATCTGCATATGTGTATGTTGTCAATGTGAAGCTTTTTCCTTTTGGATACCATAAGCCATAATGTGAAGTTCCTTGAAGATATCTAAATATTCTCTTGATTGCAAGTAAATGTTTTTTTCTTGGTGTTGCTTGATATCTTGCCACAAGTCCTACTGCCAACATAATGTATGGTCTAGAAGCAGTTAGGTATAGCAGACTTCCCATCATGGATCTATAAATTTTTTGATCTACATCTATTGATCCATCATTAGCACATAGTTTGCATCCAGTGATCATGGGAGTTGACACAGGTTTGCAGTCTTCCATTTGAAACCTTTTGAACATTTCTCTTAAGTATTTTTCTTGTGAAATGAATATTCCTATGTTCTTTTGTTGAATTTGAAGTCCTAAATAGAAGGTGAGCTCTCCAATCATTGACATCTAAAACTCTGATTTCATTTCTTCAGCAAATCCTTTTTCTAACTCATCTTTGTTGCTTCCAAACATTTTGTCATCTACATACACTACTATAATTAAGAGTTCATTTTCATTAGCCTTCATGTACAAATTTCTATCTACTCCTCCTTTCTTGAACCCTTGTTTTTGCAAGTATTTTTCTAGCCTTGAATACCATGCACAAGGAGCTTGTTTCAGACCATATAAGGCTTTCTTTAATCTACACACATAGTCATGTTTATATGTTAATGAGAATGCTTCAGGTTGTTCCATGTAGACTTCTTCCTCTAGATCTCCATTCAGGAAGACAGACTTCACATCCATTTGATATACCTTGAAATCATGATAGCATGCAAAGGCCAAAAACATTCTGATTGCTTCCATTTTGGCTACAGGGGCAAAGGTTTCATCATAATCAAGACCTTCAATTTGTGAATATCCTTTGCATACTAGTCTGGCTTTATTTCTAATTACCTACCCTTATTCATTCATCTTATTCTTGAATATCCATTTTGTGCCAGACATTTTTCCCAGTGGGTCTTGGAATTAATTCCTAGGTATTGTTCTTCTCAATTTGGTCTAGTTCTTCATTCATAGCATTTACCCAGTTTTTGTCTTTGTTGGCTTCTTCGAACTTCTTAGGATCTATTTGAGATAGCATGGCTAGGTATACTTCTTATGTCTGTTCAGCAAGATGTTTTCTTGTCTGGACTCCCACACTCTTGTCCCCAATGATTTGATATTCTAGATGGTTCTTTTGAGTGTGTCTTGAGGGACCTTTTGAGTTTAATTCAGTATCTTCTGTTGTCTTGCTATGTTCATCATTATCTTGGTCCTCAGCTTCATGATCATCTGGAGGATTGGTGTAGCTTGTGCTTCTTGTTCTATTTGGTAGATCTTCGTCAAATCTTACATCAATGCTTTCCACAATTTTTTGCAGTCTTTTGTTGTAGCACCTGTAACCCTTACTCTTAGATGCATATCCTAAAAATATTTCTTCATCAACTCTTGCATCAAACTTCCCCAGTTTTTCATCATTATTTTATATGAAACACTTGCTTCCAAAGACTCTAAAGTGCTTGATTGATGTTGGTTTAGCATGTCATAATTCGTAAGGAGTCTTATCACAATTTGGTCTTAGATGAGCTTTGTTGAAAATGTGAACAAATATGTGTAAAGCTTCTCCCAGT
Organism: Pinus albicaulis; assembly: GCA_034641835.2. NCBI lineage: Eukaryota > Viridiplantae > Streptophyta > Pinopsida > Pinales > Pinaceae > Pinus > Pinus albicaulis. The sequence continues at coordinate 28,957 of JAXQQM020068635.1, read as the reverse complement.
AGGTTTGGGGAATGTTACTTTCTTGCATCATAGCTCTAGAAATTTGTTGTACTGACCTGTTTTGCCTCTCTTCCACTCCATTTTGTTGAGTTGTACCTGCAATTGTAAAATGTTGTTTTATCCCATGCTCATTGCATAGGTCTGCAAAATCATAGTCTGTGAATTCACCTCCTCTATTTGATCTGATGCACTTTAGCTTGCATCCTATTCGATTTTCTTCCAATACCTTGAATATATTGAATTTATCAAGTGCTTCAGATTTATATTTGAAAAATTCTACCCACATCATTATGGAAAAATCATGTATTATCAGCATGAAATAAGATTCTCTGCTTGGTGATTTATTTCTTGAAGGTCCACATAGGTCCATGTGTACAAGCTGAACAGGCCGACTTGTAGATAGTATCTCTTTAGTCTTGAAATATATGTGGGTCTGCTTGCCCAATTGGCAGGATTTAGATATGGTATTTGAAGGATTCTTTATTGCTGGCATATCTCTGACTGCATTGTTCTTTCTCGGACTAATGATGTGGTCAAAGTTTAGGTGTCCCAGTCTTCTATGCCATAACCATGATTCATCAAGTTTACCTATGTGGCATGCTTCATTCTCTTCTTCCACTATATAGACATTACTTTCTATTCTAACACCTTTGATCAAGGTCTTTCCTGTGGTTTTTGATATTACCTCACAATCTTGGGCTCTAAAAAGGACCTCACAGCCTTTATCACACATTTGACTGACGCTTAGCAGATTGGCTTTCAGCCCATCCACAAATAGTACATCTTGAGCCTTTCCTCTTTGTTACAGGTCAAAATACCTCCTCATCAGCTCAGAGGAGAAGATAAATATGGAAGGAGTACAAAGACCTAAACTAAACCTATTTCTGCCAAGGTAATGCCTCACTATAACAACATAAGAGCATTATAACACAGCTGATCAGTGAATGGGCCATGTTAGTGGCTAGGGAAATGCTCTATTTACACTAGAGGACAGCATTACTGGTGTTTTAAGTTTGAAATGGGAAAAACCCGTGGAGAATGATTATAATCTCCAGCTTTTTCTCACAAGAGAGTCAGTACAAAAAGGAAACTGCAAAGCACCAACTCTTATTGGGCCTTGCCATAAACAACTGAACTCTAAAAGAAGGCAAAAACATGGAGGTTGAGGAAACATCTTTTTTTTTTCTATTCAGAACTGGTGGAAAGAGAAGGACAATGATTTCTCTCTCCATCTCCTATAAAATGGAGTTGAAGGCTCTTGGTTCAAGGTCAAAGGATTGTCAAATTTTTTGCATACTTGTGAAGTATAGATCATTTTTGTAGTGTGAAGGTCAAAGGTCAAAGAGGTTCATTGAGAACTTGTTGATCAAGACATCACCACTTTGAGAGATAGAGAGATTGGAACGCTGAGGATGGCTTGGTAGAACCGACGGTTGTAATCCTCCTTTTTTATAAATCAATAGAACTGTATCTATTTTGTCCATTCTATGCATTGATATTTTCATTGTTATTTAATCACTTATATAGCATGAGATGAATGGCTTAGATGTGCATAGTTTAAGTGTTCATTATATATTGACTTAATTGATAGGAAATATATGATATGGTAGAGATTACACGGGTGCTTTAATTGATTTCAGGGCCAAGATTTGGAGCTGGTGAAGGATAACTTCTACTTCGCTTCCTAGTGCTCTCCAAGGGACTCCAAGATCATTAAATATGTAATCTTATATCTCGTTCTATCAAGTTGTTTTAAGTTAATATGAACATGTATGTGTCATCTTTGTGAACTATACAACTAATCTTACTGTCTGCCTCAGGCATCGGAAAGCCCTGAGAGGGATATTCGATAACCAAAACCCAAGCATTTTACCCTATAGCAGAATTGGCAACTCCACTAGGGAGTTTCCCCATAGTTTCCAGACTATTTCTTTCCTCTTCTCTTATTTCCTTTGTTCACAGATCCTTCTGACTAGTATTTATGCCTAGTAAACATTTTAAAAGCTCGCAGAGTTCAATCCTGTTCCTGTTTGACCATCTGAAGAACTTTTCCCTGGCTAACGCTACCTCTGTGGGTTTTCCAATGCATTATAACACTGGCTCTGCTTAGATACAGTGCGTTAGTCTCTGGATTAACACTGTCTTTACTCAGAGACAGTGCGTTACTCAGCCAAAATTTGTTGTTCACTGTTGTGATTGTGTTTTGGTTGCAAATTTTTTTGGCCATCAATATATCTCCTTGACTGAATCCCTGTGCTTGTTTACTAAGTTTCCATTTCTGTTTTTTTGCTCTTGTTTGAAAAGTTAGTGTCGAAAGCATTTACTTTTTAGAGAATAATTTTTTTTTTTAGTTTTTCTGCATCTAGCTGAGTTAGTTCTGAAAATTTTAGTTCATAGACTGTTAAGAAGAGGTAGATAGAAGTATAAATATTTAAATTTGAACTGTGCTATTTGAATGTTAGTGCATGGATGTTGAAAATAAACCTCTCCTTGTAGAAATACTCTTCATCGAATTGAATATTTAGAGCATATTTTGCATGGTTTCTTGAGTCAGAGTCTCATTAAATTTCATACATCCACTCCCCCTCTGCAAGACTAATAATCAAGTACACTAAGAATAAAGTGATAATAAAATCAATCACATTACTCTTTTTGAGCTCACACCAACAGTAGTTCAGGCTAGGATCTTGGCTTAGGAAAAGTGAGAAAATCACCCAAGATCTCAAAACTTGAAACTATAGTCACTAACGAGCAAAATCCTACTGCACTCATATTATCGATACCATTCCTTTACCAGAGCTCAATGCGAGACAAAACTTGGGTGCACAAGAAGGTAGCCCGCCTTTGACTGCATCCGGTGGGTGTGTTATACATTGGGGTTCCCTTTGGGGATGTCGAAAATAGATCGGGGATCTAGGTATTCTGCCCATATAGCATGTTGTCCTTGACTGTGGACCCCCCTAATGATGTTTGTGATTTGAGGTATCTTTAGTGGCCATACTTTTTAGGGACTTACACAAGGTGACTGGGACGGGCTATCCTGGTACCTGAAATAGACGGACCCACTCTGTCTTCGGTCTTTAGGAGGGTATTCGTCTTCACAAGAGTGCTTACATGTATCGTTTGAGGTTCGGGCAAAGCTCTAGAGTGACCATAACTGTACTTTTGACCAACCCTCTCTGTATACTATTGTGATACTGGATTTCATCACCAGAAAATGGTAGTACTCAGACAGGGCACCCTTTTCTGGATGCTTGTTGATTTATTTTAGAGAGTCATTTTTTCTTTTTTAGGTGTGTGGTTACTGTCATTGAGACTTTATAATAGATCACAATTTATTAAAATTTGTTAAAAATAAATAGGTCACTGTGGCGTCGTCTGACCCATGCCATCTGTCTCGACAACAACAAGGTCTACTTCCTCTGCCTCTTGAGGAACAACTGAACCTTGGTGAACCCGTGCCTTCTACGGAAGAGCAGTCTCTACTGATTTACACATAGCCTCATATCATACGGAATTTCGGGAGGACCCTTTCACAAAAGGGTTTGTACCTCATTACAATCCTCCACTCACTGATCCGTTGGGGCCTGTGACAGTTTAGATTCCACCACACCAATATATCTCTTCATCTGCACAAACATCCATTTCACCACCGGCATCCACAGGGTCGATTCCAATGGCAACCATCCCAGGTTCACCACCATCCTCCCCGCCGGTTGTCAGTTTTATGTCATCACTAGGTAACCCCCGTAGTCAACATATACCTAATCCCAACCCTACGGTCATCACAATTGTCATTAGCTCAATGAATCCTTCGAGATCTACTCCTACCGTGACCACGTTGGGACCCATGGTTGCTCCTCCCATGAGTGTGACTACTTTGGTTCCTTTTAGCAACCCTTTCGGTTGGAACCCTTTGCTGAGTTCAAACCCCTTGGCCACTATACTAGGGGGCAGTGTTGCCAGCATGTAGGTAACAGGGAAAATTTCACTTCCCCTACAATCCTTAGGACAAACCAGACAACCTATGGTTAATATTATTCCCTTATGTGGTTCAAATATAGGTGTAGGGTCTATGCCGTTGCCGAACTATGCAAGTAGTAGCATGCCTCTAGGAAACTCTATTGCATTCATATGGACTAACCCACCCCAACCTCCATCTGGAATGGGAGGGCACTTTTATATTGGGGGCAACCAACTGTTCGCCCCGCAATACAATATGCCCTATGGACAGCAACCATATGTCCCTACCCCTCCACCTATAGGAAATTTTTAGCAAAGTCCTACTTATCCTCCTAGTAACACATTGATGGGTGAACCCTATGGTCTAAATAGTCAGCCGATACTTCCTTGGTTAGATTTGGGGGAAAATCCACAATTTCCATTTTTGGCAGCTCTGGACATCCCTGATATCCATAAACTGACTAATGATCCCATCAATCACAACCCGCTCTAGCCTCCAGTACCGCCCAAGATTCCTTCTGACATCCCAAAGTTCGATGGGAAACAAGGGGATGACCCAGTCGCACACATCACCACCTTTCATCTATGGTCTATATCCAATTACATAGTGGATGATAGTGTCCGGCTTCAACTTTTTCCCTGCACCGTTACAGGCAATGTTGGCAAGTGGTATATTGAATTTTCACGCACCGCCGTCAACACTTTTGGCGCTTTAACAATGGAGTTTCTAAAGAACTTCCAATTACCAATCATATTTGAAACCAGAATGGAATTTTTAACCTCACTGTGCCAAGACACCGCCACCCATATCTCCGATCACATTCATGAATGGAGATGTAGGAGGAGGCTAGTCAAAGCGCCAATCCCAGAACATCTCTTAGCTAACTGGTTTTGTAAGTCTCTCTTACCACACATCTCTAAATACATTGGCCTTTCTGGTGCAGTTACAGAAGATCAATGCATTCTTCGTGCCCAAAATTTGGATTTAATTTATTCACAATATGGCACGCTATATGATTTTCTCCCCAATGCCCCTGGTAACCCAAATCCTCTGGCTACTCAGAAAACCGAAGCTCATGCCGATGGTCTCGTTGGCACAATCTCTGGTGTAGCCAAAAAACAGTCTTGGGTGCAAGCCTCCCAGCCATCTTCGGCTGCCACCACCCCTCACCAAACGACTACTCTTCCTACCGCTGAGGTAAATTCTGTGCAAACTTCACAAAAACCTAGTGGCAAAAATAATAAGAACAAGAAAAAGACATCTTCTTCGAAAGAGCATTCAGACAATCAGAATAACCCTAATCAGAAAAACGCTATAAAAAATGACAAAGGGAAGGATAAACCCATGAAATTTCCTTGCAAGATATGTGCGGAGGACCACTTGACATAAAAATGTCCTCGACTGTAGGAATGCACTTATTTTATTGCAAACAAGGATTCTGGGTGAACACCTGCCATTCTTCATAATCCTTTCCCTAATCAACAATAGCAACATTAACACATGGTTGACAGTCCGCCACAACCCCATCAATGGCGAAATGGTGGTTCACATCCTTCCGGTGAAGGACCATCCACCATTTATGGCATTGAGAGTGTTGAACTTCAAACACGAGCCAAGCTTTATGGAAATCCTACCATAGATGCTCAAGAACCTAGTACTATTTCAAATCCATCGCTGCCCAATGATTTGCATATCAAACGGCCTACTGCTGACCCCGTGATTCATCCACCCAAAGGGACACTTCGACGCATGAATTATAACACCTCTGCACATGCAGCCCAAAACTACAACATTGTAGAAGATTTGGCGTAGGCATCGTCAACTATGTCTGCTCTCGAAGTATTAAAAACCTATCCAACACAAAGGAAAGCCTTTCTTTCGGCCATTGGTGGAATAGACCCCCAAGATTCCATGCTAGCTATCTTTGATATGGAAAAATATAAACCTCGCCTCTCACACCAACTCGCATTCCAGGTGCAAGTTGTGTCGAAAGGGAGACCAATCCATCACACTGTCATAGACGAAGGTGCTTCGACCTGCGTTATGTCACAAGCTTGCTGGCTCAATTTAGGTTCTCCTACCTTAACACCACCGTCGAATTCCCTCAAAGATTTTGATGGCCACATGTTCCTCCCAAAAGGATACCTTGCTAGCTTTCCCATCACTTTGAGTGGGAAAATGGTAAACGTGGACGTTGAAGTCGTAGAGTTCCATCTCGACTATAATATGTTGCTTGGTCGTAGTTGGTCTTATGCCATGACCGCCATTGTTTCTTCAGTCTTCCGACTCATCCTATTTCCATTGGATGGGAAAATAGTCATAGTGGATCAGTTATCCTTCTACACCCCTGAATATACCATGTTGCCAAGTAGCACTGTACCCCTAATAGGAGGCTTTCCTGACTCTTACGTCAGCATCAATACCAATCTTCTAAAGACATCTTCCCTACTAGGTTGTTTTCCTCTCCTACTGCCACCGATCCCAAACACGGTTGCAATGATATCCACCACTTCGGATGGCTCTATCAACCCATGGATCATCCTGGCACCTTCAGACATTGATTCCTATGGAGATCAGATACTGCTCTCACCAACCGAGTTAGCTTACCAAGCCATCCAAATCACATCTGAACCCTCCACTGCTATGGTTTCGACCAAAGGTACAAACCTCCCACCCATCACAGTTCTCTCTAAGGATCTCCTCAATGAATTCTTGCCTACAGATGAAGCTATTTGAGAGATCATGTCTCTAGAAGAACGACCTTGGGGAGATTTTCACCATCACGCTTCGATGATTGACTCAGACGTGATAAAAACTGAAATCCCATATTTTGACCCACCTGAGATGGTTCCCTCCAATTATACAATTGTTCAAACTATCGATTCAGAAGAGAACATGGGTAATATTTCTAAGACTATGCTCATTGATATCTCAGTTAAAACGGGTATCATGGAAAATATTCAGATTGGAGCAGATTGAAATCCTGAGGAAATTGCACGCTTCACATCCCTTTTCAAGGAATTCCATGATCTGTTTTCTTGGTCTTACAAGAAAATTCCCAACATAGATTCTTCTATTGATGAGAAAGAGATCAAGAAATCCCAACATTCTTTTTACGGTATTTTTCTTGCTCATTAATCTGAAAAACCTTGAGTCCTCTTCTTCGGGCTCGTTAAACTTACACGAAGAAGCTTCGAGCATTCTTTTTACAGTATTTTTCTTGCTCGTTAATCCAAAAAACCTCGAGTTCCCTTCTTCAGACTCGTTAAAATTATACGAAGTTGATATCGAGCGTTCTTTTTATGGTCTTTTTCTTGCTCGTTAATCCGAAAAACCTAGAGTCCTCTTCTTCAGACTCATTAAAACTGATATGAAGAATCACTGAGCTTTCTTTTTAGGGACCTTTTTCTTGCTCATAAAACTAAAAAAACCTCGAGTTGACTTTGTCGAGCTCGCTAAACTACCACGATAGAGAGTAAGGAGCCATTCTTTTCCTCTTTTTCAAAGCTCTTTAAACTCAAAAAGTAACTGAGTTTTCTCTGCATGACTCGTTAAAATTTCACAGAGGGCATCGAGTTTTTCTTTGCTGGACTCGTTAAAATTTCACAAAGAGTACTGAGTTTACTCTGTCTCCTCGTACTCATAACAAAATGAGTTAGACGTACATCGAACATAGATTTCTCACTTTTCCAGCTTTGATGGACTAACTCATGGAAAATGAACTATTTCGGGCTTACTATTCTCCCTTTGTCGTGCCCGGTTATCAAGACATGACAAAGGTACCCCAATGGAGTTGTCTTTTACGATATTTTTCAGACTCTCTAAACATGAAAAATTCACTGAGTTTACTTGTATAGATTCGTTAAACCTAATAAAACGGGGCACAGAGTTGTCTTTTATGATATTTTTCAGACTCTCTAAACATGAAAAATTCACTGAGTTTACTCGTCTGGACTCGTTAAACCTAATCAGATGGGGCATAGAGTTGTATTTATGATATTTTTCAAACTCTCTAGACATGAAAAGTTCACTGAGTTTACTCTTCTAGACTCGTTAAACTTAATCAGATGGGGCATAGAGTTGTATTTATGATATTTTTCAAACTCTCTAGACATGAAAAATTCACTGAGTTTACTCTTCTAGACTCGTTAAACTTAATCAGATGGGGAAAATTTTGGACAAAGTGGATACTACCTCTGTTACATTTCAGAAAGGTTGATTTGGTAGCAAAAATCTTGAACATGGCACTTCCCAGAAAACTCTTTCACAGTTAGCCAAACCCTACCATATATGAGTATTAGCCTTCATCTCCCAGTGTCCATACACCGGTCAAGTCCTAACACACTCTTTGGTGTTCATTAAGTCTCAGCTGCCTAATACCCTATTACAGTGCCTTCTATTGTTCAAGCAGATCTCGCTATCTACTGCTCCTCTTATCAACCAAACCACTAATTATGCTAGAACTATTTGTCATCTAACGTCCCCATTTACTCTTCATTATCTCAATCATAAACAAAATCAGTTGGTTTCCATTTTGTGTTGACTGATTTAGGACGCCTCAGTGCCTACCTTTCAACAGATCTCTTCCTATCGACTTCAACATCTTATCTAGGAATTTGATCCAGAAACTCATCAGTACCCGGATACTTGCAGACATCAGTGGCAGGTATTCTTGTGTTTGATCAAGAGTCTTCATCATTGGCTCCTGGTTGAATGATTCTACGAGTGTTCGACTTCAACTCATTTTATTCACACTCGCTAGATTGTACTGTGCATCTTAGGGACCATCATCATTATCGGTGGCCACCTTCCCGTCTGTTAACAGTTTCCATCATCTATTGGTAATCAGACGATTTCTCACATGTTCAATGACAACTCCTTCTTTCACATGTTGAGAAATATGCAGTTTGAGTGAATCGATGGTCAAGACCTTGGGGCAAAGGTTACATCATTAAAGTTGTGTTCCCTTCCCCAAGTTGCGATATTGTTTATGGAGACAGCTTCTTCAGCCTGATCCTATTGTGACAGACACTTCCACATTGTGCTTATCGGTGGACAGATTCTTCATATCTCTATTCTAGAGAAATCATGTTTTTTAAGCTACTGAGCATGGCAATGCCCGACTCAAGGAAAATACCATATTTTCTGACATATGTTGTTGTTTTAGGTTTTCGTCAGTCTTTCAATCTCTTTATCTCTACTACACACATTGTAAAGTATTTTGGCCATCGTCTTCGTCTTTGACCTCACACTTTAGGGGGCATCTGTTACAGGTCAAAATACCTCCTCATCACCTAAGAGGAGAATATAAATATGGAAGGAATACAAAGACCTAAACTAAACCCATTTTTGCCAAGGTAACGCCTCACTATAACAACAGAAGAGCGTTATAATGCAGATGATTAGTGAATGGGCCACATTAGTGGTTAATGAAATGCTCTGTTTACACTAGAGGGCAGTGTTACACATGTTTTAAGTTTGAAATGGGAAAAACCCGCGGAGAATGATTTGAATATCCAGCTTTTTATCACAAGAGAGTCAGTACAAAAAGGAAACTTCAAAGCACCAACTCTTATTAGGCCTTGCCATAAACAAATGAACTCTCAAAGAAGGCAAAATCATGGAGGTTGAGGAAACATCTTGGTTTTTTCTATTCAGAACTGGTGGAAAGAGAAGGGCAATGATTGCTCTCTCCATCTCCTATAAAATGGAGTTGAAGGATCTTGGTTCAAGGTCGAAGGATTGTCAAAGTTTTTGCATACTTGTGAAGTAGAGATCATTGTTGTTGTGTGAAGCTCAAAGGTCAAAGAGGTTAATTAAGAAATTTTTGATCAAGACATCACCACTTTGAGAGATAGAGAGATTGGAAGGATGAGGAGGGCTTGGTACAACTGACGGTTGTAATCCTCCTTTTTTATAAATCAATAGAAATGTATCTATTTTGTCCATTCTATGCGTTGATATTGTCATTGTTATTTAATCACTTATATAGCATGAGATGAATGGCTTAGATGTGCATAGTTTAAGTGTTCATTATATATTGACTTAATTGATAGGAAATATATGATATGGTAGAGATCACACGGGTGCTTTAATTGATTGTAGGGCCAATATTTGGAGTTGGTGAGGGAGAACTCCTGCTTCGCTACCTAGTTCTCTCCAAGGGAATCCAAAATCATTAAAGAGGTAATCTTCTATATCATTCTATCAAGTTGTTTTAAGTTAATATGAACATGTATGTGCCATCTTTATTAACTATGCAACTAATCATACTATCTGCCTCGGGCACCGGAAAGCCCTGAGAGGCATATTCGATAACCAACAACCCAAGCATTTTACCCTATAGCACTCTTCCATTATTCGGACTGACTGAGCCCTTTCCCTTTATTTTCCCTGCTTTACCATTTCCGAATGTTACATTTCCATATTTCTTTTCATCAAAGGCTACAAACTTTCTTCTATCTCCAGTCATATGTTTTGAGCATCCACTGTCCAAATACCATTGGCTTTTCTGATCTTGGGCTCTTAGATCTAGGTCACACTTATTCAAATTATTTTTCCATTGTAGGCAGCTATTTGTTTGGAACCTTTTCTAAGAAGATGGACCACATTATTTGAGAGGACATTTAGAATACATGTGTATGATTTGATGACACACAAAGCATTTTTTTATATTTTTAAATGGATTATGTGTACGAGTGAACTCTCCATTGTTCATAAATCTCCATGGGCTTTTAAGCATCAGTCTTTGTCCATACGTTCTGCACTCCATGGATTTATGGTCAAACCCCTTACAACAAAAACAATACCCATGGAAACGATTAGTGTACCTGGTGTAGGGCTTTACTCTCCATTTGTTCGCTTGAGGTTGTCTTTTCAATTTCTACATCTTTTGCTGGTTAAAATCGATTATCTTTGTCTGACAGGAAAAACAAGTGACATTTCTCATAGGAGGAAAGAATTTCCTTTGTGATCTTCTAAACTTGTTCAATTGATCTTTAGGAACAATTGAGATTTTTTCAACTGCTTGCTTCCTCCTCTCATTCTTTGTCTCTTGATGTTGTTGCTTGTTTCTGATTGTTTCATCACACATCAAGCTCTTGCTTGATTCTGCTTCTGTGGTTCCTTTTTGAGCTATTTCATTATCCTTTACAGCTTTTACAAAAATGATATTCTTGTTATCTTCTACCTTGGACTTACTGGTTTCTCCTTCATACCCTATCCCAACCTTTATGAGAGGAGACCTTTGAGCGTTTAGAATCATGTCCAATTGTTCAGTGATTTTCATTCAAGTAGTGTTAATTAACAATTTCCTTTGGGTGTTTTCTAGTTTCTTTCTCATCCATACCACTTCTTCTTCCAATTTCTCTTGATCTTGATGTTTATCTTTAATTTTCTTTAGTAGAATGTCTTCCACCTTCTTATCTTCTTCAAGTTCTACTTTAAATTGAATGAAGTCTTCTAAATTTGGTACCTCTTTTACGCATTTGAGGAGAATGTCTTTCTATTTTCTACACTTGAGTTTAATTCTGTCTATTTCCTCCATGGAACTTCTTAGCTCCCCCTCAAGATATACCTCACCTTCTTCCCCATCTTCTACAAGGAATCCTTCAGACTCTTCCTTCGCCATCAAAAAAAATTCAGAGGTTCCTTCTTCACTTGAGGATTCATTTGAGTTTTCAGATGCACTGCTATCCTGCTAAGCATAAAATGATATTCTATTGAATCTCTTGCCTTTCTACCAGTTATTTGTTTCGTTTTTCTCTGTCTCTTGAGTCTGATTGTTTGTTTTCTTAATAGGACACTTAGATGCATAGTGCCCAAATCTTCCATAGTTAAAGCATTTAAATGGAATTTTACCTTTATACTTTCCTGAGCCTCTATCCAATATTCTGACAAATTTGGCCTCTTCTTCATCAGAGCAAGAGAATGTATCTTATTTTTCTTCTTTTCTCTTCTCTGTCTTAAAGGTTGCCTCCCTCACATTTGACTTCCTCTGTGGAAGTCTCATCTCATAGGCTGGTAAGTTTCCAAGTAATGGGTTTGTGCTGAATGTTTCCCAATTAGTTGTTTCTTCTATGGTAGAAACCTTGGGGTTAAACCTGGATGGTAAAGATATCAATATATTTTGTACAATTACACATTATTTGATGGTTTCTCCTAGATAGTTCATGTTATTTACAATTTCTGCAACCCTTAAGAAGAAGCTGGCAACATCTTCTTCTTCATTCATTTTTATATTTTCAAACTGGGCTCTATAGACTTGCAGCTTGGCAACCTTCACCTTTTTATCTCCCTCATGGATACTTTCAAATGTATCCCATATTTCTTTGGCGGTCTTGTTGTGCATTAATATGATAAATTATTCCTCACACAAACTACTTAAGAGAGCATTCATGGCTTTGGAATTGGCTATAAAATATTGTTTGGCTTCTTTCTCTATGTCAGACTCCTTTGGGGCATATCCCGAATCCACAACATCCCAAAATTCTATTCCTAGAGACATTATGTATGTCCTCATTCTTATTTTCCAGAAGGCATAGTTTGTGCCAGTAAATAGAGGGGCTTTATTTGTTGAGCATCTTTCTAGACTAGTCATCTTGGGGACCAAGGATCTCCTTCCAGTTTTTAAACTGATACAGAACCTCGCTCTGATACTGATTGTTGAACCTTTGGTTAAACTGAGAGGGGGGGGGGGTGAATCAGTTTAAAGCATTCATGGTATTCTAAAAATTTCTTTTACACTTATTTACATCTTCATTTCATGATCAACTTAATATACAATGGAACAACAATATTAATAAGTGAGCAGCAGGTATTAAGCAGATTAAATACAGAATATCAGTTCATATAATCATCATGCACATAGACAACAGATATAAGCGGAAACCCATAAGGGAGAAAACAACATCTTATTATTGTTGTGATGCAAAGGCAAGCTCCAAATCCCCCTCACTACTGATTTTCTGTAGGCTCCTACCTGCAGGAGGCTAATACCTCAATTCTGCAAGCTACAACTTGCAAGGAAGCTCCAACTCCCATCTATTTTTTGCAGGCTACAACCTACAGGAGGCTCCTACCTCATCCAGCTACAACTAGACATCTATCAAGCTACAACTTGATATGGAAGCACCAACTTCCTCACTGTACAATAAAATCATATGCTAATTTACCTGGATCTCATCTCTGTTTTCCTCATTCTTTACTACTGTCCTTCCAGCCTTCAAATTTTCTTTATATCATCTCTGGATCTTCACAACTCCTCTCTCTACTCCTTCTTATTTTTACACTCTCTGACCTCTTTCTCCATTCTATCTCTCAAGTTATGCATATTCTAGTAACATTATTTATAGAGATCACCTCATAACAGTTTGCATTCCATAGGGAATTCGAAATGAACAGGTATGACTCTTTGCCTTCCCCTTCTCATTTTCTTGTCCAACACATTCAGAATGATATAACAGAATGTATATATTTGTGTATTACAATGGAGTTTTTCTTTTCCTATGGAGACTTACCTTTGGAGACTTGCCTTTACATCACAAACAGTAGAAACTCAATAATACATTTACAATTACAATCAAACATTTCAATTCAACCCTTTCAGCTTCTTTATTTTCTGTTTATTTTGTCTTCTCTGCCTGTTGTCCCTTTATCTTCTCTACCTGCTGTTGTATTTCTAACTGTTATGCACAGGAATGGGTCCCAGTTCACGGCACTGCAGAGGCACTCCTCGGTATAGAAAGATCATCAGGCTTGTGCTACCGTAGTGAATGACAACCGTCGATCTTTGGTCAACACCCGATGGGCGGGTCAACTGCGGAGGCACCCCCTTGGGTTAATCATTGGAATGTTTGTGCCCCCACGGTACCGTTAATCCCAGATCAATGTTAACAACGCTCATATGATGTGCACGAGGTTTAGCCTTCGTTGCTGCCTTCGTTGGTCCCACACCTTTTATCATTCCGCTCTATAATCATATAACCTTTAATATATAAAAAATTGTAAAGGTTTATCTTTCCACCAGTTTTTCACGTATACCGATGTCGCATCCTTGATTAAATGACTGTTGTCAATCCTGTTTGAAATCTAATGGTCTTCATCATATTGAAAATATCAAAGTTTATTACCCTTCCATACTTTGGTTAAATTTACCACAGTGCCATCATATAAATACACTCGGGTCCCACATGATTGTATCGCTACTTTGCATCACAACTTAACTTACGAATTTTTATCACATAAGCATCGCTGATTGTGATATGCAATAGCATCGCATCGCATCCATCGCATCGCATCTATCCATCACATCGCAAATTCTATGAATTATGAATTCTTGTCACATGAGCATCGCCGATTGCGATATGCGATAGCATCGCTTCGCATCCATTGCATCGCATCTATCCATCACATCGAAAATTCTATGACTTACGAATTCTTGTCACATGAGCATTGCCAATTGCGATATGCGATAGCATCGTATCGCATCCATCGCATCACATCTATCCATCGCATCGAAAATTCTATGAATTGTTTCCCAACTTAACATAAGCGATAAATACATGATAACTTTCGCTTCCTGACTGAAGCCTAGAAAATCTCTGCTTCAAACATTGGGGAAAACCACCCGGTCGGGACCTTAGGACAGCTCCTTTTCCATTTGGTATGGTGGCTCCGACTGGATTTAAAGGACCAGTTTCCTTATAACTAAATGGGTTGGTGATGGGTTGATTTGGATGGGTGAAAATGGGACTAAATTAACTGAAATAAAAATATTTAATTTAAACTAAATACTGATAAAGAAATTCTAACACTAACCCAGGTAATTATATGTGAATACAACTTAAGATTGTTCCAATTTAACAATAACCATGAAAATGTATTATTATTTAAATTGAAATGTGCAGAAACAAATAAAGATAACTCTATTTAAGAAATTAAACAGAGTTGTATTAACATATTGCATTCATCATAATATATCATCTACATATACTTATGAAAGATAACATTTCAATTATACTAAAAAATGATATATATAAAGAAACGTTATGAAAACAAATATCTGTAAATGATAGCAAATTTTAAAGCGAATATCATAAGACAAAAGAAATCAACAGTGAACAGATAGAAATACCTTATTCATCTTGAAAGCTTTCAAATGAAATTTGATACTCTAATCCAGTAATTCTGATGCAAAATCAAATTCCAAGGTACAGAAATGCAACACTTCAAAGATAATTCCGCATAAAATCACTAGATGTGATCCTTTTAAAAAATATATAAGTCAGTGGAGTACAGAAATGTAATCTCCAAGTCAAAAATATTAAGATCCAGGACCCTTCTCTAAATGCATGAGAAGGGTTTAAATACTACTTAGCTAAATCTAAAAATAGTCTTATTACAAAAATTAAGGATTCGGTTCAATGACCGTCCTTTCCTAGGCTAAAATACAGTGAAATTAAAACTAAATATATCTATCTATGAACTTGATCTTTAAACTTGCAGGCATCTAGCATAGTTTTGGTCATGGTTAATGAGCTTAGGGAGTTGGTGTCTGCAGAAAAGCAGTGGTAGGCAGTAGGCTTAATCTTCTGTGGGGTGAAATCGTCTAAATTAGCTGCTTATTTGTGCTATTTAGTATTAAGAAAACTTCTGATACATCAATGACAGTCCAATTCAAATGTTATTATTTATGGATTGATTTTGCCTTTTGCGGTTGATGTGCACATGGGAGATATAAAGACAGTTTGAAATCAAATTAGTTTATAGTTACACAAATCCGTAAGAGTGTTTGCTGGCCGCCTCATACTGCCATTCTGTATGGATTTTTTGCATTCTCTCCTCTGTTAAGACTTTGCTAGTTATTTATTCGCAATTTCATCTCAACTTCGCTTTGCCATTTTTCTTATTTTTCCTTTTTGTTTCTTTTTATAATACTTAGGTCAGGGTAGTTTCTTCTTTATAGATTGCCTCTTTCATGATAAATTTTTTCTCTTTGCTGAACACGCTCCACATCTTTTTCTTGCTCAACATTAAGTGCCTTGATTTTGGTCATTGTTTCTTCATTTTGTTTTACAATTATTTCAAGTCTCTTCAACTCCCGACTTAACTCAATAAGAGCTTTGTGTTTCCCTGAGAGCTCCTGATCTCCAACATCTTTTTCAGTTACTTCTTAAAAGCTCTATAGGGGATAATTTGGCAAACTCACATACCCTATCTTGTGGTAGAAACTGTGTCAAATTGCCCACTTGGATATTGAACTTTGTGAACATCGTCTGAAACATTCTTTTTTGGTATTGTCCGTCCGTGTTTGTTTTTATTCAATGGTTCATCTTTTTTGGTCCACTCCTATGTGCATTCTGACAAATTCGCTTGTTCTTTGGAAAAATCTTTGATGAATTTCTTATTATATGTCGCCTGAGGTTCCGGCAACTTATACATTAGTCTCAAATCTTCCGTGGTGAATGACCCGATTAGCTCTTGAGCTGGAGTTCTGAATTGTCTGTCTGAAATATCGGTGCTATCCAGCACCCATTTCACCATGTCCGTATATGGGAGAATCCTTGGCCTTGCCGCTATCCTATGCAGAAATGAACAAGCCAGTTCTTTGAGGGTTGCTTCAGACGTATTACTAGAACCTGCTGTAGCCATAACTTTTAATACCACAGGATTTTCTTCCTCCAGCAGATTATACATTCCTTCCCAATTGGATATACCGGCATCCTTATTGCAAGCGGTGTCTGCATATAGTGAAGCCATTTCTCTGTTTTCAAAATTCGAGCTCTTCTCCTTCTTACCCATAATGTTCTGTGAAAGCTTTGTATAGACGTTTTCTCCTTCATGCCTGCGTTTTACGAGTTAAATGAGAGTAATGGCATGAGTAAGGTGATGAGACTGTTTTAAATGCAAAGGCGGATGAAATATATTATTTTAACGTGAAATGACTTTCAATCAAAACAAAATCTCATTTACCATTAATTGTCAATCCAATCATTTAATCCAATCATTAAAGCGCATAACAGATATTGATATATGGGAAGATTGTCTTTGAACAACGCGCTTTTATGAATCTGCGACATTTTGATCTGCGATTTGCGGTGCAATATCGCAATATCGCAATATCGCAAAATGAAACCATCGCAATTTTAAAAATAGCGCAAATTGTGAAAAAGCGCACATCGCAAATCTCGCAAAAGCGCAAAATTGTAAATAGCGCAAAAGGTATTCATTTAACATTTCTGTTTTCTGCGCTATGCGATCTGCGACCAATATGTTTATTGTATAGGCTTTTTGGGATCGCATTATCGCAAAAGCGCAAAATCGCATTTTCAGTTTTATAAAAGATATATACCATTTTGCGATGGATGCGCTATTTTGTTTAAAGAACCATTTTATTGTAATCTATCATAAACTTAAGTGTTTCTTAAGGTTCTTTCTAAGGGATTTCTCTAAGTTTATGATAGAAAGTTTTATTTGAAAAGGAAAACAAATCCTAATTGATTTTTGGATTTTTTAACTAAGGGTCCCCATTTATTTAGCATTATTACTAATATTAAATAAAAGGGGGGTTGTTGCTGGTCACAACAATTGGCGATTCACTGAAATAAACAGTTATCTCTGAAAAAATAAAATGAACACTATATCTTTAGTAAGTAAATATTTTTAAAGATAATGAAAACCATCTTAGGATAATTCAAATAAAATGTAACTATGAAAAAGAAATAAAAATCATTCACAATTTCTTTCTAATTCCTTAAGAACAAAATCATTTTGGGTTATCTCAAGCTTTGATTGGTGTTAATAATGAAGTAAGTGGATTTCTCCAAGTTTTGGTTTTATAATATACTCTATTTCCATAGGTATTGCCTCTGCTGCCTGCAAACGTTCATAGTCTCGACAGGGTTACCTTTAAACCATTAACCATTCATTGTCCCATCCAACTAAAATTATGACTTTTTAAAAGATAAATTCATAAGACATATTATCTCATGTTTTTGTCTTTTACTTATTTTATTTTTAAGAGCCATTGTTCTGGTTTGGTAGCCAGTTAATAACAATGCCATTCACTAGTTATAATTAAACTAAACAAGTTGGCTCGTGATGAGACCCCTTGTCTTGTATTTATAAACCATTACCCTGTTTTGGTATGCAGTATTGGTAATGTCAGTTTTATTACTCTTTATGAACATGGTAAGTCGGCTCATAATGAGACCTCTTATCTCTTAAATTTTCATATAATTTCTTAGAATTACATTCTAAAAAATCACAACTTAAATGGATGGGGTGAAATAGTTTAATCCTTAAGAATCAATGGATGACAATTTTCAAAGTTTTTTGAGTTCCAAAACTTTGAAAAAATCTTTACTTTTATAGATAACCTTTCTTTGCTCAATAAACTTATAATGATTTACATTCTCTTCAAATTTTCAAAAGATCATGCAAATGATTGAAATAATCTTTCAAAGTTTAACATCTTATTTTAAACTATCCAAAAACTGTGATCATTCCTTTAAAAATTCTTATTTACACAAAATAAATATTTATAATATTTTTTCTAAGAAATTTTCCTAAATGGAAAACAGTCAATTATAGACCTATTAACAACTTTTATTTGCAAAAACAATCAAAAACTTTGCAGAAAGGAATATGTACAGTTTAAGAAGGGGTTACCTCCTTATGAAAAGAATTTCTTCAAGATAAGCCCATTTACAGGAAGAGATTCTCTCTTACTTGTTAGATCTTGGAGTATGAATGTATTTGAGCCTATCTTTTCAACGATCTGAAATGGTCCAAGCCACATTTTCTGAAACTTGGTATGTTTACCTTTTTCTTCGTGTGCTTTATCCCATTTCAGAACAAGATCACCAATTGACAAAATTTTTGAGCCAGTAGAACTTACATCAAAAGAAGATTTTACAAGCTGTTGATGTTTTTCATGAATAGTTTTTGCTTTATCTCTATCTTCTTCTAGTTTAAGGATTTGATCATATCTCAATTGAATGGATGAAGAAGGATTTTCTTCAATAAATTGCACTAGGGCTAATGATGGAAGAGTTAAATTTGATGGTATCACAACTTCTTTTCCATAAACTAAATTGAAAGGTGAAGTCCCTATTGAAGCTTTTTCAGTGATACGATCAGCCCATAATGCAAAGATTAAATACTTGTGCCAATTCTTTTGATTTTGATCAATGGTCCTTTTAATGATTTTGATAAGGTTTTTGTTAGTGGATTCAGCCAAACCATTACCTTGTGGATAATAATTTGCTGAATGTTTTAATTTAAAACCTCTTTTGACTGCAAATTCTATTAAACTATTTCCAGAGAAGTAAGATGCATTATCAAATACTAGAGCGTTAGGTACACCAAACCTGGTTATGATGAATTGATCTATGAAATCAATAATTGCATCAGAATTGGCTACCTTCAACGGGATTGCCTCTATCCATTTTGTAAAGTAATCAGTTGCGGTAAGGATGTACTTGTGTTGTTTGGAAGAATGAGGTACTATCTCACCAATAATGTCAAGCCCCCATTGTTCGAATGGTTGCTCAATAGTCACTGGTTGCAAAGGAAAAACTGGTTTCCTTTGTCTTCCACTTGCAGTTTGACAAATTCTGCACTTCCTTACGTAATAATGCGTATCTTTAAAAAGGGTAGGCCAGTAATAACCAGCACGAATTATTTTGTGAGCTGTGGTATCACCTCCAAAATGACCTCCTGTTGGTCCATCATGCAACTCCTGCAAAACCTTTTCAGCTTCAGTCTTTTCAAGACATCTTAATAAAATTGAATCATAATTTTTTCTAAATAACACATTATCAATGATCTCATATTTAATAGCCTTTAACCTTAAAGCGCGTTTACTCTCATAGCTGAGATTAGAAGGAGCATACCCATTTTTCAAGTAATAGATAAGATCAACATACTGAGATCCGGAATCTGTAACATTTATCTGACTTACTTGAATATCTTGATTTGAATCTTGATTTTCTGGTATGTTATGAGCTCCTGCCAATAATCTGCAAAAACCTTGTCCTATAACAATCTTAGCTGGTTTAATATCAATATCATATTCTTGCAAGGCTGTTACCCAGTTAGCTCTCTTTTCTCCTACTTTTTGAATTAATAATTGCCTCACTGCAGAGAATGGGACAATGATTTTTGTATGTGTTTTCAAGAGAAAAGGTCTAAAATGTTTGATTGATTTAAACACGGCAAAGACTTGTTTTTCAACATCGGAATAATTAAGCTCAGATCCTTGCAGATTTGAGCTAAAGAAAGAAATTGGTGCCTCAATTTTGTGATCATTGAGCTGTGTTAAAACAGCTGCATAGGATGTTTCGGTGGCCAAAGTATACAAAGTAAAATCTTTAGAAAAATCCGGGGTATTCAATGCTGGTGCATTAATGATCGCTTGTTTGATTTCCTCAAAGGATTATTTCTCTTTATGCCCCCATTTGAATACTGAATTCTTCTTGATCATATTTTGCATAGGTAAAACAATTAAAGAAAAATCAGGAATGAATCTTTTAACAAAATTGATCTGTCCAAGAAATGATTGCATGGATTTTTTGTTATGAGGTAAAGAAATATCAGAAATTTCTTTCACTCTATCTGAATCAATATATATACCATATTTTGACACAACAAATCCCAAGAGTTTTCCTTCATCCAAAGCAAAGAAAGATTTCTTTGGATTTAAGGAAATACCAAATCTTCTACATCTTTCAAATATTTGCTTTAAATCATGTAGATGATTGGCTCTCTTTTTTGAAAATACTGTTATGTCATCAAGATAAAAAACAACTGATTTATTGATCAGACCTTTAAATGCTATGTCCATGGCTCTTTGAAAAGTTTCTCCTGCATTTATTAGACCAAAAGGCATTTTCTGATAAGCATAAGTTCTCCATTTTGTTCTGAAAGTTGTTTTCAATCTGTCATCTGGATGAACTAAAACTTGATTATAGCCCGAAAATCCATCGAGAAAAGACATAAGTTCAGAACCAGCTACCTTTTGAAGTATCTGTTCCATGGTTGGCAATGGGAAATTGTCTTTTAAACATACCTTGTTTAAATTTCTGAAATCAATACAGATTATTATATCACCATTCTTCTTCCTTACAGGTACCATATTGGAAACCCAATTAGAGTGCCTGACTGGAAAAATGATTTTGGCTTTCAAAAGTTTATTAAGTTCTGATTTGATTTGACTTTCGAGATTTGGATGAATCTTTCTCAACTTCTGTTGAACAGGTTTAATATCAGGAAGCATTGGAATTGTGTGTTGAATAATCGAAGTATCATACGTTTTTAAATCATCATAATTCCAAGTAAAAACGTTTTTATACTTGTTCAGAAGTTTAATGAACGCATTCCTTTCCTCTGGTGTTAAATTGAGTCCCAAGTTAACGTTTTGAGGTTTAGAGTCAGAACCAAGATTTACTAATTCAAACTTCAAAGTGGAACTTTGAAGTTTAGCATTAGTGACTTTCTTGAATCTGTCTTTAATGTCATATAAATCCTCTAATTTAACAACAGATTTTGGAATGGGGTTTTCATTACCTTTTGAAGCAATTTGTAAATCATGATCATCTTCGTCAATAATTTTCTCATCGTATGATTTCTCTGAAGTCATGAAATTTAGAATATCTTGATCATGATAGAATACTCTCCAATTTGTAACATTATCTGGGACAGATGGACGAAAAATCAATTCTACAGAAAACCTATCAGGACTACAATCTTCAGCAGGTAGGAGTTTAGATGCAACATTATCTAACAAGTCAGCTGATGTATTCTGATTCCTAGGAATAGGAGAAATATTGAATGCTAAAAAATGAGTGGTGAGATCTTGTACTAGGGTTTGATAGTGTTTAAGATGTACTGAAAGGCAATGAATAGTATTCCTAACTTGTTTTATGACAATTTCGGATTCACCAAAGACTTTCAAGTATTTAACATCTAACCCTATAGCTTTATAAAGTCCTTGAACCAAGGCTTCATATTCTGCGGTATTGTTAGTACACCCAAATTCTAACCTACATGACAGCATGGTTTTCTCTCCATCTGGATCAATTAAGATGCACCCAGCTCCAGCTCAATCACTAGACTTTGATCCATTAAAATATAATGACCAAAATAAAGATTTATCTATTGGCTTATCTACAATTACATCATAAATATTTATAATTCTGGAAGAATCAGATTGTGAAAAATTTTCTATTTGAGAAACAAAAGTATTTACAGAAAAAGGTGATTGAGGTGCTTCGAAGTTTCCAAGAAATGATTCAGCAGAATAACCTCCAAGAATATTGTTGTTGAATGCCACAGGCTCATTAGGTTGTTCGAATTCAGTGACAGTGTGCGTCATATGTTTTTCTCGTTCAATTTTGATTTGATTTGGCTTCCCCTTGTAAGGAAGCCACACATGTGAATAATCAGTTGAGATATAACCATTAAGTTTCGCAGACCAGTCCCTGCTTAAGATTAATCCATAGAATTAGGGAATATCAGCAATCAAAATATCAATTATTTGGACAATCCTAGGATCAGAAGCTAATCTGATAGTAACTGAATTGATTTCTCCTACAACTTGAACTTTAGAGCGATCCAATTGAACGATATGAACTGCTGATTTCTGTGGTTCGATATTCAATTTGGCACAGATAGAAGTAGGCATTATATTGGAGGAGGCTCCAGAATCAATCAAACAATTGTGCAGATTTTTATTGTACATCTCATAAGTCAAAAGAAAAGGAGGAGTTTGAGAATTTGACTTTTCCCCAATGAGCACAGTATCAGTAGCATCTACCTTATCTAGTGGCTTACCAGTTCCTCTCGCTGCTTTTGCAACTACACCGCTTGGTAAAGGAGCAATTGGTGTAGCGTTTAATTCTTTTAATAACAACTTTTGCTGGTGTTTTAGTTTGCTGAGTTCATGTAAGGAAATATTAGCTTTGATCTTTTTCATGTCCTCGACAATGTTGTATTCCATAGGATTTGACACTACTAAAGTCTTTGTTGTTGATGTAGGAGGATTAGAAGAGGATGGCTAATTTTGAGTAGGTAATGTAGAAGTTTTCTTTACAGGGGATTTGTCTTTGGTACTTGGAGTTGTAATTTTCTTTTTAGGAACTGTTTGCACTGGTTCCGCTGTGGATTTACTCCTAGTACTTACAGGCATAGCTTCTTCACTATCAGAATTAGGGAGAATAAAATCCCACATTCCATTCAATTCAGCTATTTCTTCATTCTCATCTTCCTCATCTGATACTAAAGATGTATCTTCTTCTTCTTCCTCTTCTTCTGATTCTGCATTAGAGATTGCATTAGGAGGTTTAGATTCAACTTGGTTTCTTCTAAAATTTTGGAATGGTTTCTTGGTAGAAGTTTCAGCTACTTGTTTTTTAATTTCAACCATTTCATTTGACATGGTTTTAAGTACTTTCTGTAAACCTTCCATGTCGTATGGGTCTTTGGCCTTTTTCTTTGAATCATCTTTGAAGCTGACTTTCTTTGATTTCCTTTCCTCAATAGCATTTTTATTTTCTAGAGAAATAATTCATTTTTCTACTGCAATAGCCTCTTTCATATTCTCGGCTAATGTAGGTTTTGCAGCTCTATCTACAAAAATTGCTATGTTTGAGGGTAAGGCAGTTATGTACCATTCAATTCTGACTTGTTCACTAGGCCTTGAATCTGTGTGAATTTTGTTCAAGAGTTTGTTGAATCTAGCGTTGAATTCTTTAATGGGTTCCTTGGGTTCTGATTTCAAATTTGAGAGATCGTTGATTAAAGTAGCTATTGATCTGTCATCTCCAAATTTGGTTAAAAAATGATCTGCAAAAATGGCCCAACTTGTTATGGATCCCGAAGGTAATGAAAAGTACCATGATCCTGTTGCTCCTTGAAGAGTATAAGGGAATAGTCTGACTACAACATCTTCATGTGTGACTCCATTCAAATTTACAGCCAGCATAAAGTTATTGATATGTTCTTCAGCTTGAATTTTAAGATCTGGACTGAATTTTGGAAGCCATTTTCCAGGATTGTCTGGTAAATCATGTAACGGTGCAGCCATGTTGACTGCCCCTGGAGTAGCCCATGGTCTAGCCATTATTGGAACAACTATTGGAGGAGTAGTAGAAACTGGTGGTGTTTGAATAGAAGTTGTTGGAATAGATGATGTTGAGATTGATGATGATTGAGCAGATGATGATTGAGGAGATGATGATTGAGGAGATGATGTGGAAACAATTGTACTTTGTTGAGTTGGGATTTCGGAAACAGGTATTTGAATATTAGATGTTGAACTTATATCACTTACTGATTCCGATTGAGTTTTTCTTGTCTTGACTCTACTAGGTAAAGGGAATTCTTTCGGAGAAATACCAAGTTTTTCACTTTGAAGCCTAGTGAGAGGTTTCGAAGAGACAAATTTTGAGGTTACACTACCTTCAGATATTTCAGACTCTTCTAGAGATAATGAGAATCCTTTCAATTTATGAATTAAATCTTGAACTTCAGGAGACTCAGGATGTTGATTGTCTGAATGTTTTGAGATTTTGGTAGTGGGTGTATGAATATTCTTCGCAATTTCTTCTATAGGATTTTGTATTTCAGAAGAAATTGAAGAAGTTGATGAGGGTGTTTTGCTCTCAGAATGGCTTGTGGATAAATATTTACTTGCCATTCATAGCTCAGGCCCTCCTTCTAGCGCCAAAAATGTTGAAGCCTAGAAAATCTCTGCTTCAAACATTGGGGAAAACCACCCGGTCGGGACCTTAGGACAGCTCCTTTTCCGTTTGGTATGGTGGCTCCGACTGGATTTAAAGGACCAGTTTCCTTATAACTAAATGGGTTGGTGATGGGTTGATTTGGATGGGTGAAAATGAGACTAAATTAACTGAAATAAAACTATTTAATTTAAACTAAATACTGATAAAGAAATTCTAACACTAACCGGGGTAATTATATGTGAATACAACTTAAGATTGTTCCAATTTAACAATAACCATAAAAATGTATTATTATATAAATTGAAATGTGCAGAAATAAATAAAGATAACTCTGTTTAAGAAATTAAACAGAGTTGTATTAGCATATTGCATTCATCATTGTATACCATCTATATATACTTATGAAAGATAACGTTTCAATTATACTCAGAAATGATATATAAAAAGAAACATTGTGAAAACCAAATATATATAAATGATAGCAAATTTTAAAGCGAATATCATAAGACAAAAGAAATCAACAGTGAACAGATAGAAATACCTTATTCATCTTGAAGGCTTTCAAATGAAATCTGATACTCTAATCCAGTAATTCTGATGCAAAATCAAATCCAAGGTACAAAAATGCAACACTTTAAAGATAATTCCACATAAAATCACCAGATGTGATCCTTTTAAAAAATATATGAGCTAGTGGAGTACAGAAATGTAATCTCCAAGTAAAAAATATTAAAATCCAGGACCCTTCTCTAAATGCATGAGAAGGGTTTAAATACTACTTAGATAAATCTAAAAATAGTCTATTACAAAAATTAAGGATTCGGTTTAATGACCGTCCTTTTCCTAGGCTAAAATACAGTAAAATTAAAACTAAATCTAACTATCTATGAACTTGATCTTTAAATTTGCAGGCATCTAGCATAGTTTTGAGAAGATGTGGTTGACTGACTTCAGAATTCAACTGTCCTGAAAAGACAGAATCGGCAAGTGTAGGCGCAATCTTCTCTGTAGAATTGATGATACAATTGAGCGCACTGTGCTGACTGTGTGGCTTCACTAAGTATGTCTAGTAAGAGTCCCAATTTAATCTTGTCAGCCCTTGAATTGATTTTGCTCTTTCTTCTACTTTTTGCCTCCATTCCGTTTGCAGTTGATGTGCCTGTGGGAGATATCCTGGAACAGTTTCTGAAATCAAATTAGCTTTGTGTAAATTATCATTTACACAATCAGTAAGAGTGTTTGCCGCTGTAGCCGCCTCCTCTACTGCCTTCTCTGCTCTTCTGATTTGTGCATTCTCCTCTATTGGAGCTTTTTGCTCTGCTATTAATTTTGCAATTTCATCTCGATTTCGCTTCGCCATTTTCTCCTTTTCCTTATACTTCAGCCAAGGTAGTTTCTTCTTTATAGATTCGACCTTTCACAGTAGTTTTTCTCTTTGCCGAACACGCTCCACATCTTTTTCTTGCTCAGCATTAAGTGCCTTGAATTTGGTCAATGTTTCCTCATTTTGCTTTACAGTTATTTCAAGTCTCTTCAACTCCCGACTTTTCTCAATAAGAGTTTTATGTTTCCCTGAGAGCTCCTGATCTCCAACAGCTTTTTCAGTCACTTATAAAAGCTCTATAGGGGATAATTTGGAAAACTCACATACCCTATCTTGTGGTAGAAACTGTGTCAAATTGCCCACTTGGATATTGAACTTTGTGAACAACGTCTAAAACATTCTTTTTTGGTACTGTCCGTCCATGTTTGTTTTTCTTCAATGGTTCATCTCTTTTGGTCCACTCCTGTGTGCATTCTGACAAATTCGTATGTTTTCTGGCAAAATCTTCCATGAATTGCTTATTATAAGTCGCCTGAGGTTCCGGCAACTTATACATTAGTCTCAAATCTTCCGTGGTGAATGACCCGATTAGCTCTTGAGATGGAGTTCTAAATTGCCTGTCTGAAATATCGGTGTTGTCCAGCACCCATTTCACCATGTCCGTATATGGGAGAATCCTTGGCCTTGCCGCTATCCTATGCAGAAATGAACAAGCCAGTTCTTTGAGGGTTGCTTCATATGTATTACTAGAACCTGCTGTAGCCGCAACTTTCATCACCACAGGATTTTCTCTTCTAACAAATTATACATTCCTTCCCAAGTGGATATACCGGCATCCTTATTGCAAGTGGTGTCTGCATACAGTGAAGCCATTTCTCTATTTTCAGAATTCGAGCTCGTCTCCTTCTTACCCATAATGTTCTGTGAAAGCTTTGTATAAACGTTTGCTCCTTCGTGCCTGCGTTTTACGAGTTAAATGAGAGTAATGGCATGAGAAAGGTGATGAGATTGTTTTAAATGCGAAGGCAGATGAAATATATTATTTTATCGTGAAACGACTTTCAATCAAAACAAAATCTCAATTACCATTAATTGACAATCCATTCATTTAATCCAATCATTAAAGCGCATAACAAATATTGATATGTGGGAATATTTTCTTTGAACAACGCGCTTTTATGAATCTGTGACATTGCGATCTGCGATTTGCTGCGCAATATCGCAATATCGCAATGTCGCAATATCACAATATCGCAAAATGAAACCATCGCAATTTTAAAAATAGCGCAAAAGCGCAAATTGCGAAATAGTGCAAAAGCGCACATCGCAAATCTCGCAAAAGCGCAAAATTGTAAATAGCGCAAAAGGTATTCGTTTAACATTTATGTTTTCTGCGCTATGCGATCTGCGACCAATATGTTTATTGTATAGGCTTTTTGGGATCGCATTATCGCAAAAGCGCAAAATCGCATTTTCAGTTTTATAAAAGATATATACCATTTTGCGATGGATGCGCTATTTTATTTAAAGAACAATTTTATTGTAATCTATCATAAACTTAAGTGTTTCTTAATGTTCTTTCTAAGGGATTTCTCTAAGTTTATGATAGAAAGTTTTATTTGAAAAGGAAAACAAATCCTAATTTATTTTTTGGATTTTTTAACTAAGGGTCCCCATTTATTTAGCATTATTACTAATATTAAATAAAAAGGGGGGTTGTTGCTGGTCACAACAGGTTGAAAGGTTTGTTTGGTGAGTCTAGTAGGCTGCAAGACAACATTAAGTTATTTTGTGATAGTCAGAGTGCAATTCACTTGGCTAAAAATCCAGCCTATCATATTAAATCAAAGCATATACCTATCAAGTACCATTTTTTAAGACAGGTTATCACCGAACGGGGAGTCTCTCTTGAAAAAGTGCATACAAAGGAAAAATGTGCAGACATGTTCACGAAACCATTTTTATTAGAGAAGCTACGATGGTGTCTAGCTTCTCTTGGCTTGTAGAAAAGATAAAAATAATAATGGAATAGGGTATCAGGCTAATTGTTGCCAAGGTGGAAATTGTTGAGATTTCTAATAATAATTTAGAGAAAATCTCATAAATATGACAAAAATAGGATTTGTTGCTAAATTGACTCCATCTAATCTTGATGTGGAGTTATTGCATCCTATTTTTTTATTATTAAATTTATGATTTAGTTTCTATTCCCAGCTATAAAATGTAAGCCCGTAGAGACAAATATGCATGAGGGATGTGAGGTGAGAGGAACAGAAGTGTAGATGAGAAACTCTATTGTTGTAATTCTCTTGTTGAAGAATAAGATTTCTGATGCCTCTGTTTGGTGGACATATCCCAGATTGGTTGGGTGAACCATGTTAAATCTTCTGTCTTCATGCTTGATTGTTGTGTGTGTTTATTTGTTTTTCCGCTACTTGAATTTGACAACACCTTCATTGCCAATGATATCTTCACTGCTCCACAAGATCCACAAGTTGAATATGTTCCTTGTTCATCTCATCCTACTATATCTATTCCTTCGGCTAAGCCCACAACACCTACTCCTTCATCAACTCAACCTACTACACACATTTCACCACCATCCTCACCATTTCAGGATCAGGTTCAGTCACCTAGTAGAGTTATGATAAGAAAGCCTAAAAGGGCTGAATTGGGCACATTGGATAGAAAATATCAGAGAGGGAACATGCAGGTGTTTTCCCCACAAATTGTGGGATGGACCTTACCTTTTTCATTAGAAAAGAAGGTACATAAGGGGAAACAAAAGATGGTAGAGGAAGATGTTCATGAAGAAATCAGCCATGAGGAGGAAGACCTCCATGAGACAGAGAGAGATTTTGACCTTGTTGACTTCGATCAACAAGATGATTATGACACTTCATTTACTATCAAGGAGAAGGATTC
>JAXQQM020075864.1:0-137269 GCA_034641835.2 Pinus albicaulis | reverse complement strand
TTTGGGCTGACAGAGATGCTCTGTTTGGGGCACATCATTGGTGTGGACGGAGTGAGAGTCCACAAGGAGAAGATTCGGGCCATTCGGGATTGGCCGGAACCGAGGAACGTGACTGAGCTCCGGGGGTTTGTAGGCATCTGCACCTACTACTGGAAGTTCGTCAAAGGGTTTTCCCAACTTGTTGCACCCCTTACAGATCTTACCAAAAAGGGGGCATTCAGTTGAATAGACACAGCACAAGGGGCCTTTGACATGCTCAAGGAGGTGATGAGCAGTTGTCCAATCTTGGTTTTGTCAGATTTCACGCAGCCCTTTTTCTTGGAGTGTGATGCCTCAGGAGAGGGGGTGGGCAGTCTTGATGCAGGGGGGCCACCCCATAGCTTTCGAGAGCAGAAAGCTATTGCCACATGAAAAAATGTATCCCATATACGACAAGGAAATGTTGGCTATCATGCATGCACTGGCCAAGTTTCGGCAGTACTTGGTGGGGAACAGGTTCAAGGTGAGGACTGACCACAACAACCTCCGGTTCTTCTTAGAGAAGAAGCGGTTGCAGGAGAGGCAGTAGAAGTGGGTCAGCAAGATCCAGGCGTATGACTTTGACATTGAGTATGTCAAAGGGAAGAACAACGTGGTGGTCGATGCTTTATCACGCAGACCAATAACGTTGTCTCTAATGACCCTAGACACGAACTGGAAGGCTCAGTTACTAGTGGAGTACTCCAAGGACCGTTTTGCCTGTGAGATACTAGATGGTCAAATCACAGATGATAGGTACAGAGTGATGGATGAGGTAATATACTTCAGGGACAGGATCTTCTTGACTGGGAGCTCTCAGCTCAAGGAGAAGGTACTAAGTGCCTCCCATGACTCACAATTATCAGGCCACCAGAGGTTCACCAAGACCTATAGGGCCATCAGGGAGAGGTTCTCTTGGAGAAGCCTCAAGGAGGACGTACTCTGGCATTCCGTAGGGGAAATGGGAAAGCATTTCGATGGACTTCATCACAGGGTTGCTCACGGTGCAGGGCAAGGATTGCATCTTTGTGGTCGTTGATCGACTGACAAAGTATGCACACTTCTTCACTATATCAACAAGGTATACAGTAGCACAGGTAGCGGAGTTGTTCTTCAGGGATATCTTCAGGTTGCCTAGTCTTCCGAAGACCATTGTTAGTGACCGAGACAGCCGTTTCATGGGCAGCTTTTGGCAGGAGCTCTTTCGTTTGGTGGGTACAGAGTTGACTTCGAATACCAGTTATCACCCTCAGACGGATGGGCATACAGAGATAGTGAACAAGTGGCTAGAGGCTACTTGTGAAACTATGTCATAGGGCAGCAGAAGGCATGGTTACGCTAGTTGCACTTGGGAGAGTACTGCTACAACACCACTTTTCACATGTCCATCGGTCTATCTTTGTTCTATGCTTTGTATGGGTACCATGCTTTGACTTCTGCTGACGTGATGTTTGGTGCTAGCAAGGCCCCTAGGGCCAAGGATTGGATCCAAGAGAGTCAGGATATACTCTGGGCTCTTAAGGATAACTTAGCTACAGCGCAGAACCAGCAGAAGCTGTATGCCAACAGGGGACGGGTTGAGAGACAGTTTGAGGTAGGGGACTTCGTCTACCTACGACTTCAGCCATACCGTCAATCCACACTGAAGCAGAAGGGGGCCGAGAAGCTCAAGCCCCACTACTATGGACCTTACAGGGTGATCCGCAGGATTGAGGAGGTTGCATATGAGCTAGCGCTGCCTACAGGTAGCCGAATCCACAACATCTTCCACGTATCATGCCTGAAAAAGGCATTGGGGCCACAGGATCGCAACAGAGAGGTTCCACCTATTGGGTGATGATGGGCATCTGTGTTGCCGCCGCAGGCCATCATAGAAACCCTGAGAGACAACTACGAAGGTGATAGTAAATAGTCAGAGAGTGCTTGGTGGGTAAGGTGGAGGAACTTTCCTGATGAGGATGCCACTCGGTGTTAGGTCCCATAATAATAGGATTCATAATTTTGAATTGTCTACAGATTAGTCTTGTAATATGTACATACTTTGCTTTCTCGCAAAATTGTTTTCCCATATTAAAAAATGTAAAGAGGGTAAGTCCTAAAAGAAAAATCAAAGGAGTGAAAGAAAAAGATCAAAAAAGAATATAAGATATGAACCCCACCAAAAAGAGATAAAAATAGATCCTGAAAGTGATGCAAATTCAAATGCCACTAATTTTTACTTTAATTTTCAAAATAAGATTGTGTGCAACTTGTCAAAAATGCCACAATCCATGATGGTCAAACAACTTAATCTTGACTCATTCATGATTTAAATTTCATGTTGATAGTTAGAGAATAAAACTCTAGCCAAACTGTTTAATCTTGGCAGATCAATAGTTAGGTAGAGAATAATAATGAGCTCAACAGTTTAATCTGAGCCATTGGAAGTCATAAGGATATAATTAGATAGTTTACTCTTAAAAGAAAAATAAAAATGGTCTGCAAGCCTAAATGCACACGAATAAATGAAGAAAAAATGTTAGGGTAGATGATGGGTAGGCAGAAGAAGTTTTCACAAGGCATGGATAGCAGAGAATGGTCATTTCATATTACTGTTTTCCTTCTAAATTCATTTTCCCTTGTAAAAATACCCCTTCCCCTTCATATTAACCTTTCTCCTTACTACATTCATTTTTCCTTACAAAAAACCCCTTTTTCCTTAGTTAAGAAAGCATTTTCATTTGAAAAAGTAAAAATCCCTTTAATAACTTCCCTTTTCATTCAAAATACCCCAAAAACCCCTTTATCCTAAGTATTTGTTTAAAGTGATATATTAGGTCCGACTATGAAAAATTCCTTCCTGATATCAATTTTTACATTAAACTTAGTGTATTTGCCCACAGATACATATAATCCCGCATCATATTCATTTAACCCCCCCCATTCATATTAATCCCATATTTAATTTTATTATATTAAATCCCATATATACATTTATCTCGTATTATATTAATTCCCCTTTATATATATTTCTCCAACCCATTATTTTATTTATAATTTATAGCTTAATTTTCCCGCATTTGATATATCTTGGGCATACCTTATAACGCTGTTGTATATAAAAATTTTCCCTTATCATATAGCCTTATCACTATAGTTTAAAACCACGCCCATTACTATATCAGATAACTCATCGCATTGACTTAAGACCCGTGCCCCACACCTATCGAATCCTCGACAGGTCCATCCCATTCGCTCAGCCATCTTATCAATACCCATCAAATCCTACGGCCAATGAGGACTTTTGCATCCCCGATCATCCAAACTTTAACACTACTGAGACCTTGAGAAAAGAGTTGTTTTCGTAGCCCGCTCCCTGCTACGTGGCAACTCCTGATTCCACCGCATCCTCCAAAATAATACCGCCTACAAGCTTTTTCCGATGCGAAAACCTCCAAGTGATTTCTTCTACCCGTTATGAATACCACCCCTCATTTGAAAGTAACCCCACGCATTAATGTTTAACCACTGATTGGTTAAAAAATCACAAAGTCGCCCTTTCGAACCTTTTCACCATTTATGTTATAGTTTTGCGCAAAGAGAGCATTACCGACCTATTCCAAAGAAAAAAAATCGCTGCCGACCTTCTTTCAAGCCCTTTTCACCAGAAATCAAGGCTATTTGCTGCAACAACCAATGGAGACCAATTCAAAGCATTATAAAGACCATTGAAGCCTTAGAAAGCCTCCGCTGCCTCAGAGAACCTTTCTGCAAACATAAAAGCCTTCATTTTCTCGGTATTCTTAAATACCAAGTCTTGTACTTAAGCTAAATAAAGTAACATGTTAATTAAACCAATTAGGACCTTTGCAAACCACATAAAATATATTATTGCCTCCAAACCCTTTCTGCATACCCAATTCCTCTATTCACAAGTATTCCTGAGATCCTAAGTTCATTTCTTGATCACATAGGGTAATTATTTGATCAATTGAAGCATTGTAGACTAGAGGAAAAACCACTGTTTCCTCCAAAGCGCTTCTACAGACTGTAATAAGCTTTCAGAAGTGCTCCTAAAGGTTTGAGCCTATTTCTTAAATCTAAAAGAGTAATTAATTGATATTTTGAAGTGAACAAAGTTCTTTCTCAAGCTTAAATACTCCAAAACACTTGGAATACAAAGATATCCATGACGATACAAATATTATATTATAAAAGATATGAGATAGATAGATAGATATATGATTTGAATGTTGGCAATGAGGTTCCATATATACCTACGCTATAAATTTTCATTTAAATATGTCTATCGTACATGACCTTTCACCTCACTCATTAATTAACTAATTTATCATTTATTTACATTATTTATTCATTACATTGCTCTTCCCTCAAAAGCTTTGTCCTCAAAGCTTGTTGATGAAAGGCCTCATTTCTTTCCGCTACGAACATCTTCTCATCTCGGGAGCTATCCGTGATACAATGATATGATCCCCTTCAAGTGGCAAACAAAATTTGTCGCACCGAGAATGGATTTGACTATCCTAGATCAATTTTCTATGGAATCTTACGATCACTGACAACTTGTGATGATTCGTTAGTATTCATCGGAATATTAGCTTGTTTCTGTTTTGAATACATAGCTTGGTTGAGTTGTCTGCTCCCGTGATTTGGATGTTGATAGGGAACTTTTTTGGTTTGACTTTGATTTTCTCTTGGCGAGGATGTTATTGAGTAGGTTACAGAACCTTCACTTAGAATGTTCCTCGTTTGTCTGACATCTATGTTTGTTTCTTCTGCAACTTGCTTGTCGTCCTCTTCAGCTGAGACATTTATTGGATCAACGTTCGATTTTTCTTCAACATGAACTTCTACATTTGTTGATTTTGACGGCTCTTTTTCGACAAGTTGTTGCATCTTGTTTTCCAACGACTTCTTATCCTTCTTCAATTTCTTAATTTGTGTTAGCAATTTTTCGTTGTGGTCCTTAAGGCGAGTAACTTCTTCATTCTTGTTAGTTGTGATTTTGTCAATTTCCTTTTGCATATTTTGAATCGTCTTTTTACTTTCTTGAGAAATT
Organism: Pinus albicaulis; assembly: GCA_034641835.2. Classification (NCBI taxonomy): domain Eukaryota; kingdom Viridiplantae; phylum Streptophyta; class Pinopsida; order Pinales; family Pinaceae; genus Pinus; species Pinus albicaulis. The sequence continues at coordinate 132,192 of JAXQQM020075864.1, read as the reverse complement.
ACTTTTGAAATTTCTTGAATGTCTTCAGGTGTCACTAATTTTGGGTTTAAGTTAACGTCCTGTAGCGTTATTTTCTTCTTTTTGTAGGAGAATGTTAAAAACTTCTTTTTCATATTAAGGATGAATGACCCTAGTGATTCCATCCAGAGCGAACCCAAAATTATATCACTATCGTTACAAAATAAGGTTTTAACGGTAAATTGCGAGACCAAGGAATACTCGCCAATACTTAGGTGTAGATTCCTTATGTCGTATTGTTTTTCATTTGCGTTAATTGAATTTGTTTCAATTATATTTGATTCAGGGATCACTAATTGGTTAGCACATTCAGTACTAGCATAATTATCCTTTTGATTAAGATCGATAGATATGAGAACTTCCTTTCCCGCAAGTGACCCTTTGATTCTAATTAGCGCACGGACAAACATACTATAATTTTCAGGAAATCTTCCTTCTTTCCTTTTCGAATTAGATTCAATTTCCTTTTCATCAATGATTGATTCCATTTTGTCTGTTGAATTGAGTTTTTAGGGTTTTTAAGGTAACCCTTCCTAACTTTCTCTTCTTCTTTTTAATGAAGTTATTATTCCTTCAATTTTTTTTTTAATAATTTAATTAATTAAATAATTTTAATTAGTTATATATATATATTCTTTTAACAATTGATTTTTTTTTACTCTTTTTTTTTTGAAAGGTTACAACCCTAGTGAAACGTGGCTATTCACATATATTCACCTATAAAATATATGTCCACTTATGTGTATTTGACTCGGTTAATGTTCTCCACGTAAAAGTAAACTTACCATTCACACAGAGATTTTTTATTCCTTTACTTCTTATTTTATCTTGCAAATAACATGGGCAATTACCATGGGCTTCCAAAACCACAAGCTTGTAAACCACTGAAAGAATAATCAAAATAACCTTACCTAATCTTCCTTATTTCTTTTTCCTTTTTAATTTTAATTTGTCTTGATATGTACGTATATGTACTTCTTTATATATATCTCTTTTTTTCTTTTCTTTTGGAACTATTTTCTTTTAAATATTTTTTTTTTCCTTTTAATTTATTTCCCCCTTTATGTTAACTTTCCTTCTATCTTATATATATATATATATATATATATATATATTTCTTCCTTTCTTTTTTTCAATTTTTTATTATGGCCAAATGCCTCTGACAAACTCAGCAATGGAGAAACTCCAAAAATTGTAGCGAATGCTTCAGTCACGACGGCAACAAGGTTGATGATTTTTATGGTCAAAGACCTGGATCGAAGAGCGTGGCTCTGTGCAGTGCTTAAGCGGCTGAAGGCTCAAATTGCTCTGATACCAAATGAAGCAAACAAAGTTCCTTCTCAAGCTTAAATACTCCAGAACACTTGGAATACAAATATATCCATGAGGATACAAATATTATTATATAAAAGGTATGGGATAGATAGATAGATAGATGATTTGAATGTTACAAATGAGGCATGCTTATATACCTACGCAGGTGCCTCTTCACGAAAGGTCATGTCTTATCAGACATGACCTTTCAGCCTAATTACTAATTAACTAATTTATCATATATTTACATTATTTATTCATTACATATTTCAAACAAATAATGGCTTCCCAAGGCATTGTAACAGTCAATCCCCTGCAACCTCCAGTTGTGGATGTGTAACACACTCCCTTAGAACACAGAGACTTTAAAATTAGTGACCTTGTCACTGATTTTAACCTCCTTGAGCTCCATTGTTGGAGCCATGATAAGTCAATTGACGAAGCAGATGATGTTTTCCTTTGGGAGTCTAATTTTCCCAAGTACATTGTCCCATAGACCTTCCAATGTCCAGAGGTTATCAAACTCTATCAAAACAGTTATATGCCTGATCAAAGAGCCCTTGTAACCCATGGTAAAGAGATTTCATTCACCATCACAGTTGAATCAATAAATCAGATGCTGCAAATTCAACTTAGACCTGATGAAACCCCTTTGTCTATTGAGATCCTTACTCAGTTATATCTGAATCTGGACTTCCCCAGGAGGTTCAAGGTATTCCAAACATTCATTCCCTCATCAGTAGAAACTTCCAAAACTAATCCTCCTTATCCAACAGCTATATTCTCTCAGAGAACCAGGCATATCATTATAATGTTGTCATGTATTTTGGGTTATTTCACTGATGAACATGTTGATGCTTCAGTCCTAGGTTTCCTTTCTATTTTCTCCCTTGGTCAACCTCCTACTTCTATTGTCAATTTTTCCCAGTACCTCTTTGATACAATTCATGAACAACTTATTAAAATGCCTGAAGAAGGTGTCTTCAAGTATTCATTTGTTCTATTTCACATGTTTTTATACTTCCAATCTGAAATATTTGAAATCAACCTTTAGAAATGGATGTTGACGTTTATCCTCAGTAAATAATCTTTTGGACTTCATTAATAAGGAAAGACTCCACAAAGTTCACATACACAGACTTCATTGACTCATTCATTTATCCTATTTTCAAAATGGTGAGCAACAACATTCAACCAAGATTCAGTGAGGAGATTAAAAAGGTCTTGCAGTTATCAGAACACAGTAAGCAAGGAGATTGGTATCTTTACCAAAACCACACAGAGATTAGAGTTTATGGTTGTCAGCTAACCCCATATAAACTGCCAAAATACCTCCCAATGAGGTTATTTTCACTTGAGTATATCAGGCAGATTCTTAACTCTGATGGAGTTAACTTTCTATTAGCCAAGAAGAAAACACAATTTAAGATCAAAAACAAAATTGGTCCCTTCATCTGCAATAATAGGACAGTTGGTCAACAGGCAGGAAATTATCTTCAAGAGTTTAAGTTCAGTGAAAGCTTCAAATGGAACTATGATCCTTTAGGAGTTATAAGCAAGCTAAGAATCAAATTTAAGCTAACTCCTTTTGTCCATGAATCCAAGCTAGAGATAGAGAAATACTCCAATCAATATGAATGGTTGGAGAATACTCTGAAATAGGAAGAGAAGCAAGGTGATACTAGTTCCATCTTGAAAACTCTATCCCCACAGGATAGGAACTCTAAGAGAGAAAGAGAAGAAGGATCATACTTAGCTCAAACTACCACTGAAACAAAGTTCAAACTGATGTACAGGAAGAAGCCCAAGTTAAATCCTGTAACTGAACAAGTTGAAACAATAGAGATTATTGACACAGATATAGTGGTAAAAGACAATGCACCCCCAACAGTTTCAGAGGAAACTCACCAGCCTTCAACATCTAACACTCAGATTATTCAAAAATAGCATAGTGTTGAAGCGTCTTCATCAAGTAAACCATCAGATAAAGAGTAGGATATTATGCAGAAGTACAAGGAAATTAAACTCAAGAATGAAGCATTAAACGCTGATACATATGCCCAATACTGGAAACAAACACCAAGTGACCAAAGCAGGTTACTTTCAACATTTGATTACAAGACCAAGAAGATGCAGATGACTTTCTTACAACCCAAAGTGAAACATCCCAAATCATCAACAGATTATAAAAAGACATCATATGAAGTTCAATCCAAAGATATTCATCCTATAGACTAGATAGAATTTCATAAACAAGCTATTGAAATGTTGTATTCTACCATGACAAACAAAGCCATGAGTGTAAAAAAGTTGCAAAATACTCTAGAGAACATCAGAGGACAACTAAAACTAAAAAAAGCATCCTCATAGGCTAAAGATAACAGAATTAAATATCTAAAAGATTTGGTTATTGAAGTAGGATATGATAAAAAAATTGTCAAAGTTGCAGAAGAACTCATAAAGAAAAAGAATGAAAACATTGTTGCATTAAAGAAGCGGCTCAAATTGTGTCCTACCGAACATCCATAGGCAAAGGAAGTGTTAGAGAATGAAGGACAAAAAGATGAGATGATGAACCTCATTCTTCAGTTAACTGCCCAATTGAAAGAAATGGAAAATGAGATGGATAAGTTAGTGCAGGAGAAAAATTCCAGATCAGAAGCAATCTGTGTCACTGTTGTTCCTACAATCACTACAACAGTTCCTTCCACTTTAGCATAGTCATTGGCCCCATCAGTTCCATTAGCTACAACACTTCATATTTCATCAACAACTACTTCAACAACAGAGTCATCTACAACGGCAGCACAACCTAGTGATGAAGCAGGTAAACTAGTTAAAGCAATGCAAGAAATGTCCATCCAGAATAATGAAATAAATAGACTTAAACAACAGTTAAACTAGTTCAGATCATGCACAAAAATGAAGTACAGAAGACAAACAGATTGATAGAGAAATTGCAGAAGCTAGAGAAAGAGTTGACATTGAAAGAACCACTTGCTCAGGCCAAGCAGCAGCTGTGGGCCAATATCATTGAATCTGTCACTGATATTTGACCATCCATTTAGTTTATTTATGAACAGAAATATCTTATCAAATCAACAAATGAAGCCATTCAGAAAATAAAGGAAGAACTTGGTAAGAAGCCAAAAGAGGCTAATGAAATCATTAAGTTTCCTAATTCCAAGAATAAGCAGGAATTAGAGGAAATTGGTATTAGTGATAGAACGGAAACAATTCTTGAAGTTAGAAAGGTGATTTCTAAAAGGAACTTGATGGTACAACTGGAAGAAAAGTGTCAGAACATGGAGTTTTCCATAACCAGATTCATGATGAAATTTGATATTCTGAGGCAGAAAGGCCTTCCAAATCCTTTGGTTATCAATGACAAGTTGATGAAACAAGAAGATTATGATAAGAAAATAAGAGAAGTGGCAAAGGAATAGGCCAACAATTCATCCATGCAAGGAATTCCAATAGGAAAAGTACTCTATAAGAGTTTTGAGAACCTCTTTTACCTACAACATGAGGTAAAACATTTATTCATCAACAAATGTACATTTGCAAAATATACAGAGGCTGATGAGATATTCAGAAGGATGGTAAAAATTAAGTTACCAGATGCAAAATATTGGGAGAAGTTGACTGACTTACTTTGAGAGGTAAAATAGTAAAAGAGCCGTCAAAGTGTAAACAGAGCAGGCAGTTTAAATTGAAAAACAACAGTCAAAAATTCAAAGTAAAACACAACAGGTAAAGAGTATTAGTTAAAGTTAAAGAGTATCAGGTGAAAGTCAGAGTTTAAAGTCAAACCAGAAATGACAAAGCAGAGTTAAAGGCAGCCAACGTAAAGGATACTCAAATAGCCTAAAAGACAACCTTCGTTGAGCAACAGTAAGAGAGAAAACAGCAAAAATATCAACAAACAACAAAAAATCCAATAAAAGCTGGGACAACTTGCATTAGTTAGATAGTTGTCTCTATCTTCTTGCATGAAGATATTTTGTATTCCTTGAATAATTTCTAAGTCAGTTTAGGATATTTTGTATTAGTTTTTTGTATAGATACTTCACATTTCGAAGTATTGAGTGTGGATTGTGGATTGCTAAACATTTCTATAGATGTACTAATTTGAACTAGAGGGTTCTTTGTACTATTTTCAAGGCATCAGACTGGATTGAGCAATAAAGAAATTATATTACAAGATTCATGTGTTGGGCGACTTCAGTGAAGTACTCTCAATTGTTCTTTGTTATTATCTGAAGTTTTCACATACTTTTATGTTTCCTAAATCTAAATGTATAACAGGAATATTATTTCAGAACTTGTTTAAAAACACTCTGGCTTGAACTGTTATTTCATTTTCATGTTTTCTATTGATATCCATATTAGGGAATTCTTAATTGCTCCCTAGTTTCGATTGACCTCTGTCATTTCCCTCATTATATGGATATGAGAACCTTTAATTGCTCTCTCATCCCGATTGAAACCATTTCATCATCCAACCTAAAGATCTGAATTAGCGCAGCTACCTTGCCCTATGAACACTTCCCTTTAGAACCTTGATTCTGCTCCGTTTCTTGATACATTGACTCCATTAGCCCAATGGTAAACATACCTGCATCTAGCCATCTAAATTAATGATTTTATCACAGAAACAAACTGAAATCAAACCCCAATAAATCTTACATAACTAGCCTAAAATCAATTAAAAACAACAAAGTTAAATCATAAAGAGAGATCCCTCTCTGAGCATTAGGAAGGCTAGATCCTAAAGCTTAAAAGTAGGTTTGTGGTTACCTCTAATATACTTTAAACAAAAAATATTAACAACCCTGAGAATTATTGGAGTGATAACGTATTGGCGACCATACTTGTGAAATCAGTGCTCAGTGTTTAAAATAAACCTTAAAAGAAACATTTTTTACTCATATTTTCACCTTAAGGTTGTTTTAGGGTTGTTAGTGAAATTTTTCATTAAAAACTAAAATTCTGGCTTCTGGAAGAACCTACTATACCAGGTCTCATCCAGATCCACAACTTGTTGTAACAATAGATAATCATGACATAATTTTAAAGAAAAACAAAATGTAGGAAGTTTAGGAAATAAAAAGTCCATTGATCAAAGCAAATTTCCTCCCCAAACAATTATCAAGTTTACAAGACATTGAATTTGATTTAGCTTTTGAGAAATATTTTTTTAGAACTAAATCAGAAAGTTCCATCTATGATAGTGTAGTAGATCTTGATTTCATTTCATTTATTGAAACTAAGAAAGAAACCGTTTCACTTAATTCAGATCAACAAGCTCTAGAACCTTTTGATAAACTTGATGCTTTGGCTGCAATTTTGATTAAGGAAATTGATGAAGCATATCTTCAACATTCTGTTGAATTAACAGTTTTATCTACTTATACCCCTAAGCCTTCTACCAGTCATTTAGAGTCTGTAAATTCATCTTTATTTAGTACCACCACATCTATTACATCCACTGAATCATTCATCCCTAAGCTTCCTCTTCAACCAACAGTTTTATTTCCATCTCCAAATACTTCAATTTCACCTTCTAGCATTGCTGCTACATTTTCAAGTACTTCAATATCATTTCCAATTACATCTTCTAGTGTACCAACCTCATCTGCAAGTACTTCAACCTCATCACCAAGCACCACAAATTTATCTCCTAGCCAAGCTAGAATCTTAGCTATGGTAGCCAGATATGCTCCATTGGTCCTACCAACTCAATTACATACCATGCCCCAAGATTACCAAAACAAAATCTTTCAATTTGATGGAACTGGTCAATACACTGCACAATAACATGTTAATAAAATGACTGATTACTTTGAGTAGCATGAAATTGATGAATCTGATGTTCAAATGAAAATGTTTTCCCAAAATTTAGCTAGAGATGTAAAAAAATGGTTTAAAGCTTTACTTGCCAATCATATTGTTGATTTAGAAAATTTCCATAGATTGTTTATCAGTAGATGGGAGAAAAAAAAGAATCCTTTCCAAATTTTGTCTGAATATGAAAACATAAAAAGAGCACCTAATGAACCAATTTAGGACTATTGTACTAGATTCAATGGTATCTATAATGCTATTCCAGCAAACATTAAACCCCCACTAGATCTAGCTTTGATCAAATTTCCGGATATCTCATACCAACTGAGGGAAAGAAACCCAGAGACATTAGAACAAATGCAAAGCAATGCAGTTAGTGTAAAAGCCAATTTGTTAGCTAAGAGAGCCATAATGAAAAATGAAAGAAGAGTAACAATAAAAGAGGAAACATCCACATCAGATAGTAAAATAGATAGTTTTGCGAAATCTGTGGAAAAAATGACGGATGGATTAGAAAGTACAGAAAGGAAACCATAGTGGGATAATCAACAACAAGGTCCTCAAATAAGAAATCCCAACTTTAGAAAGAATACCAACACTAGTAAGTCTAGAGAATCAGCACTTGATCAACAAATAAGACCACCTTTCCAAGAGAACTATGTTGAAAGTTCTCACCAAAATGAAGAAGATGAATATACTCTGATTAACTTAATGGGAATTAATGATGATAATACTACTTTTCTTACATAAGAAGAACATGAATTATATGAGCTACGACAATTACAGTTAAAATATAGAGAGTCTTTTTATTATAAGCAAGGTTATGAATTTTCCATTAATGAAGTTCACAAGCAATATAACCTTAGGAGTAAGAAAAATGTAGAAGCCCCTACTAAGAAAAATGCCCAAACTCAGACCAAGAAAACAGTAGAAGCTCCTACAACAGAAGTATTGCAAATTATCCCTAAAGAAACCCAATAAAAATCTAGTTAAAATCAGAAAAATTCAAGTCCTAATCAGAAAATTTCTAGTCCAAAAATTGCACCCTGTCCTAAAATTGTAGATATTACAGATACTGTTGTTCAAACATCAACTAATCCTCAAAAATCAGCTGCTGCTAAAACTACACTTTCTGCTAAAAATTTAGCTAATCCTAAAACATCTGCTGCTGATAAAAAATTAGTTGATCCCAAAACAACAACTGCTAAAACAACCGCTGAAATTTCAAAACCTGCCAAAACTACCACTGCTACTCAAATTGTTCCACAACAGAAGATTGAAAACAACGAAACATTGGAAACACAAACAGAAAAACCAACTATAGATAAAGAAGAGAAACACACTCAAACTGCAGTTAGTAAAGAAGAAATCATTTAGTTAGGAAAAACACAAGTACCATTCAACATCCAAACTGAAATTGCCAAACTGAAAATACCAATTCCTTTAATAGAGTTGGTAAAACATGATTTATACAAATCACATATCACTGAAACATTGAACATTAATGAAGGAGAAGACTATGTTAATTGGAATGATGATCAACCAGAACTACTATTTGGCCTTGAAGTAAATGGAAAACATCAAGAAGGTGGTGTTCCTCCTTTCTACATTAGCTTGAGTACTTATGATCAAATCTTACACAATGCTATGTTAGATTCAGAAGCCTCTCACAACTTGATGCCAAAAGCTATCATGGAACCCTTGAATTTAGATATCACAAGACCATATAAAGATCTTTTCTCATTTGATTCCAGTAAAGTGAAATGTCTAGGCTTGATAAGAGACTTGTGTGTCACTTTAGTCCAATACCCCGGAAAAAGTATAGTCATGGATATTGTAATAGCTGATATCCCTCCAAAGTATGGAATTCTATTATCTCGCTCACGGGAGAAAAACTGCAGGGATATCTACAGTTAGACATGTCTTATGCCACAATTTCAGTGTTTGGTCAACCCAAAAAGCTTTACAGAGAGACTTTAATGAAGTACATGGTCAGTAGTACATAACAACCACAAACCTATCCTATTTATTTTGTACACTCTGATATGGATTTTTTCATTTTGTGTAATTCTAATTCTGGCATAGATAAAAGCACAACTTTAAAACAGAAACATAAATAAGTAGACAGTGATAATATATTTCATGAATCAATGTGACATTTAGACTTTGATGTTTCAATGAATAAATTAGGAGCAGGAGCAGGAGTTTGGATTCATAACATTGAAAACAATCATTCAGAAGGTCATGCCTTTATATTAAACTTCAAATCTACAAACAACATGGCAGAGTATGAAGCTTTAATCTTAGGACTGCAAATTGTTAGAAATCTAGGAGGCAAAAGAGTTTCTATCGTGGGAGACTCTGACTTAATAGTAAAACAAATCAGAGAAGAATATTCTATGTATAATCCTAGATTAAGCCAGTACAGAGAAACAATTTTAGATCTGATTAAAGAGTTGCTTGAAATTGACTTTGTTGTAATTCCTAGAAAACAGACAATGCAGGCACACTGTTTAGCAACTTTTGCTAGCACCTGAAATATGTCTTTTCAACCAAATCACCAATATACAACAGAGGTAAGACATAGGCCTACTATACCAGACAACTTGAAATATTGACAGATTTTTACACATGATACTCAAATCTACCACTTTATAAATGATGAGGGAGAATTTCAAAATTGTAACATAGACACTGATTGTATATTAAATGATAAAATAGATAGTGAGATGGATGTAAATAATTTAGGTTTAACTGAACCCACTAAATTCACACAAGTAGAAATAGATAAATTAGAAAATGTAGAAATAGGAGAAATAGAAAATGATGATTATGAGATTTTAAACCTTAAAAATAACTTTTTTACCTAAGGGATTAGCCCCATTAGAAGATGTTTTTTATTCAAATGATGTTGCAAGAAAACCAGAAATGGAACCATTAAGATCATACATAGAAGAATGTAATATAGGAACAGACCAGAAACCTAAGCTTATCAAACTTTCCAAATCATTACCTCAAGAAGAAATTCATGATTTTCTTGTCATTTATCTGGATGATATAACAGTATTCTCTAAAACATACAATGAACATATAGACTGTTGTAATTCCTAGAGACAGCCTCGAGTTGTCAGAGACCAGTGCCTAGGACATCTTAGCTAGTAAAGAGTGGAAGGTATATCTTAATACCATTATTCTGCTAAGGGCTCTTTACCATATCAACATTTTTGATGAGTTACGAGATTTGATGAGACCAGACAGCTTTCAGATCAGCAACGTAAAGAAACATGCAGAGGTAAGAGTAAAATTATCTACACAGATGCATCAGACAGCTTAGAAACAACTTTCATTAGGGAGGGCCAGTTTCCACAGGTTGTATGGAGATTATTAAATCAAGGCGTTTGCGGTGCAGAAGGTAAAGAGGTGCACTAATTACCAATGGAAAGATATTCGGGAAACATCTTTTGCTATAGCATGGGCTTAAGAACTAAGAATCCACATATACCAATCATTTATGAATGAATAAGATTCCAAGATATTCAATACAGAGGAAATATGAATGAAGTGTAAAAACGAAACATCATATCATGTATGAGCCATATTTAAAGCAGCTAGGCCAGCCTCACATAAGTACCATATAACGATAAATTTATATCAGAACTGGCGAGTCACTCGCATTCCAAAACATGATATAAAGAACATGGAGACAGTGAAATAGACAACGAAACAATACTACAAAGAAAGAGTTACAGACCATACAACATCCAGACCGGAATCCTCACATAAAATAGAACTTCGCTTCGCTGAGACCCTATGGGCTCCGTGCATTTGCATTAATATTTCGACCACATGCATACAAAATATTCTTACACAGCTAGTTTCTTCAAGAAATCTGGAACCTTGTTTTCTCATTCAATCTTGCTTATATAGACCTCTTCCTATCTCGGCGAGAAGATATTTTTTGAGAAAATATCTTCTCCGCCTGATCAAAATCTGTTATAGGTCCTTATCAAAACAACAAAACTCACGATGAGGAATCAGGCCTCTCATCATGGATAGTCGGGCACTTGGCCATTTTTAAAACAGAAAATTAAACAGTATCTGATAAAAAGATGAAATGCTGGAGTGGAGCAAGTAGCCCACTGGAAACTTTAAAAAGTAACTAATTTAGTAAAAATTAAAAAGGCCACGAGGGCCGAATCATGAAATAACAATTCATCACTTGTGAGAAGGGGTCGAGGTTGTTGCTGACACTGGCGGCGGCGCGTTTGCGGATGAACTGGAAACTTGGCTAACGAACTGGGCACACCTCTGCTGACTGTCTGCGGCAGGCTCAGGCATCATTGCAAATCCTTCTACCCTTATGAAAGCTTCAGTGAGGTCACTAGGATTTGCTTCAGTAGGGATTTTATGATTTAACAAATGGAGAAGAGCAAACTCTGGGCGTAGTGATGCGATCATGGTTTCGGCCTTGAGCCGGGTAGTTTTATCTGTCATGACATCTGTACGGTCCCTTTCTTGCTTTAGGCATGCTTCATAATCCGGTAATGGTCACAGTATAGAAGGGGTGGTGGAGTCCCAACACGTCGAAAGCCCTGCTGTCATGACTTCAGCCCAAACTACATCAAACCTGTCCACTGTGTATATCAGCTGCTGCAAGGCCTTAAGAGCCACGACGCGAGCCGATTCTTTTTCGATGAGTTTCTGGCATTCTAAGGCCTCTTTGTGTCGGCTGACTATGCCGTGTTGCTATGCTTCGTTGGCTCTCAACCCCTTCAAGAATGACACATACTCTCTGGCACGCTGATCCCGGCTGACTAAATCGACATCCCCTTCCTGAAATCGCCTTTTGAGGTAGAGTACCGAAGATTTCATCTCCTCGATGCTTTGCAGAAATTCCCATTGCCCTATTACAGCTGTGATGATCTCAGACCAAATGATCTTTCCGCCTTCTTTGAGAGTGAGGTTACCTTTCAGGCATGCTTCGAGATCGTTTATAGTCCTCTGTTGGTCGGCCCTCATTTTATTTTCCTGATCGATTTCTTTCTGCAAGACTTCGATCCTTCTGGTATTCTCTGACTAGGATTTTTCCAAATCCATGATCTTTTGTCTTGTAGTGGAAGCCTGTTTCTCCAGTATGTCATTTGCTGCTTTTGCCGCATCCAACTTTTCTGAAAGTGAGCTCGTCTCAGGTGGCGTAGTAGCTGGCGCACAGTTGTGCGTGTCCCATGTGTTCTGAAGCTCTTCCAACCTACTCTGAAGGGTAGCAATGGTTCCTGCCAATCTCTCCTTCTCTTCTCTTTCTTGTGACAAAGTGCCGACCAACTCCCTTTTCTCTTTCTCTACTTGTGCCAACTCGGCTGTTTGAACATGTTGGGAGGTTGGCATGTGAGCTTTTCCTTTCATTGAGTTGACTTCCTTCTGCAATTGGTCTATTAAAAAGGCCTGCGGGTTTGTTTCCCCAATGTCCTTCCCTTTGATCTGATCCTTGAGACTGCATATTCGATTTGCCTGTGCGCGGGCACTTGCCTGCTCATTCTTCAAGGTGGTCCACATATGTCCATGCTTTTTCTCAAGCTTCCTCAATGCGATAGTAGCCCGCATTACCTCATCTTTTAGCATATCTGCTACAACCTGAAACAGGTTGCACATGTCCGTTGCTGGCACCTTAGACATGTCAATCACGTGTTGGAGTACCCGATAGCTAGTTTCGCCTATATTAGGATCCAAAAGGGCTTTGGCCATAGACAGTACCAGATTCTCGGTATCCACATTCATGGTGGCGGAGATCTTGGTGTGGTACTTTTCTACATACCCCTCCAGCTCAATTTTATATTTCTCTCTAATTGTACTGTTTTTCTTGACCCTTTCGGCTGCCACCGGTGAGGTATGATCTCCCATGGCCTGTGAAACCTCAGTGAAGTCAGAAGAGGTGGTGCTGTCCCTCAACACTTTGATTCCGACCTTGCTGCTGTCAAGTGACGCATATGGCATGAACGGCTCAAGCAGCTGTTCCTCTCCTATAATTTCGGCTTCACTTGAGACTATTTTCTGCTTTTTACGAGAGGGAGAACCTGTTCCCAAAGGACCGAATTCCTCTTCTTGATATTTGTTGACGCCTTCCTCTTCCCTTGTGGCAGATGAATCTGTCTCCATCTGCGAAACCAAAGGCCAAATTTCCATGTTAGCCTTCCACTCAATAAACGATCTTGGTTCATGTACATAAGGTGCGAACCGATTTCTCTTTCTCCTGTTTGAAATAGTCTCCTGGGGATCGTAAGCCCAAGTCTTCCCCTGTCTCAGGTCCATACACTGTAATAGATTTTCGACAATGGGAAGGGCGAGTCTTGAATTCACCACGAACGGGCCGATTTGGGTAGGAAGCCTCAGAATGTAACCTTTCTTAGCGGGGACGAAGTGAAGCTGGTCGGCTTTGAGGGTTTGTCGAATATATTCCAGAGCGTAGACTCGTCAGGCGGGAAACACCGGTAGCAGGTAAGGAGCGACCTCGGCTCCATAGACCCGAATTTTAGTATAATTATCAGAGATACCAGTCCCCGATGCTCTAGATTTTACCAGCTTGCAGCCAGTTCTTCATTTCGGGAAAAACCCTAGGGGAGGGCGAACCATGAATGACGGTGTAAGCAATGGACATGAAATCGTTCGGGAAACTAGAGTAACCCACCCCCTTTGGCAATTGACGCACTGAGGAGTTCCAGTAAAAAACGGGTCGGGGTTGGGAATTGACCTCGTATACCCTATTCAAGCCTAAACGCTCGAAACTGTCAGCGTGCTGATACAAGAACAGATAGAACACCAATGAACAGAAACGAAAATGACTGGTGTCGGGAAGTTCTTAGAACTGGGTGTGGATGCTAGCGGACAAGTAACCCGGGATATCTAGGACAACCCCCTTCTGAGACATCAACCATAGAAATAAAACACATATTTTGGAGGTTTCCCCCAGCCCGCATACACCTAACAGGCCCGCAATGAGCGCAAGGATGGGTTGTACTTCCTCCTTGAACAGGTTTAATGGGAAGAGCTCCATCCTGGGAAGGGTAGTAGCCTGGCTGCTGGAGATAGAAGCAATAAAGCTTTTTTGATGGTCCCATGGCGACTTGGTAAACTGGGAAGTTAAGGCTTCGTCGCTGAAAGCAATGTAGGTGGCGCTGGTGGGAAAACGGAGGGCTTGCTTGATGATGTCAGGCGAAAGGGAGAAAATCTGATTTCCTTGGGCGGAGGTAAAAGTGCCTCGGTCTTCATCGTAGGCGTCTCTGAGCCAGTAGATGAACTCGACCACCGGGAAGACTGGGGGGAAATCTGATGGTAAAAGCCTGACACAACCATCCGGTATCGATCCCTATTACAAACATGACACGAAAAAAGCTCAGGCCTTACGCTACTGATGGGGAAAGGGTACTGGTGGTCACAGACTCCAGCTTGTTTGTCGATGAAAGGCTCAAAACCGGGAGAGTTTCTGGTTTCTCGGACCTAGGGAGTCTTTGGTTCGTTCTTCTTGGGTGTGCCCCTTCCCATGATTGACATATGCAAACAGAAAATAAAAACGAAGGGAAAACAAAGGGAATTGAAAAGGGACAGAGTACCTGCGCAAAGGTACATTTGCTTGGGAAAGCGATGCAGAGGGTAGTCTGGTGATGATTGGGTAGACCCGGTACTTGTTCCCGCTTGGTATATATCGTGACCAGAAGACCTGAGACTTTTACCGCAGAAAACGACGGGTAACTGCTGTGAGAACTGGTAATTCTGAGGCAGGAAAAAGGGTAGAAGTGAAATAGGCAGGGCAAGTGTCGTAAGGACACTGACAAAGGGGCACGTGGCGTGTAGGGATTGGGTGTTATTTGGGGATAGGTGAACACCGCGTGCCGGGTTTACTACCAGTACGGGTCTCAGTACCAGCTCATCTAGGACTTTCCTTACCTCTTTGGCTGCATGCGCCGTATAACTCCTGAAACATATTAACCCTTATGCGGATTAAATACATAACCTACTAGCTGTAAGGGTCCACCTTTCGTTCCGCCACGTCACCCTGTCGCGTGACATGTTCCTGCCACCTCCTTCTAACCTTGGGTCCCCACCACGCCATGCTATCACAATTCCGCGGGGGTATGGGTCTCTTCCCTTCCTCGCTGCTCGACCCCCTCGGAATTTCCCTCGTGTGCATATTCATGCGGCGGTAATTCTTTTAATACTTAGGTTTTGCGTTCTTCATACCATTCCATTGCACTTTTGTATTTCTATTAGCCTTTTCGCTTTATACTCCAGCCTTTTTGCATTAATTCCACCTTTGGCTTTAATGCATGTGACTTTCGTTGCTTTGTTTCATTTCGACCCACTTTTGAAGTATTTCATCCTTTGATACAAAGTTCAATGCATGACTTGTCAACATTTTAATAAACCAATGACTGATGTTAAGGATTAGACAACATAGACCATTTGAGACAAGTGTTTATTAAATGCATAAAATTTGGTATTTCTTTGAAACCCAAAAAGACACTCTTTGGACTTGAAGAAGGTAAATTATTAGGACACATAATCTCAAAAGAGGGAATTAGGATAGATCCAACTAGAATAGAGGCAATTTTGAATATAATTCATCTTAGAAATATCAAGTAACTACAAACAACTCTTAAGTAAAATCAATTTCATGAAGATTCATTTCTAATTTATGACAGAATGATATATAACTAAATAACATGTTAAAGAAAGATTCGGCACTTAAATGGGCGGTGAAGGCCAAATAATCATGAGATCAAATCAGAAACAAGCCACAGCCAAGAACACTAGGTCACTGTCAGTCACAATTTCAGAATATTTATATTATTTTCTTTGGCCAGAATATACCATTAAATAGATCTTCTTTGCAAAATAATTATCAGGGTTATGAAGAACCCATTGCTTGCCTCATGATCCTGAAGGATATACCACTAAAATGACATCGTGGAAAAATGTAAACGTAAGCTTTAGTAGAGAGCTATGAAATATTTGATGTATCTGTATTCTCTTTTGATATTGCATATATTCCAAATGGTGTCCAAGGACATTAGATTTTAAGATGAGCTGATAGTAGAGAAATGAAATGGATTGCCACCATTTTAGATATGACAGAAATAAACCCTCCTAAATTAAGTAAGGGCAAGGTTTGTGACCTAAACTGGATTTGGAATCAGGCACTTAAACCTTAGATATAAATTTTATTGCTCAATTAGATGATCGAGGAAGAGATGACGATTTCACGGATTAGTATGAACCTTTCTTACAATTCTATGACTGTCTGGGATATATATTTGTTTTACTAAACTTACGAAGCTCCTCCTAGATTGTAAAGAACGAAAGCTAGATTCTTAAAGTTAAAAGCAATGAAATATTGTCTTTTCAGACAATGTTTTGTTTTGGAAAGATCATGGTGGCATTTTTATTGATTGTTTATTTAAAGATGGTAAAATAAGGAATTCTGGAGAGATTTTCGTACGGTGGTAATGAAGGAGTTCTACTCTTTAAAATCACATTATAAAGATAATCTGAGGTTGGTTTTTTACTAGCCCATTCTTTTTGCGAGATGTTAGAAAGTATGTGACCTCTGTCACAAATGCCCGGATCTTTGAAGGAAGAAAAAGCTACTACATTTACCTGAGCCATCTCTACCATAAATGTGTTCTAAACAATGAGATCCTACGAAAGCATTTGGTGAAATTCCCTTCTCCCTCCTGAACTGTAAATGGATTGCGTAATGAATGTTGCTCCAGGCAGATGAATCAATTCTTCTCATTCAGGAAACCGTGATTATGTCATAATCTCATTCCTTAGAAAACAATATATTATCTAGATTTGGATGCCCACGAGCTCATGCGATAGTATTTTGCTTTCAAGTCCTAAGAAAATGTTTGACAGCAACAAATACCACATCAACCTAGGCCATTCCTTTGCCTATTACCCTCAGAGTAATGGGTGTAGAATCCTCCAACAAAGGCTTTGGTTAATATCATTGAGGTGTTTGAAGAAGACAACGGGAAGACACAGAACAAAGGTTGCAGAAGTCTAATGCCTTAGGCCCAGACAGACTAACAACAAAGAAGTCCATTCGTACATCTTTATCAGCTCGTGTGGAGATGAATGTTGTTTTCCATGTCACACAGTGCAGGTGATGAATATGATTGAAGTGTTGTGATGGAAACAAGGTGATATCAGAAGATGGACAACTGTTCTTATTGACACAAGGAAAAGTCTGACTAGTCTGAATTCTCTAAGATAAAATCAAAGATATTTGACAAGAAAACAAAGGAAGATTATTTTTACATAGGTGATATAGTGCTTCAATGGGATTCAAGAGAAGATAAAGATAAACATAGTAAATTTGATTTTCTATGGAAAGGTCCTTATATAATTTATGGATTCTGGAGGTGCGTATGCCTTGAGGTCAGATGGATCGTCTGCTGAGGTGGACACCATCGTGACGGGATCAACAAACGTACTATTGAGATTAACATCAATTCTTCATTTGCTTTTCTCTTCTTGTATTTCACAATATGAATTGGATTGGATTGCACCCTTTACAAGTTAGTGCAAAAGGCCTATGCTGAAAACAAAATGTCATAAGAGCACAAATGGGCGATAAAGGTTCAAGGCAAGCAATTAAGTTTAAAGACTCTTGATCTTAAGTTCTTGACGAATTCTGCAATTCCAATACATGTAGGACCACCTTCGGGTCCTACTAGTAAAGTGGGACCGTGGTGAGATTGACAGCGTTAATCTTAAATATATACATAACATTTCTGCTAGTCATTTCTGTATTAAAAGTAAGGTAGGATCTGGAAGATCAAAGGACTGAAGAAAGTCAAAAGAATATAAATATGACTTACCAAAGGGGACAAGTTGGATCTGGAGAAGACAAGTTAAATCATCCTACTTTACTTCACTTTCAAAAATATTATTGTATCTTGATTAATTTTTGCTGCTCTGAATACATGAATATTCCAAAGAACCGTCTTGGTCCATTCATGCTTTCAATTCATATTTAGTCGATGAAGATAAGATCTAAACCATTTCATTGGTATCTTAATGAATCAGTAGTTAGATGAGAATAATATTGATATGGTTTAATGAGCCATTTGAGTATAGGATGGGCTTAGATAGTTTCTGCTATTCAAAGAAAAATAGAAAAGGGCAAATAAACCTAATTGCCGAATATTGAAAAAATCTTTAAATTAGATGATGGAGTGGCGGAAAGTTTTCTGAGGCATGGATAGCGAGAGAATGGTCATTTCATATTACGCATTTTCCTTCTCATTCTGTTTTCCCTTGCATCCTTATATATTTATATATGTCCTTTCTCACCCACTACATTCATTTTCCTTACAAAAAACCCATTTTCCTTGGTTAGAAAACATTTCAAAAAAAAATAAAAATCCCTTTAATAACTTCCCTTCTTTTCATTCAAAATACTATAAAGACACATACTATCCTCAAATATTGTATAAAGTGATATATTAGGTCCGACTGTGAAAAATTCCTTCTTGATATCAATTTTTACATTAAACTTAGTGTATTTACTTACAGATACATATAATCTGGCATCATATTCATTTAACCCCCATTCATATTAATCCCATATTTAATTTTATTATATTAAATCCCATATATACATTTATCTCGTATTATATTAATTCCTTCTTTATATATATTTCTCTAATACATTCCGTACATTTATAATTTATAGCTTAATTTTCCATGGTATAGATATATCTTAGGTATATAACACTGCTAGCTATTAATATAAAAATTTATTATCATGTATTATATCACTATCAGTTTAAAACCATGATACCTATGGGGCTGTCATAGCATTGACTTAAGACCAGTACCCACACCTATCGAATATAAACGGGTCCATCATCGTATTATCTTATCAATACTTATCTGAATCCTCGGCCAATGAGGACTTTTGCATCCCAGATCATCTGGGCAGCCTCACGGACCTTGAAAAAGATTTTTGTGCTCGCTCCCCTTTCGTGGCATCTGATTACAACATCCTCCAAAATAATACGCCTGAAAACTTTTCGTCCGAAAACCTCTACAAATGTTCTTCTACTGGTATGAATACCTTTCATTTGAAAGTAACCCCACGCATTAATGTTTAACCAACGATTGGTTAAAAAATCACAAAGTCGCCCTTCCGAACCTTTTCACCATTTATGTTATGGTTGCGCAAAGAGAGCATTACCGACCTATTCCAAAAAAAAACATAAAACCTTCTTTCAAGCCCTTTTCACCGAGAAATCAAGGCTATTTGCTTGCCAACAGCCAATGGAACCAATTCAAAACATTCTCAAAGAACCATTAGGAAGCCTTAGAAAGCCTCGGCGTGCCTCGGAAGAACCTTTACTGCCAAACATAAAAACCCTTGTTTTCTGATATTCATAAACTCTTTCCAAGTCTTGTCACTTAAGCTAAATAAAATAACAATATTAATTAAACCAGTTAGGACCTTTGACCACATAAAACTATTATTGCCTCCAAACCTTTACATATACATTCTCTATTCATGATATTCAGGGATCTCCAGTTCATTTCTTGGTCTGTGAGGGTAATTATTTGATCAATTGAAACGTGCCATGAACTAGAGGAAAAACCCTTTGTTCCTCCAAAGCGCTTCTCTGTTCATAATAAAACTGGAAGTACTCTCGGGTTTGAGGCCTAACAACTAGAATCTAAAAATAATTAATTAAATAAATCAAACAAATAATGGCTTCCAAGGCATTGTAATAATCAGTAAACTTGCAACCTCTAGTTGTTGATGCTTGAACCACCCACACTCCTTAGTGGTGGAGACTTTAAATTAGTGACTGTATCCAGTTTTAACCTCTTCAGCTCCCCTTCTGCCCGGAGCCATGATGAAATCGATTGACCAAGCGAGATGATGTTTACCTTTGGGAGTCTAGTTTTCCCAAGTACAGTGTCCCCATTATAAAATAATAGGAAGACCAAAATGTCAAACCAATTCTCCTTTTCTAGAAGAACCATTCTTTACCTTTGGTAGAAAATTTCTTCCACCATCCTACAAACTGAATAGATAAATCGAATCTTGCAAATTCAACCTGAACTGCAAATAAAACCCTCTGCATCTGTTGGACATATAGATTATATCTGAATCAAAAGTTCTAAGGAGGGTTCGGACATTGCCGGCATTATTCAGGCTACACTCATTATTAGAAACTCCCAAAACAATCACTCTTATCAAATAGCTATTACCGAGAGAATAGTATATCATTCTAAATATTTTCATGTATTAAGGTTATTTCAACGTGGTATGTTGATGCTTCGGTCCTATGTTTCCTTTCTATTTTCTCCCTGATGGAAATACTCTTGCTTCTATATTTAATGTTTCCTAAATATTTATATGATACAATTCATGAACAACTTTTTAAATTTAGAAAAGTATGTTGGGCGTATTGTCCATTCTCATGCCATATTTGTATACTTCGATACGAAGGATTTGAAATCAACCTTCAAAAAACACGGATGTTACAGTAATCCTAGATAAGTAATTTTGGACTTCATTAATAAGGAAATACTCCACGAGTTCACATACATAGACTTCATTGACTCATTCATTTATCCTATTGTCAACATCTTTGACAACAACATTCAACCGAAGGTGAGAAGATTAAAAATGCTTCACACAGTTAGTAAGAACGAGTAAGATAGGAGATTGGTATCTTTACCAAAACCACACGAGAGATTAGTGTTTATGGTTGTCATCTAACCCCATATAAAGCTGAAAATACCTCCCAATGAGGTTATTTGCACTTGAGTATATCAGAGCGGATTCTTAACTACGATGAAGTTAAATTTCTATCGACCATGAAGAAAACACGTTTAGATCAAAAACCGGATTGGGTATGATAAATATGGATAGGTGGTCTTTTAGACGGAGAAGCCCATCACAAAGATTTTCAGTTCGTTAGAAATCTTGAATGAATGATCCTTTAGGGGTTATAAGCAAGCTAAGAATCAAATTTAAGCTAACTCCTTTTTGTCCATGAATCAAGCTTGAGAGATAATGCTCAATCGATCTGAATGGTTGGAGAATACTCTGAGGTAGAGAAGCAAGGTGATACTAAGGTTATCTTGCAAACTCCAATCCCATAGGATAAGAACTCCGAAGAAAGGAAGGATCATATTTTCAGCTCAGACCTAAAAAACAGACAACCTAAATAAATACATATAGGAAGAGCCAGAATTAAATCCTATAGGCGAACAAGTTGAAACAATACTGAGATTAATGACACGAATGTAATGGTGAGAACAACATGGATCAACGGTTTCGGAGGAAACTCTGACCTTCAACATCTAACACTCGAGGATTATTCAAAAGCATCATAGTGTTGAAGTGTCTTCATCAAGTAAACCAACGGATAAAAAATGAGATCTTATGGAAGGCTGAAATTGTGCTTCAGAATGAAGACATTAAAATCATATACATATGCCCAATAGAAACAAACACCAAGTGACCAAAGCAGATTACTTTATTTATTCACAAGACCTGAAGATGGATGAAGTTTCTTACAACTGGGTGAAATATCAAAAGAATCAACCAGTAGATTATAAAAATACATCATATGAAGTTCAAGACAAAGATCTTCATCCTATAGACAGAATAAATTTCATAAACAAATTTGGTGAAATATTCTTATTCTACATGACAATAAATACTGGTAAAAATTTACAGTATAATCTGAAGACATGGAAGACGGCTAAAACTAGAAAAAACATCCTCATAGGCTAAATATAACAGAATTAAATCTCTAGAAGGTTTGGTTATTGAAGTAGGATATGATCAAAAAAATGTCAAAGTTGCGAAGAACTCATAAAGAAAAAGAATGAAGACATTGATGCATTAAGAAAGCGACTCAAATTTCCTCCTGCGAACATCCTGAGACAAAGGAAGTGTTAGAGAATGAAGGACAAAAGAATGGAATGGATCTATCCATTTCAGTCCTTCCTTATTGATAGAAATGGAAAATAAGATGGATAGAAGACAATCTTTGGAAAAATAAAACTCGATAATCACTGTCATTATTCCTACAATCACTACAACGATTCCCCTTCAACAACGTCATTCAGCTCTGCTCCGGTTCCATTAACAACATATCATATTGACATTCCTTGACAACGAGTCATCTACAATAGCGGCACAACCTAGTGTTGAAGCGAGTAAACCGATTAAACAATGCAAGAAATGTCCATCAGGACTAATGAAGTAAATGAACTTAAACAACAGATTAAAATGTCTAGAGGATGAGAAGAAACAGTTGAATCTGATATGGAGACAAATGCAGAAGACAAACATAATAGCCGAGAAAATTAGAAGCTAGAGAAAGAGTTGACATTGAAAGAACCACTTGCTCGGGCCAAGCAACGGTTGTGGGCCAATATCATTGGTGTGGCCAATATTTGGCCATCTATTCAGGTGTATGAAACATAAATATCTTATAAATAAAATAATCCAGTGTTCATAATAAGAAGAATTTGGTAAGAAACCGAAAGAGGCTAATGAAATCATTAAGTCTCTTAATTAGAAATAAACGGGGAGTGGGGAAATTGAGATTGGTGATAGAACAAAAACAATTCTTGATTCAGAAAATTGTTCTAAAAGGAACTTGATGATACAAGAAATTTGGAATAAAAGTGTCGAATATGGAGCTTTCTAATCAAATTCATGATGAAATTGATATTGAAGCATGAGATACATTGATCTCTGATTCTCAATAGCAGATTTGGAAGGCTCCAATTATGATACAAAAATGGAAGAAGTGGCAAAGGAACAAGCCAACAATTCGACCATGCGAGGAATTCCAAGGAAAAGCACTCTATAAGAGTTTTGAGAACCTATTTCTGCAACAGGAGGTAAACGTGTATTCATCAACAACCTCATTTAAAATAAGTTGATGAATATGGAAAAGGACAATAAAATCAAATTCTTACAGATCTGGAAAGATTGGAAGGAATTTCTTCAACTTATGAAAAGGTAAACAATAAAACATGAAATTAAAAGGTATAACAGTCTTGAATAGTTTAAAGTGAAAAACAACAATAAAAAATTCAAGTAAAACACAACAGTGTTAAAGAGTATGTATTAGAAAATCAAGTTTAAAATTGACAGAAATAGCCAGAAGGAGTTAAAGACCAACGTAGCCGTACTCAAACAACCTAAAAGGAAGCCTTTGTTGAGTAACATTGGAAGGAAGAAAACAACACAAATATCAACAAACAACAACAGAATCCATGATAAATGAGACAAACACATTCATTCAATGATTTGTCTTTCTTCTTACATGAAGATATTTCATATTCCTTGAATAATTCCTAAGTGGTTTGGATGTTTGTATTAGTTTTTTGTATAAATACTTCATTTAAAATTATTAGTGTGGATGGTTCTTCAGCTTATTTCTATGATGTATTTAGTCTGAATCAAGGTTCTTCATACAATTTTAAAGTCCATGATTGGATTGAACAGCAGTATTATATTACATGGATTCATGTATTTGGGCAAAACAGATGGTAACTCTAATTTTTCTTTATTCCTTCTACGAATTTCCCCTTTCCTTGGTCATGCTGTCAAATCTAAATGTATAGTAGAGATATTATTTCGAGAACTTGTTTTTAAAAGCATTTTACTCTTCAATACATTTATTTCATTTTCATGTTTTCTCTTGATATTCGGATTAGGGGTCTTAATTGCTCCTAGTTTTCGTTTGACCTCTGTCATTTTCCTCATTATGTGGATGCGAGAACCCTTAATTTCTCTCTTAACCCGGTCAAACCATTTCATCATCTGACTTAAGCTCTGAATCGGCTCGGCTACCTTGCCACAGCAGACACTTCCATTTATAAGCTTGATTTTGCTGCATTGCTTGGTACATTGACTCCATTAGCCCAATGGTAAACAGACACCATCCTCACCTTGAATAGTGATTCTACCACCATGGGCCAAAATCAGACAGTCAATCTGCACATGGCCTAAATCAACTAAAAACAACAAAGTTAAATCATAAAGAGTCCTCTCGAGCATTGAGAAGGCTAGATCCTAAAACTTAGGCCAGGTTTGACTAAATTCTTTAAATATTTTGACAAAAAATATTAACACCCCCCAAAAATTATTGGAGTGATAACACTGGAGGGTGATAAATTTTTAGGCTCTGTCTTTGATTTGTAAGGATAAAACGTTTTGGCGGAGAGAGTATAATATTCCAATTAGCGGCATCTAATTGACAACTAATTACAGCGGATTTTAATTTCTTCAGAATTAAATCGAGTTCAGCAGACAGGTTGTTGAGACACATAGCCTACAATTAGGAAATAAATCATTCCCTAAAGTCACTTGGGCATATATTTATTTGACAGCGTGGAGCCCAGGTGGGTGAATTGGTAGCGTGAGGGAACAAGCTGCGTGGGTAGCGTGGGCCCATGATAGCGCAATGAGAGAGGGACATCGTAGGCCAAGAGGGACAATGCAATTTGGTGGAGCCCCGGTGAGAGCAAGGCTCTCAAAGCATAAAAAGGGGAAGAGGCTCCTCATTTTCTCATTCTATTATGCATCTATGATTTCTGTCTTTTGACATTGAGCACGCTTTTTCTGTTGAGCGAAGTCTGTAAGTGTTGTTCAGCACACCGGGTGTCTCTGAGCGGTGATCCCAACCTCAGCCTCGAGGGACTTCGAGTGCTTGCTCGAGTGAGGAGTTCTATCTATCGTTTTGCAGGAGGGAGCTATAGAATCTTCAGTCAGGAATTACACATTTGCTTGGGCAGCGCAGTCTCTTGGAGAGATCACGCAGTTTGTGGTAGTGGAAGTTCCGGGAGTGAGGATTTATCAGGGGTTTCAGCCCGAGATAGTGTGAAGGGATCAACCCTTCATATTTCATCATTTGGTACAGGAGGAGGCCATCATTACAGAGGATCATTCAGGGCCAAACATATTTCACTGGGATAACGTTATTTCCCAAGGGAGGTCAAATTCCGGGGTCATCTATTCCGAGATTCCTTTCTGGGATTTTCTGGGTATTTGTAGGAGAGCTCATTCCTAGAGTTTCATATTTTTCTGAGAAGGGGAACAACCCCAAAGAGCCATCCCACTCCAGTAGTAGCAGCAGTTCGGTAGCAACAACAACATGTGGAGATTACGTAGTCCTTGACAGAGCAACCATTCCTTGAGCATTTCTGAGAGTATTTCCAGCTTTCCTTGTGCAAGCCAAGGTGCCATCATTCTGATCATCTTTGTACTCATTGTATCTTTCAGTTACATAATAAAATGGCTCAACGTTTCTCCATATTTGCATTGTTTATATGATGTCTCACTATTTGCTATAGATGCTTGCTTATGTTGCTTTATATTACTGTTTATTTCTATTCAGAATATTACAATTACAAATATAATTTCTTAGTCATGTTTAATCATTAATTCATGTAAAATACTAATGAAATGCAATGAAAAACACTTTTTTTAAATCCCTCATATAAATAGTAGAATGGACTAATATAGAGTTTTAGGCTAGTGAAAATGAATCAATAATAGGGAAAAGAGGGTGTAAATAAATACCAATTTTGCGTATCATCATCCCCCCAACTGAAAATGTTGCATGTCCTCATGTAACCTAGTACCTGTGCGTTTGTTTCAAATGCTTCTTGTGAATTGTCATAAAGCATCTACCAAATTTCAAAATTAACATTCTAAAACAATTTTAATGAGCTTGCAGCAAATCCATTGGATTTGTAGCAACTTTGTACAAGGAGTTGCAACAAGAGTGTTCTAAGCAGTGTTGCGAACATCGCAATTTTATTGCGATGTTTTAAAAAAATTGGGATTTTTTCATGCCTGTGATTTTAAATTCGCGATCCGATCCATAAAAATCGCGGGGGAGGAAAACAATGCAGTTTCAAAGGGTAAATTTAGTTTTTTTTTTTGGCTCATTTTCAGAAAGAGGGCAAGAGTGAGAACTAAGGATGAGGATAACACCAAGGGCAAGAGAGGAGAAAATTGAAGGAATTTAGCATCACAAGCAAAACAAATTCAAGTTTGGACCAATTTTATTCAGCAGAACATGGTTTCTAGGTATGGGTGTCAAATTTGGCCCTTTTTTTATTTTTTTCTTGTTTTTCCTTGGGTTTCTATCATCGTGTTGTAACTCTCAGAGACAGTTCTAGCTGGAGGGAGGGGGGGTGAACCAGTTCCTGAGACATCATAAGATTGATGGAAAGTTTTTAGAATTAGTGGTCAAAGTGACAGGCCATGAGGGCTTGCAACCAAAACTTCTAATTTTGAAACCCTAGCTTTCCAAAACAGAATGGCCAGAAAAACTTTGAGGGTCGCAGAGTGCTAAACTAAAGGAGTGGTTTGAAGAAGAATAGGAAACAAAGTTCAAATTATACACTTAAGAATCTGAATTCAAAGTATTGTAGAAAGAATAATGCATGATGAAGAAAATGTGAATGGGGTTCTTGGATGTGGAGCGCTCAAGATTAATTTTCATGAGTACAATTAAGTAAATTCATTAAAAATTAAACTGAAACACTCGCTGCATCTTACACTGTCCAAGAGAAGAATAGACAGATGAATGCTGAGATAAAAGAGAAAAATAATGATTGCGGCTTCCCAAAGCTGGAATCAAATTGTAATTACCTCTTACATTGTCTAAGAGAAAAAAAGACAAATGACTGCTGAGATAAAAGAAAAAAATAATGTTTGTGACTTCCCAAAACTGGAATCAAATTGTAATATATTCTTCAGACGAGATATTTTCTGATTACAATAGTCAGTTCTGAAAACTAGACTCTAAACCCCTACCAATCTAATTTATGGTCTTTTATTTCTGCTTCAAGTACCTAACTGTCTAACTGTCGCAATCAATTTCAAAACTAATTCTGAGAATAGTTAAGAAAACAATTTCTCCTTTTTAAAATGTCTTTATATAGGAGTAGTCTACCCAGGCAACGTTTTAGCCCGGAGATGCTGCCCATCGGAAAACATTTGTTGCCCGTCCGGGGAGACCTGACTTGACATCGGAGTAGTCTGATATGACGTTGCAATGGATGGATGGTCATGCATGCTGGCCTCTGTTTCTCACCGTTTTTTGACGTCCATCCTCTCCATTTGTATCCTTTCGTTAACTTCTCATGCTATCTATGCTATGTATTGGTGGAATCCATACATCCATAAGATTCGAATGGAAAATAACAGCGGGCTTTGAAATTTAAAAATTTGAATTTGAATAGCACGGGAGGGCGGGCTTTGAAATTTAAATTTGAATGGCACCAAAAGGAGGGTTTGAAATTTAAAATCAGTATTAGAGGGATGATTCCTACATCCCTATCTATTTTTGCCAACAAAACCAATATGAATTCCTTTATGTTAATCTGCACAACGAGCAATGCAGAAAGTGTTTGAGCACCCATCCCCTGAGATGTGCTTGGCTTGGCTTCCAACATCTTCACCAGAGAAGGAATACACTGTGTGTCACCTAATGTCTTATTGGTTTCATTGTTGAATGAAATATTGCAGATGAAGCAACCAGTTGCTGAACAGTCAGAGGGCCCTTTTTTTTAAGAATAGAAGCCAACTTTTTCAAAAACCTGAAGAAGATATCAAGGCCTTACTAGCTCCTGCGATTTGGGCATAGTGGGTTCTGGAAAAATTTGCCCTCGCAAAAATGAAGCCAACTTTTTCAAAAACCTGAAGAAGATATCAAGGCCTTACTAGCTCCTGCGATTTGGGCATAGTGGGTTCTTCTAAAAGGTGCTCCTCTTTCAAAAAATTTACCACATCCAGCAAAATTTTCCCCTCACCATTTATGCAAACTTTGCTTCTCTACACTTATGGTCGTAAGCGTTTGGAGCTTCCAAGAGGTAAGATTTGGTCTGTGATTCATTCATGGCGGCGGCAGCGATGACTCCTTGGGGCTGTGCGAAGGTATGAGCATCTCGGTAAGACTTTTCAAGCATTGCTTCCATGGAAAATATCAGTGTATGGAGAAACGTTCTACGCTAAAACCAAGAATGGAAATCTGTGGAAACCATGAATATGTTTTTGTTGCATTTTTATTTTCTGACTCCAAAGCATTGAAGTTAGTAGAGTTCCCAGAAATCGGTTGTTTCACCCTATGATTTCAAGATTGTAATAAATATTGTAGAAATCTAAAGAATGATTCGTAGCGAAAATTCCATTTACTTTGTCAATCATCTGACACATTTTCTCATCTTGGGATGCAGGAACTATATTACATTTTCTTGCCCAAACTACGTGCCAAAAGAAACTAGATTGTTCAACATGTTAATCATGTAAGCAAGTTGTCACAACCTCAATGACCGAGTTGGAGCAATGGGTCGAAAGGTGATTTGCAGTTAGACGTTCAAATTTACAAAAGCTCAGTATCTTATAATCAAAACATATTTTTTGTTAAATCAATATTTAAAAAGAAAGTGAAACGTTCAATTAGGTTTTGAAAATAAAATGTTAAGGTTAGATATAATTTTATATGATGCTATGCGGTGATTTTTCCATTGAGGTTATTGTTATAATTATTTTAAATTATCAAGTTTCTAAATAAAATCTATCAACAAAGCTTTATTTTTAATAAAGCTTTAATATGTTATTTATTAATTATAGAATTAATTTAAATTTAATAATATAAATATTTTTTATTTTTTATTTAATTTATAGTAAATATTTACATTTATTTAATGTTAAAAATAATAATCTTTAAAATTATGAAATTTAATATTTTAAGATGTTTAATAAATTTAAATTAAGATAAATTTAATTAATAAAAATTTAAGTTTATAATTTCAATATATTTTATATATGTAAATATTCTAAAGAGTTAGAATTTAATGGTGGAAAATGAGTAGTTTTTCAGCTTTTGGAATCAAAACTTATCTACATATCAGTTTTTTAAATTTAAACTCTTAGGGTGTAAATCAATTGAAAAGTTGATTCAAATCTCTACTAACTTTGTGTGCTATGTGGGAACCTAAACTAACATTATATGTAGAGCAATATGGATATGTAGATTAAAAATCCAAAAACTTAACATAATTGCTAATTACACCTTTAAAAAAAATATTGATTATATTAGTTAAAAAAAATGATAGTATAAACTCTCATATAATCCAAAAAGAAACAATTTTATTTTAAATTAGCTTGGTTAGTTTTTATTATAGTTCATTAAAGTTATATGAAACAATTTATAATGTGACATTTAATGAATAACTAGTTATATTATCTAAAAGGTTGTGAAAATATTTGTTATATATTAATAATAATTTATATATATATATATATATATATATATTCAGTGAATACGACTAATTCTATTAAGCGATCATATGGTATAAGAAGAGATAACAATCAAGAGAGGCAAGAAACAGGCCAACTGGAAATGATAACTATCAACCTCGGTCCCGAAGAGTGAACATGAAACAAACAAAAGAGTAGTCAAGCAAGACTTAGAAACAAAAGAAGATATAAACTCAGTTCTACCCAGAATGGGCAGAATCCTCCATGCAATTTTTTTTTTCCTTTCTTTTTGTTGACTTTGACCCATCTAGCTTGGTGCGGATGGGCTAAAACCACTTGTAGACTATTGTTGATTGTTGGAGGAGTCCCCTTATCTGTGTCGGAAGAGGAGGACTTATGGGTGCGTTTCTGAGAGGTCGTAGTGACAGGGGGTCCCTCAGGGACATCGGAGGATGAGTATTTCGTCTGATTTGCCTACTCCATTTCTGCGTCAATCTCCTCCTCATCTAAGCTCGAGGGCTCAACGTCATCTACGGGAGCCGGATAACATGGTATCCATCTTTTGGGTTTTGATTTGAGGTTGTTTTTCTTTTTTTTTTGAAAAGAACATGGGGCAGGTGTTCTGAAGGTGCCCTGTTTGGTGGAAATGGCGGCAACGGAAGGCAGTGTTCTCATAATCCTGAATCTGTGTCCACAGGAAATTTCCAATCTTGAGATTGATTTGATCAGGCAGCCCTTTACTTATATCTATTTCAACACATATTCTGCCATGTGTGTATAGTCCCTAGTAGTCCCAAAGGGGATCTATTATCAGATAGAGGCCCAGGGTGTTTCCTATTCGACGGAAAATTTGAAGGGTGACATAAGTGGCTTGAGGTAAATTGGGAAGCTGACCCCTGGAATCTTGGTTATGATTTATGTAGAAGAGATTAAATGCGGGAAGCATGGTGTAAGGAATAACCCCGCTGCTCCAAGAGCACGGACAACCAGTTACAACCCTCTGGTAGTCCTTGCCGTGATCGAAAACTACAATGAAGAAAGCTTTTTGAGCAAAAGATGACCACGTGCGAGTTGTGGGTTCGGTTAGGCGTAGATCTATTCGTAGAATCCTTTGTGCGAAGCCAAAGTCCATTGAATCTGTAGATGATGGTACCTTACACTCTTTGAAGCTGTCACCCACATTTCTAGATGGGAAATTTCTATGGAGGGAACATCCTCCAGCCTATCAACTAGAAAAGGCTTGGGGGCTACAGGGGTTTGAGCTTCTTTCTTGGGTTGTGCATGGACAACATCTTTGTAGGAGAAATTTGGTTCAGATGAGGAGTGCCCCGCAACCCCCCCTCTCAAACGAAGGGTTAAAATATAGTAGCGTCTCTCTCAATGTTATAAAATGAAAGGGAAAATGAGACATCAAGCAGTTTACCTCCATATAGAAGTCTTTGAAGAGCTAAGGGAATCCCCAGCCTCTACTCCAGGGCGTGCAGGAGTTTATGAACTGTATCTATTGAGCGGACCCATAGCATCATGTATCTGCCCGTGAGGAGTGAGATCTGCATTTGAAAGGCAGGAGAGCGTAGATCTGGGAAACCCGGGCTGCTCGGATGCGTTGCAGAGCCCAGATTGAAAATCCTTGCCTAATCTGTGCGTTCCGCGACCTTTTCTATTTTCCAGGCACAATCCTATGAGCAAGGGCTTCTCATATTTATTCGTTCCAAGGTATCGCACTGGATCCAGGTATCTTTCTGGAAATTCAAGTGTTCGAGGGCCATCTTTTTTCCATTTTCAAGGCTGATGGGGTTCTGCTCGCGAGGAGTCTTATCCAGGTAATCTTTGCCGGTAGCGTCTCTCGCAGGGCTTCAAAACAGTGAGCGCAGACCTTGTTCCCTCGGATGGTTTCTCACAAGTACGATTGCAGGAGCAATCTGGAGCGGCGGCTTGGCCAATGTCCTCTGGATGCATAGATCTTGGATCTTTAGTGCCATGCGATGGCTTGGCCGATGGCGGGAGGGAAGGGCTCCATGGCGAAGTGCTAGGGTTCGGATCCTTGTGACTCTAATCAAGAGCAAGTAAGATCGGTTTTTATTTTACCTTATGTTACAAACTATAATTGTTAATAATTTTGATATTACTAATAATTAGTATAGCCATATAAATAAAATTATATATATATATATATTTTTTTTATTGGGCTGAGAGACCCTCTAGAACCCAAAAACCATAATTTATTTCACAATTAAATTATTTTATAAATATTTTATTTTTATTTTATTTTATGACATTTTTTAATAAAATCTTTAAAAAAAAAAGTTATAATTACTTTTGAGATATATCTAAACCTCCATCCCACTACTAAAAATATTCTCATAGAGATTAAATAGATGTTTAAATAAAATTAAAAATTAGAATATAAATAAATATGTGAAATTTATATAATATAAATAATATTATAAAGAACCAATATAGATGCATCTTAACCAAGGATCCAAGCCAAGGGAGAAAGAAAAGTGACGAATAATGATATAGGAAAGTAAGTGCATGATTCTTTTAAAAAAAAAATTATTGTATTTTCTTTGACATGGTTTTAATTAAAAATAACTTTTGGAAGCACTTAAAAATGTTTTTATTTATTTATTACGCTTGATGGACTCTGTTGTACAAATAGATAAATTTAATTTAATATATATATATATATATATATATATATATATATAATTTAAATGTAAAGTGGAGAAGGAGTTTTAGTTTCATTAAATTTCAAATTCAAACTATAAGAAAGAAGCACTTAAAAGAAAAATAAATTAATTTTTTTATTTAATTTAATTTAATTTTTATATTATTTATAATTTTAATAAATAATTTAAATATATAAGGTGATGAGAAAGTTCTAGTTTCATTAAGTTTCAAATTCAAACCATAGAAAAGAGTAAAGAAAATTAGAATTTTTTTCTATCTAAATAAAAAAAAAAAAAAAAATATATATATATATATATATATATATATATATATATATATATATATATATATTACAAAATTATTTAATAAATATTAAATAAATACCAATAACCAAAAAATAAATAGAAATAGTTTTATAACCAAATATATATTTCTTATTTAAATTTAATTGATTATTAAGAAAAAGACAAAATAATAAACATAAAATTCAATATAAATTTTCCAAAAAACATGTCATCTCTGGTGAAATCTAATAAAACAAGAATAATATAAATTTCTTATTAAAAAACAAATAAAATTAATAAAAAATCTCTTACAAAACATGTCATCTCTATCAAAATTTAATGGATTGTCAAGAAAACAATTTAATATGCAAAGTCAAAGAGGATGCAATATTTGTCTAAATATAATGAGCAATTAAAATAAACCAAGTACTAATTACATTTAAAAAATAAAGCATACTAATAAATATAAAATCAATAATTTAATACTAGATTAAGGAAGAGCATTGGATGTAGCAATGTCATGGGATGGTTATGGAAGCAGAGGGGCTAATAGCCTAAAACTATCAAAAAGCAAGCGCACTACAAGGGATTGGTTATGCAAACTCAGAGCTCTAGCAATTCATAATTCTATTTATAATTGATAATACTGATAATTTAAAATAAAATTATAATGTAATTAATTTTTATTAATTTTTTAATCTTAAAAATATGAAGTGTATGACCAACCTAGATCCATCTTAACTCGGAATCTATCAAGCACCACTGAGATGGATCAAATGTCTCAAGGTGCAAACATTTTTTTTTAGTGCAAAATTTGAGGAAAGGTTTGCACCTCAAGAGATTTGATCCCTCTCGGCGCTTGATAGATCCGGGGTTAAGATGGATCTAGGCTAGTTTCATTATTGAGTGGTCATACAAAATTTGTTGAACATCTGATTATTTTGATCATTTTAAATATGCTAAATATTCAAATATTAATTTGGTCATTTTTATTTTTATTTTTCTAAGTAAGGTTAAATTCTATTAATGAAACATATGGTACATCTAATCCATGGCCATCAGAGGCTTCATGAGTTCAGTAGAATAACAAAATTGGCCTGCCCGCAAGGGGAAACCAGCCTGAGCAATGTATATGAGCTACCTCGATGGAGGAGACCAGCTATAACATAACAAAAAGACTATGACTTCCCAAAACAACAAAATGACAGAAGAACTGAACAAAATTACTTGCACAATGCCACCTGCACTAGAGACCATAATCCTCTGAGGGGGGGTTCTTCTTCAATCCTGCACCAGTATCCATCATCGTCATCCGGAACGGGACATCTTCGAGCTGCTCCTGCACCTGCCTTACTGCCGCATTCCTACTTGCCTTTATCCTGAGGAAGACTCGAGCTGCCATCGCCTGCCTTGAGAGAAGAATCTTTTTCCCCGGTTTGTGTGGGCTGCACAAGGTCGGAGGGGTCCGACTTGTGAATTGGACGCGCTAGAGAGGAGGGTTCAGTGATTGCCTCCGGAATTTCCTTGAAGGTGACTGTAACAGTCGCTATGACCAGGGGCAGATTGGTTTTGCATTGGAAATGGAAATGGGCAGTAGACGAGCTGAGTAAAGAGGCAGAGGCACCGCGAGTGGGGGAGGAAGGGAGTCTACGCCCACGCCCACGCCCACACGCACTGCGCATAGAGGGATACCTTCCATGAAAACTCTCAGAAGAAGATGATGGAGAGCTGGTGGAGAGGGAGCGATGCCGGCCAGAGGGGCGAGCCCAGGTGCTGCCCCGACGACATCTTAAACGGTGCCTGAGCCTGGGCATATTGTCACGAAGCCTGAGAGAGTGGCTTGAATTGGCAGCAGGCGACAGGGAGAGGGAGGTCGAATTATGCTCAGGCGGGGTGGCGAGTTGCAGAGGGCAGAATGGGCTATGGGAGAAGTGAAAACCAGGAAGAAAATCCAGACAGCACCCCAAGTGACAACGCTTGCCAAGGGAGGTACGAGAGCTAGGAAGCTCAGCCTCCGGAGAACAGCCAGACCCAACAGGCGGGAACCAACTCGGCATGGAGGTTACTAGACGGAGCTGAGACAAAGCCGAAGACCCTGATGCAGAGACAAAGAGTGAAAACGAAGAACCAAAGGGTGGCATTATGCATTGCTTGCAGCCTCGACCTCCACACCGGCATAAATGCCGCATAAGGTGACGGCCCGGGGAATTAAACCTTCTGGAGATCCTTAACTGCAACCTGCGGGAGGCCATGTGGCCTTGCCACGCGCCCTCCTGCAGGCTTATAGCCATCGCATCACCCAATTTCACCCACATCCGGGGTTGGTCAATTTAATTTTAAATTTATTTAGGGCGTGAGTTTGTTGACATGAGAGGTTGTTAATAACTTGAATGATGAAAAATGATGAAATAAAAATTTTGGATGTAAAGTGACAATTTAACAATGTCGAATGATAGAAAATGTGAATAATAAGAATGTAGTCGATTACAAACAATCTTCATTGTGATCAATCTCAAATTATTTTCTTCTATCGTTTTTATTGTCACACCTATTATTTTTTCATATTTCTTATTAGTATTAAATCTTATTGGCCACCTTTCTCTCTCTATGTATTTCTTTGTCCCTCCCTCTCTCATCCCCTCCAACTCCATCTCTCTCTCTCTCTTCCTTCCTCTCTCTCCCTTTCTCTCCCACCTCCCTCTGTCTCTCCCCCCATCACACTCTCTCTCTCTCCACCCTCTAACACTGTCACTATCTCCCTCCCTCTCTCATTCTCTCTCTCCCCCTCTCTCCTCCCTTCCATATCTATGTCTCCCTCCCTCTCTCTCTCTCTTCCCCTTATTTCCCTATCTCTATTCTCTCCTTTTCTCTCTTTTCCTTCGTCTCCTCTCTCCCTCATTATGTCTTCATCTCTCCCTTGTCAATCCCTCTCTCTCTCCACCTCTATCTCTCAATGTCTTTGTTATTTCCTCTCTTTATTTCCTCCTCCAAATCCATCTCTCTCTCCCTCCCTCTCTCCCTCTCTCTCCCCCCTCCTCTTTCTCTTCCTTCCTCTCTCCCCCCCCACTCTATACCCCCCCTTTCTCCGTCTCTCTCTTAAATTCGATCCCATTGTATTGTATTTAAGAAAATATCTAAGTTAAAAAAACATGTTGGGTTGTAAAATATTAAGCCTATATTTTGGATCAATCATGTCAAAGAAAATACAATAATAAAAACTTAAAAGAATTATGAACTGTCTCGCCTCTATCATTGTTAGTCACTTTGCTTTCTCTCTTCGTTTGGATCCTTGGTTAAGATGCATCTATCCCGGTTTTTTATAATATTATTTTTATTATATAAATTTCACATATGTATATACCAACCTAGATCCATCTTAGTCCTGGATCTATCAAGCGTCGAGAGGGATCAAATCTCTCGAAGTGCAAACCTTTATTTTGAGTGGAAAATGTAAGGAAATTTTTTCACATCGAGAGATTTGATCCCTATCGACGCTTGATAGATGCGGGGCTAAGATGGATCTAGGGTGATTTCAATCATGCGTGGTCATCAAAATTTGTTGAACATCTAATTATTCTAATAAGTTTAAATATTGTAAATATTTCTCAGATTAATTTGGTAAATTTAATTTTAATTCTTCTTAGTTTCCTCAGTTTGTTGAGATGAGAGAGACTGTTAGTAACTTGAATGACAAAAAATGATGAAATAAAATTTTTGAATGCAAAGTGACAATGTAACAATGTTGAATGATAGAAAATGTGAATAATAAGAATGTAGTTAGTTACAAACAATCTTAATTGTGATCAATCTCAAACTATTTTCTTCTATTGTTCTTATCGTCACACCTATTGATTTTGCCATCTTTTATTATCGATCATATGAAAAGGGCAGTTAAAATCATAGACCATTCAAATATTTAACTCAAGCTACTGTAGTAAACATCAAACCTTGTCTATCTTTCTCTCCAATATTAATAATAGCTTTCTCCAAAGTCAATCATTATGACTTATGAAGTGTTAAACCCCAAATAATTTTCAATGGTAGTTGTTTTCTTTTACCTTGTTTGAATGCAATGTGATTAACAAAGTTGAAAGATAGAAAATGGGAATAATAAGAAAGAAGTAGTTTATAGTTTTAGGAAGAAAACATTTCATGTAAGTGAACATTTTATTTAGGATGAAAATTCAAGTATTTTATTTATGGTCGAATTACTATAACATAGGAATCAATGCACGCCATCAAACATTTTTATGCACAAACATCGAGATCAATGCACATTATTAATCTAATTACTTTGAAATTAATGTATATCATACATCTAGTTGCATCAAATCAAAATCAATAGCTACACTGAAATCAATGCATCTAGTGCAAACAATCAAATCATATTAGAAATAAACATCCATACTGAAATCAATGCATTTAGTGCAAGAAATCAAATAGGATTAGACAATAATATCTACATTGAAACCAATGCATATGGTGCAAGTAATCAAATAGGAGTATAAATCAACATCTACACTGAAATCAACACATCTAGTGCAAGCTATCAAATAGGATTATAAATCGACATCTACACTGAAATCAATGCATCTAGTCCAAGCAATCAAATAAAATTAGAACTACAATAATCAATGCATCTATTTTAGAGAAAAAACAAAATATTCATGAATTTCTAAATCTAACGTCTATGTCTCTATTTGTTTCTTTGTGTCTCTTTCTTCTTCCCTCTCTCTCCACCTTCCATCTCTGTGTTTATCTCCCTCCCTCTCTTCTTATCTCTCTCTCCCCCTCTCCTTCCCTCTCTCTATCTCTTTCTTCTTCCCTCTCCCCCCTACCATCTCTATCTATACCTACCTCCATCTCTCCTTATTTGTCTCTCTATCTCAACCCCCTAAACACATGTCACACACTCTCCCTCTCCATATATATCTCTCTTCCTCCCTCCCTCTCCCTGTCTCTCTCTTCTTCCCTCTTGCCCCCACCATCTCTTATCTCTTTCTCTTCCATCTCGCTCTCCTCTCTCCCTCACTATCTCTCCATCTCTCCCTCTCCACATTTCTCTTTCTATGTATTTCTTCTTCCTTCCCTCTCTCACCCCCTATAACTCCATCTCTCTCTCCTCTCTCTCAAGTCCTCTCTCCCTTTCCCTCTCACCTCCCTCTCTCTTTTAACCCATCACACACTCTCTCTACACCCTCCCTGTCTCCTCCTCACCCCTGCCTCCATACCTATGTCTCCCTTTCTCTCTCTTCCCCTTCTTTCTTTATCTCTATCCTCTTATTTTCTCTCTCTTACCTCATCCCCCCTCTCCCTCATTTTGTTTTCAACTCTCCCTTGTCACATCCAGAGCTGGCAGATTAGCTTCAAAAATATGCAGAAGTAGCCATCATCTACAGATTCAATGGACTTTGGCTTCGCACAAAGGATCTCTACGACTGGATCTACGCCAACTGAACCCACAACTGCACGGTCATCTTTTGCTCAAAGGGCTTCTTCATTATAGTTTTCGATCACGGCAAGGACTACCAGAGGGTTGTAACTGAAGGTCTGTGGTTTTAGGGAGCAGCGGGGTTATTCCTTACACCCTGCTTCCCAGATTTAGACCCTTCTACATAAATCATA
Organism: Pinus albicaulis; assembly: GCA_034641835.2. Classification (NCBI taxonomy): domain Eukaryota; kingdom Viridiplantae; phylum Streptophyta; class Pinopsida; order Pinales; family Pinaceae; genus Pinus; species Pinus albicaulis. The sequence continues at coordinate 94,125 of JAXQQM020075864.1, read as the reverse complement.
ACCAAGATTCCAGGGGTCATGCTTCCCAATTTACCTGCTCACTTATGGCACCCTTCAGTCTTTCAAGGAATAGGAAACACCCTGGGCCTCTATCTGATAATAGATCCCCTTTGGGACTACCAGGGACTATACACACATGGCAGAATATGTGTTGAAATAGATATAAGTAAAGGGCTGCCTGATCAAATCAATCTCAAGATTGGCGATTTCCTATGGACACAGATTCAGGATTATGAGAACACTGCCTTCCGTTGCCGCCATTGCCACCAAACAGGGCACCTTCAGAACACCTGCCCCATGTTCTTTGCCAAAAAAAAGAAAAACAACCTCAAATCAAAACCCAAAAGACGGATACCATGTTATTCGCCTCCCGTAGATGACGTTGAGCCCTCGAGCTTAGATTAGGAGGAGATTGACGCGGAAATGGAGCAGGCAAAGCAGACGAAATACTCATCCTCCGATGTCCCTGAGGGACCCCCTGTCACTACGACCTCTCAGAAACGCACCCATAAGTCCTCCTCTTCCGACACAGATAAGGGGACTCCTCCAATAATCAACAATAGTCTACAAGTGGTTTTAGCCCATCCGCACCAAACTAGATGGGTCAAAGTCAACAAAAAGAAAGGAAAAAAAAATTGCATGGAGGATTCTGCCCATTCTGGGTAGAATCGAGTTTATATCTTCTTTTGTTTCTAAGTCTTGCTTCACTACTCTTTTGTTTGTTTCATGTTCACTCTTCGGGACCAAGGTTGATAGTTATCATTTCCAGTTGGCCTGTTTCTTGCCTCTCTTGATTGTTATCTCTTCTTATACCATATGATCGCTTAATAGAATTAGTCGTATTCAAGGAATATATATATATATATATATATATATATATATATATATATATATATATATCAAAATGATTATTAATATATAACAAATATTTTCACAACCTTTTAGATAATATAACTATTTATTCAATAAATATCACATTATAAATTGTTTCATATAACTTTAATGAACTATAATAAAAAATAACCAAGGTAATTTAAAATAAAATTATCTTTTTTTAATCATATTAGAGTTTATATTATCATTTTCTCTTAACTAGTATAATCAAATTTTTTTATGGTGCAATTAGTAATTATGTTAAGTTTTTGGATTTTTAATCTACATATCCATATTTCTCCACAGTTTAGGTTCCCACATAACATGCAAAGTTAGTAGAGATTTGAATCAACATTTCAATTAATCTACACCTTAAGAGTTTAAATTTGAAAAAATGATATGTAGATAAGCCTTGATTCCAAAGACTGAAAAACTATTCATTTTCCACCATTAAATTTTACCCTTGGGAATATTTACATTTATAAAGTATAGTGAAATTATAAATTCAATTTTTTATTAATTAAGTTTATTTTAATTTAAATTTATTAAACATCTCAGTTTTAAAAATAAATTGTTTTTAACATTAAATAAATGTAAATATTTATTATAAATTAAATAAAAAATAAAAAATATTTATATCATTAAATTTTAATTAATTCTATAATTAATATAAATATATTAAAGCTTTATTTTCACTAAAGCTTTGTTGATAAATTTTATTTAGAAACTCGATTATTTAAAATAATTATAAAAATAACCTCAATGAAAAATCACCGCATAACATCATATAAAATTAGATCAACTTTAACATTTTATTTTTAAAACCCAATTGAACGTCTCACTTCGATTTTAAATATTGATTTAATAAAAAATATGATTTGATTATAAGATCCTGAGCTTGTAAATTTGAACGCCTCATTGCAAATCACCTTTCGGCCAATTGATAACTCGGTCATTGAGGTTATCTTGCATCAATCTGGTTTCACGCAGCACGTACGTACGGCGAAAAATGTAATAGAGTTCCTGCCTCCCAAGATGTGAAAATGTGTCACATGATTGACAAAGTAAATGGAATTTTCGCTGCATCTTTATAGAGCAGTCTTCAGATTGCTACAATATTCATTACAATCTTGAAAGCACACGGTGAAACAACCGATCTCTCCAAACTTTACCAACTTTAATGCTTGGAGTCAGAAAAACCCTGCATACCAAAACAGGCTCGCTTGATGGATGATGATCTGATCAGAAAACAAAATAGCACCCTAAAAACAAAGAGATCGATCCCCATGATTGGGGGAGATCCGGCTCCCCAACTCGATCCGGAGATCCGAAGATCCAGCACCTTACTTCATCCAACCATGACCGGCCAGCCGAACAGATCCGGGATCGAAAGGATAAGAACTGTCCTGACAAATAATGAGCAGGATGGCCACCATGTCGAAACAAATACCCGCTGCGGCCGAAATCGACATATCATAGAGCGGAGAAGCGTCGAGAACCATCGTGGAGACTAGGTACAACGATGAGGGCAATAGAGGCAGTCCGGATAAATCCAAAGATCTAAAAAGCAGCCTGCCCAAAGATCCGTGCCTCAGATCGCCAATCAAGGAAATAAAAGCAGAACCGTGCCGCAGCAATCCGGATTAACGCTGCAATTCAATGGTTGATCGGAGAATCTCTCAAAACCGATCCACAGTCCTCAACAATCGAGTGGGGAATTGATCCAAGTGGTGAAGCCGCGCCTCACATAACCAATCCACAGTTCCCTGACACTCAACTAGGCACAGCACTTATAATGTCGGGGAAGAGAGTCCGGATCCCAGATTCTAGAGATGGAAGATCTTCGAATGAGGACAACATCAGAGACAAGCCATAGAAATGTAGAGACGCGCCTCAGCAGATTCTGAATATGCTGACGTGTGAAACGCACAGAACAAAAGTAAGTATAGACGCGCCTCTGCAAGCTCTGTATTCACTGGAGTCACTCCTACGAGATGACGCGCCTCTGCAAGCTCTGAATTCGCATGTGTTACACCTACCAGATGCAGCACATTAATGGAGACGCCCGGATCAACAACTAAAAAGATACAATCCCAGAAAACGAAAACCCGATCACTGATAAGTTGAAAAAAAGGTAGGTGAACGGTCACTATTGAGTGGGCGAACGGTCACAGTCGAGTTGGAGATCAAAGATGTCATTAAATGAGACAATCTTTCACCAACGGCCAAAAATCTAATCACCGCCAATCAGCCGAATTTGGGGAGGGAAACACGAAATGGTAATTCCTCTGAAAACAATTCAAATTAGCCGGAAAAGCACACGGCTAACCGGAAAAACCAGATACCCACACCATATGCAGTAAGCTCAAACATGGCATCCAAGAGAGCAGAAACCAAATCATGTCACACTGATCCCCCCCAGAATGCAGAAAACTGTTGTAACTTGCACCGCATAAACCACTCCCTATCCAAGCGTATCACAGGGAGCCGATGGAAGGATCAACTTGCAATACCTATGCGCTGCACAGAGTTGTCCATAAAGATACGCACACCATCGAGACCATCATACCATTCCCAAATCGCAAGCAGGCATCAGGGGGCCGATGAATAAATCCACATGCATCCGTCTCGACGCAACATGGAAATGCAAATTCGTAGGAACATGGAGCTACAAATCTGCACCATCCATAATCGGACACTACCCCGAAAAACAACAGTACTCAGTCTTGAAATAAACTGGAGACAACTCCACACCAAGAGCTAGTCCTCCACTCCAGATGACACACACCAACCCCAGGCTGCCATTTTAATCAAATTGCGTGTTTCCTCGAGAGAAAGAAAACCCCCAAATCGAAGACCAAAGGGAGCATCGACAACCCGAAACTCACAAGCAGCCATAAACGACACCCAATCTAGCCGAAACCAAAACGGGTCTCTCTGAGCCCCCCAAGAATGCAGAAAACTGCGGCTGGTTGCAAGAACACTGGAACACTGGAACGCTTACCTAGCAAGTATGCATCTTGTATAAGATACAATGCAACACAATGCACAAAAATGGAGCGACATCATAGTAGATGCACCAAGAGCCACCATAAGCACCAATAAATTATCCACATAGGGTTCCAGTATTGTGAGCCACTTATTAGAGCCACCTGGACCAAACATACACTGTCGTCACAGGGTTCCAGCTACTGAAGTCCATCAACAATAACCACCCACGCTGTATAATGAATCGGTCTCAATGGGTACCAGCTCTGTGTATCTGAAATCCGTCAGCCCATTCATCCTATCATTCTATGATACCACAGAAACCACCCTTAGCAACATAATATTGACTTCATTGGGTTCCAGTTAAGAGAACCCCCAAGTAGCCACCGAAACCATCAATTCCTTGATGTCACAGGGTTCCAGCTAGAAGATCGTTCAGCCATAACCACCAACGCTAGCCAAGATTTTGTTCACAACGGGTACCAGCTCTGTGAATATCGCCTAACACAATGGAGGTTCTCAGTGAATGCATTGCGGCAGAACAGTAAAAATTTCATTCGATGTTTTAATTTGTATGAATGCGGCGTGAAAGAATTGTGTTGGTGGCGCTGTCAAGAACAAGCAGCGAGCAAGAAAAGTGATGGTGATTTTGTGATAAGGGCAAAGATTGGTTGAATAAACATTTGTTGCAGGAACTACCATTGAAGTAACCGAAGACTTATCGATAGCGTTTCCTTGTCGAGTTGAAAGTTTTCGGGCCTGGCTTTAAAGCCTGAAAAGCAACGTATAAGAATAGATGTTGGGGTCAATTTTTTCTGTGAGATGGTGGTAACCGCATCCATTGCTACAGGTTCTTATCTACCTCGAATGAATATTTCGTTGTTGTAGAATTTCAACGTTTGTCTCGACAACCAATTAACTAGCACAACCACAGTAGTAAAAACTAATGTGGTTGATATACGCCGATAGTCTTATAAAGATTGATGATGGGAAGGACGACTATTTAAAAAAAATATATTAGCTTAACAAGAACATACAGAACTTTCAATTGATGCTTGAGTGTCTTGTATTTAGTTTGGGGGCGGTTGGAAACAAAATTCCCGGCCAACTACACAAGTTGGTATGCTCTGCAATTTCTTAAAAGAAAAAAGGTTGTTGGTCTCTGTGCATTAAATGTCTGTTGGTTCAGTTATGCTTATATCAGTTTTGGGTAAGTGAAACATACTGCGTTTCACTTAAAAGAATTCAGTAATTTTCTTTTGCGTTTGGGAGAGAGGTGCCCCTCTTCTTTTTCTTCCTCCTATTGAATTTCGAATGATGAGAAGAAAAAATAAAGTTTTCATACAAAAATTACATTTGTATTTTATTTGAGGTAGAAGCCAGCGTCTGAAAAAAAACACAGCCATTTTGGATCTGCCAAACATGTTTCTAAGACCGGAACCGTTAATGCACACATGATATTACTCTGAATGGGCCTGTACTTTGACAATATATTTTTGGAAGAATTTTTATTTTATTTTTTTAATGAAATATTTAACAAAAAGAACAAGGAAGGCTGCCCGGAAGAAGATGACCTGGGAAGGCTGCCTGAAAGAAGATGACCTGGGTGAATTGGTTGTTGATGAATACTATTGAGAAACATTGACGGTGGCACAGGACTACACCTCTTGTGAGCATAAGAGGTATAATTTATAACTAAAAATTATTCATTGGAATGAGTATGCTCATGCGTTGAAATTGCTATTAAGGAGAGATCTTTCCTCGTGTGGAATAAAATTGTTCATCTTTCTCAAAAATCAAATTCACGCTGACTGAGAGCAATGAAACATTGGTACGGAATTTTTAATTAAATAAATTCAAATAAATTTGAAAAATTCAAAGAGTGGGAAAGCATAAGGGTTATTATACATGGTCAATATGTTTTTGATATGAGGTTTATTGATTGTTTTTCCATTTGAATTAGGATATTTCAGATATATGGATATTTGAGATATGTGATGAATAAGGGTTATTATACATGGTCAATATGTTTTTGATATGAGGTTTATTGATTGTTTTTCCATTTGAATTAGAATATTTAAGATATATGGATATTTGAGATATGTGATGAAATTGAAGTTGTACTTTAAAAGAAAGTGCATTGTGGTTATAAAACATCTTTTGGTATATTAAAGATCATGACGTCACATGAGTCAAATATTATTCGATGAGAATTAAAATCAGATTTTATAGGGGATTTTATTGTTGCTTCCAGTAGACTCGTTAATACCAGAAGAAATTTTTGAAGTTGTTTGTATATTTGATGGGTGCATGATCAGTTGAACCCGAGACCCGGTTAATTCATTGAAAAATTTGTATTGGGTGCATTTTCGGTGGTAACCGACACCCCTTCTTTCTGAGTTGATTACAAGTTTACTTTGATATTGCACTGGAGAAAATGGCCAAACTAAATGATTTAGTATAATTATTAAGCAATTTAATTCTATCTACTGCCCATAACGATGTCCAAGTCAGCAAGGACATGCTTTGTGACATCCAATCATGTTTGAAAAATGCTAAAAGCACAATCGAATTCTTGGAGTTAGAATCGTTGTTACAACGAGATGAACCTAAAAAGAAAACTTGTGATTCTGAATTGGTGTTTGTTAAGAACAACAATTTGTTTGAGCTTGATCATCAGTCAAAGAATGATCAGAGAAATGAAGTGCTTTCAGGTGAAAATTTGGACGCAGTTAGAAGTGTTGATGTGAAACCTATTATAAGACCATGGGAAGAGATGGCACATAATAGACACATAACATGTCTTGTTTATAATAGTGATGTATCTTTTCACATTCCAGACTTTGCTAAACCTATAAAATTTCGAAGTGCAGGATTTCTGGATGGTGTGATTCCAGAAAAAAGTTGATAAATGTCAACAGTGTAACATAGTTGGACATATGAAATATCGGTGTTTTGATCTTCACCCGTGCGAGCATTGTGGAAAGCGAAATCACGAGTCAAACAGATGTTCCAAAAAGAAAAACACTGCAAGAGAGAAGCTAAGTTTTGGATGGATTGCTTCTTGGGAATGGATGAAAGCAGCCAAGAAATCTACAGATCATATTGAAGAATTTGTTCGAGAGTGACGAGTCTTGCAGTGATGACGAGTATTTCTCACCTTGTATCCGACAAGGGGGGATTTGTTGGTGGGTGGTCTGCTACTAGTTCGAGTTCGAGATGTCAAGCAAGCCTTAGTTAGTGATCTACATCCTAAGCCACAACCTCAGTTGATTGAGTTGTTTCTGAGCCAGCACTCCCACATTTGGAATTGTTCAAGGAATTGATGTGACAGTTTCGGAGTTTGTGGTCATCTTAAAACCACATTTTTTGTTCTAAGAACTACTATGTAGGTTTCAGAATTAGTGTTGGTTGAGACATTGAGTTCTCCCTTTTTCGGTTTGTCGTCATCCTTGAAAACCATTTTCGAAAGACATTCAACTCTTGGCTGAGATACATTTCTGCATTTTGAGCTCTCATTCTTGGACTTTGGTATATTCCTTCGGATTAAGGGGGGAATATTAGACAACTAATCCTTGGGTTAGTTTGTTTTAGGTAACCGGTTATTAGAGTCTAAGAAACTTGGGGAACTGATTCAACAATTTCTTGATGTATTTATATGTGTAAACGTTGTACATCATTGCTTGAAACATTCATTAATATATTGTTGAAGTTTTTTTCCAGTTTGTGTGTTGTGTGTCTTACACCTTTTCTCATTCCCGTGATCTTTTTTGAATTCTTCCACTGTGGAGCTTCACTTTCCCTTTTCTCAAGATTGAAAAGGAAAATTTTCGACATACAAATTGAATTCCAGTAGAAATGAGTTTTCCATACTGTGCAGGGTGAAACTGCTCCCAATGAAGTCAATTTGGGTTTTTCTGAAAAAAACCCAGATCTCGTATTTTTAAAATTTTTCTTTGTTTGTTCGCAATAGGAAACCGAAATTCACTTTTTGGGGTCACCTACAAAAATTACTTTGCACAATGATTGATTTCTTCAATTCATTGGATTTTGTATGCTTATGCCTCAGTGCCTATCAATACCATTGAACCTCTGCACATAACAAAATTTCTTCCCAACATTAGGATTCATCATGAAACATACAAATTCATTAGGTGCTTTCTGGTTGTTTATATAAGGAGCATTTGTAAGAATAGTCTGCCTCATTTTCTAGTTTTCCACTTTCACATTCCATACTTAGTGCCTTGCTCAGTTGAGGATTGTTGAATGCTATGTCAATGGATTCGTTATAAGTATTAAAATCTTGGTAGACTAGCTTCTTTATAGAAAATCGTTTCTCTATCTTCCATTTGGGTGTAGGCTATGAGAATATTTGAATTGGATATAGTTCATTAACAAGTGTATGTTGGGGGTGAATTTAGGAAAAATAATTGATTTTCCCGCTACGCAAATGGTGAACACGGACGAGGTGTCTCCATGTATAGTTGAGCACCTAGGGAAAATGCATCATCAAGATAAAATATGAAGCATCAACCTATGAGATTGGCTAGGAATTTGGATGAACATTACAATGCTTTACATCGATGTCTCTTCTTGGTGTTGCTTCCTCCCTTGTGAGATTAATTTTACCTTTAAAGTTCCAAACCTCTTTCCACAAAGGAATTGCTCTATCTGTTGCCACCATTGATTTCCATATGGCCTTCACCTTTATTTACTTTTCCCTTATCAAAATTATCACTTATTTGATCATCACTATCCATTGTGAGCAATTAATAATTGTCCAAAGATCATTTTCCTACATGTATGCAATGATTTGATTTGTTCACCTACTAAGACACGTAAGGAATTTGTCAGGCTTCATACCCATCATCACTATCCATTGTAAGCAATTCATAATTGTCCAAATATCATTTTCCTATACGTATGCAATGATTTGATTTGTTCACCTACTAAGACACATAAGGAATTTGTTAGGCTTCATACCCTTCTGTATAAAACCCTTTGAGTACACATATTAAATCATGTTAATCATCTGATCTGCTACAATCCCGGGAAATTGTGATTAAACCACCACCTTTGCAAGCTATCCTCTAGATAAAAACAAAATTCACCTCACAATATTAATATTTATCACAGGCCAATAAACCCTTTCCTCCTAAATAACAAACGCTTCATTGCAAACCATCATTCAAATGTGTAGGACCTCTGAATACAAGCTATTGGATTGCAATTGCTTGAACATGAACATTAGTTTCATAAACCTTCCATATAATGACTCATGTTCATATCAAATAAAAGTGCTTCAACGCCCTTTACTACAGCTTCATAATTCCTAAAACTGGGCACATTACTACCAAAAACTATGTTTGGGATCTCCAAAGTTTATTAGACAACTTTGTTGAACTATAATGTTCCATAATGCTGTTGGAACAAAGTCATCGGTAGAAGAAAGAGATATATCAGTCCCAACTACTTACATGAAAAAGTTTTTTATGATCATCCCTGAACCAAAACATAAGGTGAATAATATTGATTAAAAACATGACTATATTGGAAACAAAGTCTTTTGCAAAAATGTATCAAAGAATCTTTGACATTTTAGCTGTATCGTATTGTTCTACAGCAAACCCATTTATTTTCCACGATTTTTGTTTGGATTTGAGTGTGTTTTTTTTGTCATTTTTGTTGAATTTAGTGGAGAGAGATTTTTTTGGTCAAAAATGCAAAATCTTGATTGTTAGTTTTATTTGTTTAATTTCTTGTGACTTAGTTTTTTCAATCATTTTTTCTTGGGTTTGGATGTGTATTTTTTGCCATTATTGTTGCATTGAGTTGAGGGTTTTTTTTTTGTCAAAATTTCAAAATGTTGTATGTAAATTTTAATTTAATTTGTTTAACTTACAATTCTTCTTGGGCCCTAGGTTCAAACTTCAAACTTCAACTTACATTAAAACTCAAGAGTTCAACAAAGTTACAAAAATGTCAAGGAAATTTGACCCTCTCTGGGAATTTGGTGAGCTTTATGGGGGGTTTGACAGATAAAATTTGAGTTGCAAATTATGTGGGCAACATATGACAGGGGGGTATACAGATTGAAGATCCACTTTGAACAAATTCTTAGACATGAGGTAGGGCCTTGCTCAAATACAAATACAAATCCATAAATCATTCGAAGAGCCCTCAAATAATTGGAAGTAAGAGACAACCAAATTTACGAAGGTAGCTCTAAAGAGTCAAATAGTAGGGGCTGGAGTGTTATGATTGGGAGGTGACCGTGAGAGTGGCATTGGTTCTTCTTCATCGTAAACATCTATAACCAACCCCATAGTTTCCTCATGATTTTTTGTTCCTAGAACTACCCTTGGTGCACAACCATCTATCTCATCAGTTATTAAAAAAAAGGGAGAAGGAATAAGCTGATAAGTTGTTGGGAAAATTTTATTCTTTGGAGTTATATTTCTTTCAGTGTTTCCATGAACAATCCATTTTTCCAGCTCGCGATTGATGCTATTGCTATTGTTAGTCCAGGGTACAAAGCCCCTTCATATGATGACTTTAGAGGGCACACTATTCAAATTGAATTGGTTGACTGCACTAAGAGATTGGAGGAGTTTTGGGTATTATGGGCACACACATGATGCACTATGATGTCATATGGTTGGACCAATCAAAAGGGTATAAACCTTATTAACTTTTTGGTTAATTATCCCAAGGGGACAATGTTTATGAAATTTGTTGATGTATCTGCACATATCAAGGATGCACAATTATTATGTGATTTGTTGTACATGTTTATTTAGGAGGTGGGTCCACAACAAGTTGTCCAAGTCGTAACGAACAATGTTGAAAATTATGTTGTTACTGGAAAGATGCTTATGGAGAGGCATCCTAACTTATTTTGGACACCTTGTGTTGCACACTACATTGATTTGATGTTGGAAGACATAGGATTTTTTTTTTTGTCAAGGATATTGTTGAATCATAAAAAAAAATTAGAAAGTTTATATATAATCATGCATTTGTGTTTCATTGATGAGAACATTCACGAACAACAAAAAGTTGGTGCGCCCTGCCATTAGACTATTTTTCCACAAATTTCATATCTCTTCAGTCCCTCCTGAATTCTATATGGGATGTGAAGAGAATGTTTCTTTCATAAGAGTGGCGTGCTTTGTCATATAGTTGCAAACCTGAGGGAGATGCCATATGTAGGTTAGTTTCATGCTAGGAAAGCTTCTGGGCGAGAGTGCAGAAGGTGTGTAGCATTACTAAACCTTTGGTAAAGGTTCTTCAATTAGTTGATGAAGACAAGTTCGCAACGGGTTACTTGTATGAGGCCATGGATAGGGCAAAAGTATCCATTCAAAACTACTATGATGATCAGTGGAATGAGGGGTTTGAGAAACAACTCCTATGGGAAGTGATTGACGAAGGATCGATAAATACACTCCATCATCTCATTCATGTTGCAAGGATCTACCCGAACCTCACATTTTCTCACTCATGTGGTTTCTTATTTGATGCTGAGGTCATGGATGGATTCTTCAATTGTGTTCAGAATATGGTGTTATCTCCAGCATAACTTACATAAATCTCCAAAGAAATGGAGATATACATGATGGCAGGTGGCACATTTAGCTTTGACATGGCTATCTATGATATGAAGACTAAAATGACAGGTAAGATTTAGTTTGTTTCAAAATTGATTGTCTCTCCAAGTTCATACTTTGCTACAAATTTAAATTTAATTATTTTTCTTATGTTTATCTTATTTTTTGTATATGCATGGTGGATAAGCTACGATGGCAGAGTACCCGATCTCCAAAGGCTTTCCATTCGAGTGCTCAACCAAACATGTAGCTCCTCAGGATGCAAGAACAATTGGAGTATATTTGAAAAAACACGCACCAAGAAGCGGAACAGGTTAAAATATTCCATTTAATTTTTTGAATTCATTAAATAATATTTTTTTTTTATAATTTTTAATCTATTATTTAATTTATTAATTTATGACCCTTGTACAGGTTGGAGTCTCAATGACTTAATGACATGGTCTACGTCCACTACAATATTCAATTGTGAGTGAGGAAACTTGAGAGGAGGAATGATGTGGAGGCCATCTCATTGGATGTGATTGAAACCATTGCTACATGGAGGGTTGAGGTCAAGAGGCCTATCATGGAGTCAACCCCTGATTGGTTAAAGCAGGATGTAGTGGAGGGGGTAGATAAGGAGGAGGAGGAGGAGAAACAAGAGGAGGAGGTGACACCACATACCCCTATCACCAGTAGAGGACGTGTTCTACCTCCTATAGCTCCTAACTCTTCAGCTTCCAGAGCATAGCAGAGTCCATTGCCAGCCCCACCACCTTCTTCATCTAGAGGGAAAGATGTTACATTTTCTCGCAAGAGGGGCAAAATAAATCAATAGTATTAATTATTTGGTTCATTTAATTGTATATGAAATTATGACTCATGATATGAGATACATTATTATATTTTTTGTTGATATTTTGAGGCTGAGTTGGGACTCATGACTTAGTATTCAGGACATGATTCATTGTTATGTTTTATGCAGTACTAGACATGATATTACCCATCTTATATATTAGTTCTCTTTTCATATTTATGTTTCAATGCATTTATTTGATGTTGTGGATGATTTAGATATTAAAAATTTGAAAAAAAAATGATTATTTTTGTATTTGCTGATTTTTTTTTTTTCTGCTTTTTACCTATTTTTTCTCAATTTTTATGATTTTGTACCCTTGATGATTTAATCCCCATCGCGATGTTCGCAACATTTGTTGTAAGAATAGAAACAATATTTTATCCATTTTCTACAAATTTTTTTCTATGAAGTTTCCATTTGATCCATGATATAAACAAATAATTTCCTGGATATAATGGGAAAATCAGAGTAGTAATAAACACTGTTATGATTGGAGTAATAACAACAATGAATCATGGCTCATGATATGGTGTATTTATTACTATTGGTTCTTGTGTAGCAATGACATGACTTCCTATTACTGGTTCTTGTGTAACAACAATAGGGTTTCCTTGTTTCACTATTGTTATCATACTTTCTCACTGCTAAAACAAATGATAACAACTCATAATTTTTTTTTATGGGAATGGCTTCTACAACAACTTGTTTTGTTGTAGGTTCTTGTAGGCAATCCTAATCCTTTCCAAAGTATGTATATGGGTTATGATTCATTGGATAATATAGTACTCAAAACTATCTTTTAATGTAGGTTTCCTAGAAACAATAAAAAATAAAAAGAGAGACATGGCACTAACAAATTTTGACTATCCCTTTTAGCTACTTCATTTTTTGTGTGTTGGTGGTTCTTATGGAGCAACTGTTGGAAATACTGAGAGGGGGGTGAATCAGTATTTCTTTTCAATTGTTAATTTTTTCCAATTAGATTCTTCACAATTAAAAACAGAGAGGTGTATAATAATAATATTATTAAGGATTAATAAGAACTTCAGTCCTTTTTCAAATAATTGAGTACAATAGATGTGTGAGGGCACCAACCCTTCAATGAATTAGGGACCAACCTGTTGCCAAGCACCAACATGGACTTTGATGAGGCTCCGACCTCTAGGGCTTCGACCCTATCTTCTCAAGGCACCAACCTTGTGTTTAGGAGCTCCTAACCCAAGGACACCAATCCTTCTTCGCTTCTCTATTGATTCTACACCAAAGTTTTCACCAAGAGTTCTCCACCATAGTGCACTAATACTTTTGCACTATTTACTTAGCAATAAGCCTTATTTATTTTTCATCATTCTTCATCATCAAATCTACCCAATGCTTCTGCAACATACTACACTAGAAGTTTTGAAACAAGTCTCCACAAGTCACTGTTTGAGCTCTCAAAAGTCTGTCAACTTATTCAAGCACAAGTCCGAACCATTTTTAGTAAACCGAGCTATCAAAAGATTATGATCACAAGTTGAAGTCCCTTTTTCCAGGCTTGAGCAACTTATGGTATATGTTCGTCTTTTTCCAAGTTCGAGCTTGAAGAGGATTGTGCTACTAATCCAAGGTTCACTGCAATGGAGACTGTCCAAGTGATGAGCTGCTACAGGTGAATATTTCACAGTGTCACAGGTCCGGGCCGGGGGAGATCCGACCTACAAAAGGTGACAGTCCACCACAAATATATCCAAAGTTTCGGCCTCCCACAAGTGACTGTCAAGGGTGTAGAACGAAAGTGAGATGACTGTCCTAAAACCTAAAACTGTGCCTCCAAGAGACTAATCACAGACCAAGCTTAAGTTAGCCTCAAAAAGGTGACTTTCCTTCAAATCTGAGCCCTGAAATTTTGGGATGATAAGTCTGAAATCCAGCAAGAGATGGCAGGTCCGAGGTGTATACAGTCCAAGAATTGCTTGATGTTCTAAACCCAAACAGAAATATCTATACCTTATCTCCTACTCCTTTTCTCCCTTTTGTTCACGAGCTGTGAACAATGATAATATTTTCTGTGGTGATAACTGAAAAGGATGATGGAGAATGGAGTCTTGATGTTGTATATATAGTGGTTTTATCAATGCAAAACAAAAAGACATGTATCCACAAACAGAGCGACATGGGAGGCTAGAAAAGGTCAGCTCATAGACCAGAAAAAATTATTCTTAACTTAAAAAATTGATAACTTTCAAACCACTTGGATATTTTGGCTGAGTAATAGCTCGTCAGAAAGCTAAAATTATGATTTATAATATGGTATAGGTTTCATGTTCAGGTTCATCCTTTCAAAGGAAGAAATATGTTTTTTTAAGTGATTTGTAAACAAATGGTGCAAAAAAAAATAAACGACAGTGGATGGGCTTCTTGGTGGATGGGATTCTTCATTGTTTGCCTTCATCATGGGATCAACATGTCATCATCTAGCATATTGACATCAATGACAACTTAGATTAGAAATCTCCCCCTTTGTCATTGGATGGGAATATTATTTTTCTCCTCCCCCTTTGACATCAATGGCAACGGGGTGTCAATGTGCTCCCCCTGTCATGATGCTCCCCCTATCATGCTGCTCTCCCCGACATGCTGCTTGTTTTAATGTGATGCAAGAGAAGTGACCCCCATATTTTGGCGAAGATACGCAAATTCTTCTCGTGGAAGGGGTTTTGTAAAGATATCTGCAATTTGTTCTTTTGTATTGACGTATTCCAACTTGATATTTTGTTCAACAACTTGTTCTCGGAGAAAATGATATTTGATTGGAATATGTTTGGTCTTTGAGTGCATCACTGGATTTTTTGAAAGACTGATGGCACTAGTGTGGTCACAAAAAATAGTAATTGGTTGCTTAGTCTCTATGTTGACATCCTTCAAGGCTTCCTTCATCCATATAATTTGTGTACAACAATCAACAGCAGCTATATATTCGGCTTCAGCTGTAGAAAGAGATATAGATGATTGCTTTTGTTGAGCAAGATACAGAGACAATCTCCCATAAGAATGCATTTCCACTGGTACTTTTTAGATCATCCACGCTTCCGACCCAATCAGCATCACAGTAAGCTATCACAATAAGAGTTAAACTCTTAGGATACCAAAGACCGAAATCAGTCGTTCGTTTCAGATATCTGAGAATTCTCTTCATAGTTGTTAGATGGGATTTTTTAGGACTTGACTGGAATCTTGCTACCATTCCTACTGCTTGCGTAATGTATGGTCTTGTAGCTGTTAAGTATAGGAGAGCTCTAATTATTGACCTGTAAAGAGTTGTATCTATGAGAGGGATATCATCATCTTTACTTAATTTACAATCTGTGTTCATTGGTGTGCTCATTGGTGCACAATCTTCCATCCCATATCTTTTGAGCATGTCTTTAAGATATTTTGCTTGAGATATAAACATGTCTGCAGAGGTTTGAGATATTTGTAGCCCAAGAAAGTAAGACAACTCACCAATCATTGAAATTTTGAATCTTTTGGACATATTTAGAGCAAATTCATGGCTCATCTCATCATCATTGCTAGAAAATATTAGATCATCAACGTATACAAGAGTGATCAAAAGTTTTTCCTTGTCCATCTTCATGTAGAGATTGCTACCAGCTACTCCCTTTTTGAAACCTTCTTGTAGCACATAATGATCCAACTTTGCATACCATGTTCTAGGGGCTTGTTTTAATCCATACAAGGCCTTTTTTAGCTTGCATACAAAGTCCTTCCCTTCGGCAAGATCAAATCCTTCTGGTTGCTCCATGTAAACTTCTTCCTTGAGATCTCCATTCAGGAATGCTGATTTTATTTCCATTTGATAAACCTTGAATCCTTTTGAGCAAGTAAATGCCAAAAAAATTCTTATGGCTTCCAATCAAGCTACTGGTGCAAAGGTTTATTCGAAGTCAATTCCTTCAATTTGTGAGTATCCCTTACAGAGAAATTTGGATTTATTTCTGATGATTTGTCCATCCTCATTCATCTTGTTTTTGAATACCCATTTTGTTCAAATTATATTTTTATCTTTTGGGAGAGGTACTAGCTCCCAGGTCTCATTATCTTCGATTTGAGACATTTCTTCTTCCATGGCCTTTATCCAATAAAGATCTTTGCTTGCTTGAGAAAAAAATTCAGGTTCTATTAAAGATAATAGAGCAACATTATCTTTTCTTGGGGTGCTTATCATCCTTCTTTGAGTTTGAATTCCTTCATCTATATTTCCGATGACTTGTTCTTCTGGATGATGTCTTTGAATGAACTTGATCTTAGAGGGAGTTTGTGAAGGTTCACTTTGAGGTTCTCCATTCTCCTCTTTTTTTTTTCAGATTCTTCTTCTTCACTTTGTTCAAAGAAAGGCTCAACTTCATGATCTTCAATTCTTTTTTCTGGAAGGCCTTCATCAATCTTCACATCAATGCTTTTCACTATTCTTCATAGACGATTGTTGTAACATTTGTAAGCTTTGCTCCTAGTGGAGTATCCAAGAAATATTCCTTCATCAACTCTAGAATCAAATTTACCTGGTGAGTCATCATTTATTTTTATGAAACATTTTCTTCCAAAAACCTTGAAATATTTTACTGAAGCAGGTCTTCCTTTCCATAATTCATAAGGAGTGTTTTCATTATTTGGTCTTAGTTGATTTCGATTTAAGGTATAAACTGCGGTGCCAACTGCTTCTCTCCAAAATTTTGGTTGTAAATCAGTTGCTAGTAGCATTGTCCTTGCCATATCTTGAATGGTTCGGTTCCTTCTTTCAACTACTCCATTTTGTTGGGGTGTCCTTGCAGTAGAGAGTTCTCTTTCGATTCCATGCTCTTTACAGAATTCATCAAATTCTTTTGAGGTGAATTCTCCTCCTCTATCCATTCTAAGACATTTAATCTTAGAACCTTTATCATTCTCAATGAGAGCCTTAATATTCTTAAAACATTCAAATGCTTCGGATTTATATTTTACGAAATATATCCACATCATTCTCGTATAGTCATCAACAAATAGAGCAAAGTACCTTTCACCTTGAAGAGCTGGAGTTCTAGTTGGCCCACACAAATCTGCATGAATGATTTCCAAAGGTTTTGTTGTTGAGAACTCCTTAGTTTTGTGGCTAGTTCTGGTTTGCTTTCCATGTTGGCATGGACCACATACAACTTGATTTGGTTTGCACATTTTTGGAATATCCCTTACTGCATTAATTTTGCTGATGTTGACTAGGTTATCAAAACTTGTATGCCCCAATCGCTTGTGCCATAACCAACTTTCATCTGTTTGACTTAAGTAAAATTTATCTTCTTGGATTCTACTGAGATTGTAAACATTATCTGGTGTTCTTACTCCTTTCGCCACAAGTTCTCCCAAGGATGAGTCTCTTATTTCACAATTTTTTGTACTAAAGACAACATTATGTCCTTGGTCACAAATCTGGCTAACACTTAAGAGATTGTGTTTGAGCCCTTCTACCAACAAGGTATTTTGAGCCTTTCCTAGTCCATTGACAAGGGTAGCAGTTCCTTTTCCAGTGATTTTAGCGGATCCACTTCCAAAGGATACATTTCCATTTTTCTTGTTCAATGAGATAAACTTCTTTTGGTCACCTGTCATATGTCTTGAGAATCCACTATCCACGAACCAATGATTTTCTTCACTATGAGCACATAGAGCTAGGCCACATTTATCAGTTTTGAGATTTACGTTTTTAGCTTTCTCCCTTTTGAGAGGGAAATTTTGTTCATTATGATCATAATTATCACATAATGAGCAAGATAGATCAAACTTAGCCAAAGGATTAAAGGAATTGTAAGTTTTGATTTGTCCTTGCTCTTTAGGACCACGTAGTTGGTTTGTTTGATCATTCAATCTTGGTGCTTCATTCTTTTGAGCCTTGCAATGCTTAGCTTGATGCCCAAAGTTTTTACAATTGTAACAATGCCCAAGAAAAATAGTTTGATACCTGTTGTAGTATCCATAGCTTGAACCAACATTCTTCCTTGGAGTTTCTCTTTCTTCAATTCTTGGTTTTGAGATGGGACTTTGTTCCTGACAAGATGACTTTTCTTCTTTTGGATGGCAAGAGAGTACATCAACATAAATTATGGAATTATTCTTTGTACTTGATGATTCTCCTTTGAAACCAATTCCAGACTTGTCATGTTGAGGTTTTTGACTATTAAGAATGTTGTCAATAGCTAGAGAGCTTTGCCAACTCCTTTTAACTTGTTCTAATTCCTTTCTTAGAGATATTATTTCAGCTTCACGTTTTTCACAGATATCATCCTTCTCTTTTAGCTTAATGCTCAAGAAGTCTTCCCTTCTTTTTGCTTCCTTTATTTCTATTTTGAGAGAAATTATCTTCTTTTGTAGATTCTCATTTTCTTCAATGGCACTCATTAGAAAACTATCCATTTTTCTTTCATCTTCTAGTTTTGAGTCATCATCATTTGTAAATGCCATGAATAACGTTTCTTTTCTTCCAACATAATTACATTCCTCATCTAATTCACGATCACTTTCTTTGTAATGACGAACATTTCTAGTTGATTTATTTTTTATGACTACAAATTCATCTTCATCAGACTCATCTTGTTTGGAGAAGAAATTCTTCTTATTAAACCCTTTATTTTTGTACATCATTCTTTTAGAGTCCTTTTCATCATCACTATCATGTTTATGAGGACATTTTCCAACATAATGACCTATTCTTCCACAATTGAAACAAATAAGAGGGTACTTACCTTTTATCTTAGATCCCCTTTTTAGTCTTCATACAAATTGAGCTAACCCGTTTTCAGTATCAGATTCATCGTTGTTGAAATTCCATCCTTTTACTTATTTTGTAGATCTTGAGGCTTTGAAAGCTACTTCTTTGAAATCTGGGCTCCCTTTCCTCATCTCATAGGCAATAAGAATTCCATGAAGTTCATCCATCTTGAGAGTATCTAGGTCCTTCATTTCTTTTGTGGCACTTACTTTGGAGTCAAATATATCAGGAAGCGATGTCAGGATTTTTTGAACATTGGTGCTTTCTTCAATATTTTCTCCTAGTCCTTTAAGAGAGTTAACCACTTCAGCTACTCGGAGGAAGTATGATGCAATATCTTCATCATCATCCATTTTCAGACTCTCGAATTGTCTTCTATAGGTTTGAAGCTTTTCCTTCTTAACTTTGGAGTCCCCATCATATAGAGAAACCAACTTATCCCATACTTCTTTGGCTGAGTCACAATTCATGACTTTCATAAATTCGGAATCGGTAATTCCACTAGTGATGGAATTTAAAGCTTTGGCATTAGCAATGTAGGCTATTATTTCATCTTGGTCAGTTGGAAGATTGGCGGGAGCTTTGTACCCATCCAAAACAAAGTGCCATGCTTCAGGACCAAGAAACATTAGATATTAGGACATCCTCTTTTTCCAAAAACTAAAATTTGTTTCATCAAAGATAGGTAGTTTCCCTGTTGCTTCCATGTTCTTCATTGCGCCTAAGAATCCTTCTTCCAGCTGTTAGGCTGATAATGAAGAATCTGGCTCTGATACCAATTTTTGGAAATACTGAGAGGGGGGTGAATCGATATTTCTTTTCAATTGTTAATTTTTTCCAGTTAGATTATTCACAATTAAAAACAGAGAGGTGTATAATATTATTATTATTAAATTAATAAGAACTTTAGTCCTTTTTCAAATAATTGAGTACAATAGATGTGTGAGGGCACCAACCCTTCAATGAATTAGGCACCAAACTGTTGCCACGCACCAACTTGGACTTTGATGAGGCTCCCACCTCTAGGGCTTCGACCCTATCTTCTCAAGGCACCAACCTTGTGTTTAGGAGCTCCTACCCCAAGGACACCAATCCTTCTTCACTTCTTTATTGATTCTGCACCAAATTTTGCACCAAGAGTTCTCCACCACAGTGCACTAATACTTTTGCACTATTTACTTAGCAATAAGCGTTATTTATTTTGCATCATTCTTCATCATCAAATCTACCTAATGCTTCTGCACCATACCGCACCAGAAGTTCTGAAACAAGTCTCCATAGGTCACTGTTTGAGCTCTCAAAAGTCTGTCAACTTATTCAAGCACAAGTTCGAACCATTTTTAGTAAACCGAGCTATCAAAAGAATCTGATCACAAGTTGAAGTCCATTTTTCCAGGCTTGAGCAACTTCTGGTATATGTTCGTCTTTTTCCAGGTCTGAGCTTGAAGAGGATTGTGCTACTAATCCAAGGTTCACTGCAATGGAGACTGTCCAAGTGATGAGCTGCTACAGGTGAATATTTCGCAGTGTCATCGGTCCGCCTGGGGGAGATCCAGGCTACAAAAGGTGACAGTCCACCACAAATATATCCAAAGTTTCAGCCTCCCACAGGTGACTGTCAAGGGTGTAGAACGAAAGTGAGATGATTGTCCTAAAACCCAAAATTGTGCCTCCAAGAGACTAATCATAGACCAAGCTTAAGTTAGCCTCAAATAGGTGACTTTCCTTCAAATTCGAGCCCTGAAATTTTGGGATGATAAGTCTGAAATCCGGCAAGAGATGGTAGGTCTGAGGTGTATACAGTCCAATAATTTCTTGATGTTCTAAACCCAAACAAAATTATCTATACCTTATCTCCTGCTCCTTTTCTCCCTTTTGTTAATGAGCTATGAACAGTGATAATATTTTCTGTGGTGATAGCCAAAAAGGATGATGGATAATGGAGTCCTGACATTGTATATATAGTGGTTTTATCAATGCTAAGCGAAAAGACATGTCTCCACAAGCAGGCCGACATGGGAGCCTAGCACAGGCCGGATCACAGACTAGAAAAAAATATTCTAAACGTAAAAAATTGATAACTTTCAAACTGCTTGGAGATTTTGGCTGAGTAATAGCTCGTCGGAAAGATAAAATTATGCTTTATAATATGGTATAGGTTTCATGTTCAGGTTCATCCTTTCAAAGGCAGAAATATGTTTTTTTAACTGATTGGTAAATAAATGGTGCAAAAAAAAATAGAGGACAGCGGATGGGCTTCTTCATTGTTTGCCTTCATCATGGGATCAACATGTCATCATCTAGCATATTGACATCAATGAAAACTTAGATTAAAAATCTCCCCCTTTGTCATTGGATGGGAATATTATTTTTCTCCTCCCCCTTTGACATCAATGGCAACGGGGTGTCAATGTTCTCCCCCTGACATGCTGCTCCCCCTATCATGCTGCTCTCCCCGACATGCTGCTTGTTTTAATGTGATGCAAGAGAAATGACCCCCATCTTTTGGCGAAGATACTCAAATGCTTCTCGTGGAAGGGGTTTTGTAAAGATATTTTCAATTTTTTCTTTTTTATTGTTGTATTCCAACTTGATATTTTGTTCAGCAACTCGTTCTCGGAGAAAATGATATTTGATTGGAATATGTTTGGTCTTTGAGTGCATCACTGGATTTTTCAAAAGACTAATGGCACTAGTGTTGTCACAAAAAATAGTAATTGGTTGCTTAGTTTCTATGTTGACATCCTTCAAGGCTTCCTTCATCCATATAATTTGTGTACAACAATCAACAACAACTATATATTCGGCTTCAGCTGTAGAAAGAGATATAGATGATTGCTTTTTGCTGAGCCAAAATACAAGACAATCTCCCATAAAGAATGCATTTCCACTGGTACTTTTTTGATCATCCACACTTCCGGCCCAATCAGCATCAGAGTAAGCTGTCACAATAAGAGTTGAACTCTTAGGATACCAAAGACTGAAATCAGTCGTTCCTTTCAGATATCTGAGAATTCTCTTCACAGATGTTAGATGGGATTGTTTAAAACTTGACTGAAATCTTGCTACCGTTCCTACTGCTTGCATAATGTCTAGTTTTGTAGCATTTAAGTATAGGAGAGCTCCAATTATTGACCTGTAAAGAGTTGCTTCTATGAGAGGGGTATCATCATCTTTACTTAATTTACAATCTGTGGTCATTGGTGTGCTCATTGGTGCACAATATTCCATCCCATATCTTTTGAGCATGTCTTTAAGATATTTTTCTTGAGATATAAACATGCCTGCAGAGGTTTGAGATATTTTTAGCCCAAGAAAGTAAGACAACTCACCAATCATTGACATTTTGAATCTTTTGGACATATTTAGAGCAAATTCATGGCTCATCTCATCATCATTTCTAGCAAATATTAGATCATCAACGTATACAAGAGTGATCAAAAGTTTTTCCTTGTCCATCTTCATGTAGAGATTGCTACCTCCCTTTTTGAAACCTTCTTGTAGTAGATAGTGATCCAACTTTGCATACCATGTTCTAGGGGCATGTTCAAATTGTACGATAGTACTCATGGCTGCTAGATACCCTTGGTATATATTCGGATTCTTTCTTCAATGGAATGTCCCCCTCAGGGTCATATGTCTCTCGGAATCCTCGAGAGTGTCCCTGAGCCATGATGGTCTCTTCCCCATTGAAGGAGGTGGATCAATCGGGTCCATCAGTCCTTCAGCATCAGACATCATCTCATCCTTTGGTTCTTCTTGATTTCGAGGCCTTGCTTCATGATCTTCCTCAGATCTCCGAAGATTGACTACTTTCCTCAGGGAAGAATCTTCATCAAAGGTGACATCGTGGCATATCTCCACTTCCCTTTGACCAGGCACATAGACTCTATAGGCCTTCGAAGTTTCGATGTAGCCCCCAAACATTCCCTTCTTCCTAGAAGCATCCAGATGGCTCCTCTTCTCTTTAGGCACATGAAAATAAACAAGACATCCAAAAACTATAAAATGTGAGACATCAGGTTTCTTACCAGAGAAAACCTCTTCGGGAGTTTTGGAGACCAGAGTGGAATGTGGGCATCAGTTTTGTATGTACACAACCGTGTTCACAACTTATCCCCACAGAAACTTCGGTAGACCCTGGTCACATAGCATGGCATGGGAAACTTCCACAATGGTCTTGTTCTTTCATTCAACAATGCCATTCTGCTCAGGAGTATAGACAGTTGTGGTCTCCCTCTTGATTCCAGCTTCTCTGCTAAATTTCTTGAACTTGTTCGTCTCATATTCAGTGTCGTTATCGGTATGTCAGATAGTATCACATGTCATCGCTCCAAGTGGACTTCCTCCAACCTGGTAGAGTGTATCAACTCTAAACCCAATCGTGATAGCTTCCTTGAAACTCTTCTTCCAAATACGCACCTTCCCATCAATGAATGCCACATTGAAACCTTTTTTTTCCATGGCCGATATAGACAAAAATTTCTTCTTCAAATCAGGTACATAGAGTACCTCCTGCAAGCAGAGGACTCGACCTTGAGATAAGTGGAGGGTCATAGTACCTGCCCCTTTCATGGGATATGTGGCATTATCTCCAAGGATAATTTCCATATTAGTATCTTCTCAACCATATCAGAAAGTGCTTCCTTGAACCCAATGATGTGCCTTGAGGCACCACTATCTATCAACCAGACATCCATAGTGTCGGGTGGAGATGCAACAAAGAAGGTAGATAAAAGAATGAATTCATTTCTTTTATCAACAACATTTGATTCCTCATACTTGGAATTTCTCGACCTTTTGAAAGGTTGACCATTTCCGCTGGAGGGAGCCTTCGTCTTCCCCTTGAACCTGTTGTTCCTTTGATTGCCATTCCTGTTGTGTAACCAGCTCCAAAAATAGAAGAAAAGAGATATCCACGCCTTAGAAATAAGCCACTTCGAGGGGGCAACCTCCAATACATTACATGAATGAACAATTCTTGGATGATACAAATGAAAAAACCTCCTTTCTATATATAGGAGTCCATGGGGCCTGATGTAATCTATGTTTAACAATAATAATGTAAGGGCACAATAATAACAATATGGGGGTTACAGGGGTACAACAATAACAATAAGGGGGGCTACACTAACATAATAAGAGACTACACTATTAATATAGGGACTTAACATGCCCCTCTCCTTCAAACAAGTGTTGTCCTCAACGCTTGATTATTTCTTGATGCTTCTGTATAAAATTCTCATCCTCCCATGTGAAATATTCTACAGGAAAGTTCTTCCACTTGATGAGATACTCTGAAATTGATTGTACTTGTCGAGTTCTTGTTTCTAAGACTTCTTCATAACTTATTTCTATGTGATGTTGATCTTCCGGTTGTTTCATTTGATTTTTCACCAAAGTTAGGTTATCCTTTGAGAGTTGGAGAACTTGTTGTTGATGCTCGATGTGATCTTCCACTAATTTATCATCCATATTTGCTATTATTTGATCCTTAAAACCATCCAACTTAGCCTCCATTTCTGCTTTTAAACCATCTATTTCATCTTCAATTGCTCTTCGTAAGATCGAAACTTGTTGCACTTGGTACCGTAATTTTGATATCTCATCCTGCAATTCTTCCTCTTCACGCGTCATAGTATAGATTTCTGAGGGATTAATGGGTGTTGAATTATTTTTAGGAGGCATTTTATAATCCAATACTGATATGTATTGTACAATATGCCCTTGCAATCAATTCAACTTGATTCTTCAAACAAGACTTATGCAATTCGGAAAAAAATTACACACCTTTTACTTGCTTTAAGGAGCTCGATATTGAAATTGAATTATCTCTGTAATTGAAAATCTTCAATATATAAAATTCAGCCCTGCAGTAGCCCTCTGAAGCTTCTTTCAAATGCCACAGGTCTGACCTGATTTGGATTCTGCAAGACAAAGTTGTGTCCAATCACCCACAATGACCTAATTCTGGACTGGTTCAGTAGAGCGAACTTGTACGACTTGCCACGTGTCACTGTTTCGTCCTTTGCCTCTGAAATTGATATCCAAGAAACTACAGTCTGTGTGATTGCAACCAATTTTTACGGCACTCAAATCCAATGCACAGAGAGAGAGTTATTGAACTTTTCCCACGATCACCTCTTTGAGATGAAATTCAGGAGCCTGAAAAAGCACTACCTTCCACAGATCATATCTCCAAAAATATTTCGAACCAAGATCTGAAATTTTTTGACGAATTTCCTCAGGATTTTATCTTCGTACCATATGAATTTCAGATTCTGAACCTTCGTAGAAAAAGTTTTATAGCGAAAATGCCACGATGACCTGTTTAGGAGATTGAAAAAAGGCCTAACTTCCACAGATGATATCTCCGAAAATATTGCGAACCAAGCTCTGAAATTTTTAGAAAATCTTCCTCAGGATTTCATCTTCGCACCCTAAAAATTTCAGCTTCTGAAACTTCGTAGAAAAAAAGTTATAGCGAAAATGCCACGGTGACCTGTTTGGAGCAACGAAACCCTAGAATCCCAAGCTTTGATACCAAATGTTGTGTAACCAGCTCCAAAAATAGAAGAAAAGAGATATCCACGCCTTATAAATAAGACACTTCGAGGGGGAAACCTCCAATACATTACATGAATGAACAATTCTTGGATGATACAAATGAAAAAACCTCCTTTCTATATATAGGAGTCCATGGGGCCTGATGTAATCCTAGCCGACCTAACAATAATAATTTAAGGGCACAATAATAACAATATGGGGGTTACAGGGGTACAATAATAAAAATAAGGGGGGCTACACTAACATAATAAGGGGCTATACTATTAATATAGGGACTTAACAATTCCTCTGGTTGTTGTTGTTATCATCATCATCATCATCATCGGGAGAATATTTCTTGAAAGGGCATTCTCTAGCATAGTGACCTGGCTTGTGACAAGTGTAACACTTGCCCTTCTTTCCTTGGGCCCCTACTCTTCCTTTGTTCCTTGGACCACCAAATTTATTCTTATTAGAATGAGCAGCGAAGGCAACATTTCCTTCATTTTCATATTCCTTCATTCTTGTCTCTTCTTGTATGCATCTCGATAGTACTTCGTCAAAGTCAGGTATCACATTGTTATTGAAAATGGTAGTGTTGAACACATGCCATTCGGTTGAGAGACCTCCAAGTGCGGTGAGTACCATCTCTCAATTAGCTATTGTCTCCCCAATAGCTAGCAGATTATTCCCAATCTCTGTCATCTTCAGAAAATATGATTGAACAGAATCATCCCTGCCTTTCTTCAGATTATTCAATTGATTCTTGAAGAATAGGACTTGATTCACATTTTTTTCCTTGAACATGTGTAACAACTTATCATACATCTCCTTGGATGTGCCCTGCTCAGAGATGTAGGCAACTAGACTCTTGTGAATTGAGTCCCTGATCATCAACTTTGCTTTGATCTCCCCCTTCTTATACTTTGTTTTGGCAACATTAGTTGCAGTGGATGGAGGCTCTTGGATTTTACCCTGCACATAGTCCATGACATCTTGGTCTTCCAAGTTAAGATCCAATGTCATCTTCCAAGCATGGACGTCATCTTTCCTAGTCAATTTGTCATTAGCCTTAAAGCCATTGTAGTTTGAGGAACCCATCCTCTTCTTCGGTGATTGCTACAAATTAGGGCTTTGTCTTCACCTCACCTCTGATACCATGTAAATTTATGTAGATGTTATATGCTTGATGCAACTTTAATTTTTATCCCAATTTTAGTTAGCAATCACATAAACAATAAACTAAAATGCTGATAGAACATACGAGTAGATCGACAAAAGACAAGCCATAAATATATAAGTGTGTTGTTGCATTACGGCGGTCAACAAGATGATTTAACCAACAAAGTATCAATATGGTTAGCCAACCAGCAATGTCACACAACCCTCTAGGACAACCAAACGATCAACTCAAAAGTCAACCCAAAAGTCAATGTTGTTAGTCAACGATCAATGAAAACAACAGCAGCATCTAGGTCAATGGAAAAAATTCAAAGTCAATGTCTAGCCTCAGGAATAGTGCCAAAAAATGCGGATTTTGAAAATTGAACTTTTGGGAGAGTTTCAGGTCCATTTGACCTTGCGTTGACCAAAGTCAGCGCTGGTCAAAGTTTGCTGCAGAAACCCTAGATTGAAATCAGAAATGTGCTGCTGCTGGAATTTTCCCATGTGTGGAGAGAAGAGCCTCCAAGGTCATCGAACCAATCAGATGAGGAGAGAGAAATGTGTGAGGATGAGATGAGTGAAAATGGCCTCCAACGTTAACCAATTTATATCCATCAGTGAGGGTGTGTGACACAACTGTTGGGGCACAAAACCTTAAGGGCGACTTGCACATATTTTTATTAAATTCAAAACAAATGTTCTGCTCATCGGATTAAGATGATCTTTAGATCGATCTTGCACCTCTTTGAAAGAGGAGTCCAATACAAATATTGGCATCTTCATCTAAGCATCACAACATGGAGTTTGGACCTAGTTGTCCAAAATTAACAAAAATTCCTTGATGAGCAAGTTGAAGGATTGATGGCAAAGGTATTGTTATTGATTTCCTTTGTCCGTTGAAGGATTCCAACTAACAGAGTTGAATTCCTCCTACCCAAGTTCAGTTATGGATCAAGTGTCCATTGGTTATCATACTTCTAGGAGTATTGGCGTAAATAGAACAAATGGGTTTTGAAGATTGACGACCTGAGATGGTGGTGTGTTGCTTCATTCACACCTAGGTTGTTATGAGGCATCATGAATCATCCATCAAAGTCTTGTCAAACCACTCCCTTGTATGTAAGAACAACCCCTGCATGTTAGCATCTGGTATCATGTTTATGAAAGAAGTATTGAAAGCCTTGAAGAGAACAATAATCATGCCATTGGTGAAGATAATCAGATACCAAAGGCCCATTTGAAACCTTGGAGTACATTGAATTTATTTAACAACGTTTAGAGCCTCTCTTTGAACAAGAACTATTAGACAAATAATTTTTACACGCTCCATTCCAACGTCTTATGAATAATATGGAGTCTCAAACTTATGAAACAATTGAGAAATATATTATGAAGCATGCTCAATATAAGAAAAAAATTCATGTGGCCTTACTTGATCCTGTACCCAAGGAGAATGTATCAGCAACTAATACTATTCGTATAGTTGTAGGAGTTTAGCAGGGAATTTTAGTAAGGGCTTCATTGTAGGCTGTGGCAGAATAAGGAAGGTAGCTTGATAAAACTAGAGTGTTATCTTCATATGTTGTGTCTAGTGACATGTGCTAGTGGGTTACACAAGAAAAGGCTGGAATTATGTAAGCGAGTTGCCTAGTTCATTTGGTGACAATGAACTATCTTTGGTGGTCCATGACATGCGACTATGGGTTTCTCATTCCATTTTTTGCTCTAAGATTTTGGTGTCAAAAAGGGCCAATGCAATCCTCTAAGTACATATCGAAGCTTTTGAAGTCACTATAAATATAACACAAAACATAGGCAATGTTGAATATGCCATATTGATGGGTAAATGAAGTATGTTTGCAGGATGTTATAGTTGTAAAGATATAAATGGATGGCATGTTCATCAATAAGTAAGTTACCCTCCTCTTTTATTACAAAAAATCAAAGGTCAAATCAATGGCTTGGACAGGCTCACGACTAAGGAAAAATGGAAGGGACAACACTGATTTTAAATATCTTTGCCGGTGGTTAATTGATGGTGGCATCACAACAATTTTTGATGGATCAACTGATAAGAAGGATGATAATTTTAGTTTTAGTTTTGAGCCTCGAAAGCAAGAAAATTTTTTAAGAACACAAAAAAAGCTATGTGATGCAATGCAAAAGTTATAAAGCACTTGAAATGTGGGAAGGAGGTAAGAAAACATTGCATATTTGGAGGTTGTTATTAAAGGATGAGAAGGATGAAACTTGCTTGTTAATTGAGGGCCCTTCAATAAAATCAATGTTGTGGTAACCTTATAGTTCATCTTTAATGCATGTTCATATACAATCATAGATTCTAATACATATAAGTTTTGATCCAAGCCTTGTTGAATGGAACATGTAAAAGAGTTCTAGGGGCCAATTCCACACCTTGGAAGCCCCTGCTTGATGGATCATTCACACCTTTGGATCACCCTTGATAACATCTTCCTTAACATCAAAAATCAGAATTTTTGCTAACCTATAAATGAAATTTTTTCAAGGTTAGCCTCATCTCCACAAGTCAGCCCCACTTCATGTAGGCTCACTTGGTCAAGAAATATGTCTCTTGACCCCACATTAACCACTATAAATATAACATTTGTTCACTCCATTTTTGACATCTCATCACCACACATTTCTCTTCTCTTCTTGGGTTTGATACATTGGAAAATTGCAGGAGCTTCTTCACACATGCAAGGAAGAAAGAAGACAAAATTGCAGGTGACTGAAAATATGATTTGTCCAACACTTGTACCAGTGTTGACCAGCATTGAATTTGAATTTTTTAGGAGACTTTGACTTCAATCTTTTGGGAAAATCTATGTCTGGCGAGGCCGCATTTCTGGGCACAAAAATCGATGTAATATGGGCTGTTTGACTGGCATTAACCCCATGCTTAATTGAATACTTGGACCACAAAACGTTGACCAAATTTGATTAGTTATTTCTTCATTTTTTTGGGTTTAATTTCACCTATTCTAGAGGTTGAGTTACTTGCTTCCTTGATTAAGAATTTTGGAGGTTGTTTGATTGGTATTTGGACATCGTTGATGTTGTGGCATGTTTTAAACTTTTTCTATTGTTGTATATAGGAGATTATGTTTTTTGAAAATATATATATATATATATATATATATATATATATATATATATATATATATATGCCCAAAATAAAATTTTGAAAAAATATGTACTAAACAATGTATGGAGTAAATGTGATAGGCAGTGGGACCACATTTGTTGCATTATGTTTAAAAAATGAGCAAGTTGCATTGTAGGTACCACCGAATGAAAGTATTTCCCATGATGGAGTGTGAGCGACATCAAAAAAATATTGGAGATTAACTGGTGGGGTGCCTCCACTAGAATCTTTGACCCCCACTAGTTGACTAGAATGATGGCTGGGGTCATTGTGAGGCTTCTTTCCAAGATCAGTTCCATACTACGGAGTCCCCCTGTAGTGATGAAAACCGATGGCCCGCGACGCCAGCAAGCGAGCCAACTATTCCTTATTGCTCCCTCCATATCACATCACCTGTCCCATCACACATTCCATCAATCATTATGCTTATGTATAACGTTTTCCTGCCTAGTAATCCCTCCTTCTATAAAAATGGTTTTTGTCCTCATTGCGTCCACATCCACTTCCAAAGCTAAAGCTCCATCACACATCTTGTGTCCAGGTCATCAAACCACCTCAATAGAGCCAGGTAACCCATGCAACTGTCCTTAAAATTGTTCAAAATGTTAAAGAAAAGCGTCATGGTTGGGTCTTCTACTCACATTCCATTAATGGACAAAGAAATAGATATTGTAGATATTGTCTGCACAGTAGACCACCTACTTTTTTATCAGCATGTCATCCTAAACTATTCAAAATTCCACATTTACTCTACTTTGATTAATTCTGGAGTCCTATCAGTTTTTGTTCCATGGACTTACCTATTTCTAGAGTTTATCCACTGCTTAGTTTTTTCCATGTATCATAAAAAGTGTTTTGTCATGAACCAAATGGGAGAAAATGTCTTCCAAGTGTCATCTTAGTTAATTAGGCAGTCTTTTTTCTTTCCATCTGCGGAGTCATATGTTAGTTTTACTGAAGAATCCCTTTCCACATACTTTCAAGAAATGCCTGGAGCCGAGCTTGCCCAAATTTTTTTTGTTTAATGTATGAAAAGGAAATTTTTTCCATAGATTCAGTAAAATATCCCTTGAGCGTCTTTGTTGAAGATGTAAGGCCAATTCTTCATATTTTGGCTAAAATCTTGGGTAAAGTAGATGTTGCAATGGTGGATAAGTCAATTCTAGGAATGTTTTCTTTAATGATGAATCCTAGGGTGGTTTTAGATATTCCCACTTATTTGGAGAATGTTGTAAATAATAAATTTATGAGTTTATCAATCACTGGTAGTTTTAGGTTTCCATCTTTGGTCACATATTTGTTTCTTTACAGTCATGTAGAAAAAATTACTCATTTGGGGTTAAATATTGTGGATGTGAATAAGAATAAGCAATTAGTGGTCTTTTGGATAGACCTAGTAAGAAAGGAGGTGGGAGATGAAGGCCTATTTGAGTTTGCCTCTTCTTTTCTTCCTATTTTATATTCAGTTTTAAATAACATATTTGCACCAAGGTTCCTAAAGCTCAGTATTTTGTGAAATTGAGCAAAGATGTAAGGTATCGAGATTGGTTTTTTCATGAAATTTATACTGAAATTAGATTGTTTGGAGCTGATATTGAACCTTTTAGGAGCCTACCTATTTTTCTTCCCATGAGGATGTTTGCCTTGGAGTTCATCAGGCAAGTTCTTAATGTTGATAAGGTTTATTTTGTGCCAGTGAAGAAGGGTAATTTGTTCAGATTATCCATAATAGTAGGGCCATTCATTGTAAACAATAGGCAAGGCTTATAAGAAGCTTACAAAATGCTGACTGATATGCATTTGTCATTAGAGGAGAAATGGGCTTATGACCCATATCCTGTGATTTCCAACCGCAGGGTGGAGAATGGTTATTCTCCATTTGTTCATGAACCTAGACCAGAGATGGAAAAGCTAGAAAATGGTGAACAAAATTTTGCATCTGATCCGAATGGAAGATGGCATCCACCCATGGTGTTCATCCACCCACGTTATCCATCCACCCATGGAATTTACCCATGGTATTGTAAATGGCATCAACCCATGGTATTTATTCGCTTATGGTATTGTAAGTGACATCTATCCATGATATTCATTCACCCATGGTATGTATCCACCCATGGTATTCATCTACACATGGAATTTACCCATGGTATTGTAAGTGGTAACTACCCATGGTATTGACCCATGGTATCTGTTAGCAACCTATAAATATAGGATTCATAATTTTGACTTGACTAATGATAGTTGTGTAAATATGTACAAACTTTGCTTTCTGCTAGGTGTTTTCCCATATTTAAAAAATAAATAAATAAAAAAAATATCAAAAAAAAGGGTAAAAGTCCTAAAAGAAAAATCAAAGGACTTAGAAAAAATAATATACCCCAAAAGAAAAAACATGAATAAAACATGAAAGTGTGCAAGTATAAATGCCACTACTTTTACTTTTTCTAGATGATTGTGGTAGAGTGTCAATAAATGCCATAATCCATGATAAGTTGAACAATTTAATCTTGACTTATCATGTTTCAATTTTACTTGTTTTAGATAGAGAATGAAGAACTGCCATACAGTTTAATCATGACAATTTAGTAGTTAGGTAGAGAATAAAAGAATCCAATAGTTTAATCTGGATTCTTGAATGAAATAAGTTTAGAATTAGATATTTTTACTGCTTTCAAAAGAATAAAATGTTTCAAGGTTGCTAGCTCAAATGCACTTGATCAAAATAGAAGAAAAAATGTTAGAAGATATTATTGGGTAGGTAGAAGAAGGTGGGAAATCCATTGTAAATATCTTTCACCAGGCTACAATAACTAATTTCCCCTCCCCATAGCTATTTTACATTCTAGACTATCAGTCAAAGAGGCTCAGGGCATTTCCCTGACTTCTGTTGGGACTGGACCCAGGGCTCAATGACTGACTAGTTGAAAGTGTTAAGTTTCTATATTAATCCCAAAAATCACATCATTTTTGATTCAAGCATTCATTACCATGAAATCGTAACTAAAGACCCCATTTTCACTTAATGATGCTTAACACCCATTTGATTAACTCCCTCCACTTTACAAAGCATAAAACCCTCAAAAGACATGATCTACTAAGTAAAAGTGAGTGAGTTATGAAAATGAAACTTTACTCCAATTTTCACTTTCCTTAGTTTTATTTATGAATTTTTGAGTATTCATTGTCCCTTTTCATATTAACACCTAACTTATTTTATTAACTCCCTATAGAAAGTCCTAGTCCTATTAATATAACTCCTTTTTATTAATTATCCCAAAAAACCTCTTATTATAAGCTTTTTATGTCAAAGTTATTATTTACATGTTTAAATTAAATCCCGAAACTATCCCTTTGACATAAAAACTATCCATAATGAAATATCCCGATCCCCTATAGTTTTGGACCTTCAAATAATCTAAAACTATATAATAAAATAAAAATATGAAAAAATAGTTTTCTTACATATCTTGCATGTTTGAAAAACATTATCCCGATTATTTCATTATATCCTAAGTATTTTATAAAGGATTTAAGTCTGAAAACCTTTGTAAATACTCTTACCATTTTCCCATCCCTGCACAAGATTTACTCGAGGTTAAAGTTTGAATTTACCCCTCTTTCCCCTTTTATATATAACCCAGTGCCCTCGCATTCATCCATCACCCTCCGATCATATTTATATTCCTAATCCAATGGTCCACACTCAGCGCGATGAACCAACCTCATGCCCCACCATTCTCTGTCGTGTTAAGCCGTGACCGTTGATCATCTCTATCAAATCAACGACCCATCTTAAAGACTGGTCCCACCTGCCTGTCCGCTGCAACTCCAAAAACTAATCCTGACTGTTCGCATCGTGAAATCAAATCTAACGGTGCAGGTCTCATATCTCACGCCAAAACTGATCGATTGAAGTTTGATGAAATTCACGCGATAAAAGTAGTTTCATTAAACCGCCCATTGCTACGTGTACAAATTATATTCGATCGCTTTCATATTGGCCAAAACAGCTTACCATCTAAAAGTCACACGATAACCACCAATGGTTTTCGCATTCAAAGAAAATCCACTCCCACCATTGACTATGACCTGCAATAAATGATACATATGACGACAAATATCTAAGGTTTTACCTTAATTTCTCATCGTTTTCTGTATTGTTTACCCCCTTGCCTGTTATGAAAAATGCACCCAGACCCTGTGAATGAAATTTAAACCTTTGATAGTCAATTTTTCTCCCTGAAGCGAAATTTTACCACAGTGACTACCTTTAAAAGAATTTGAAATTTTCCACTCGGTCACAGGATCCATTTAAAGCCAAAGCCACCAGAAACCCTCTCGTCTGTCAAAAACCTGCAGAAGAGGTATTTTTCAATATTTGGACCTGCAAACCTTCAAAATTATACCATCTGTGAATTGAAAGAGACTAAGATAAGAGAATTTGCTGTTTAAATTGCCCAAAAATAGGCCAAACCCTAGCCATTTTTTCAGGAAGCCTGAATCCCTCTATTAGCTTTTCAAAGTAAAAAATCCTCAGTTTACATCATCTTTTAACCCTTGAAGACCAATTCCAAACACAAAAGAAGTATAAAGGCCTACAGATTGATTAAAAGACTTCTTTTCCACATTTGTACCATTCAGGAAACCCTGTTTCCTGTCTTAGCCCAGTTTTCATCTCTTAGAAGCCTAATTTTAGCAAAGAAAACCCAAAAGAGATTATCCTTAGCCAAATTTTCTCAATTATCCCTCTGTTAAAGTAAATTACTCCTGCAAACAATCTAATCTTACAGAAGAATCCAGATTGCCTGAAAAATAGAGTTAAACCTCCACAGACAGATCTCATTCCACAGGACTTTCAAAAAACCTTCAAACACCTCCCTGCAGACCTGGATTTCATTAACAAATTGTTTGATTTTTGCAGGTTGTTATTAGAATAAGAAATTGGGCCAACAGTTTCAATACTAGTTGACAAAATTGTTTGCTCCAAATTCTCAGATTTTAAATCAAAAGCTTCATTCAACAAACAATTTGTATACAAAGAAAGAATAAAATCAAGTCAGAGAGAGATCATAATGATGAAATTTTCATAGTGAATGGTAATAGTGAAATCATAATTCATAATGACACTGAAAACATAACAGTCAAAGAGTATCAGTGGTTAAAGTGTATTAAGTAAAAGTCAAAGTGAAAGTTAAAACAAAGTTACAGAGCAGTCAAAGGTAAACAGTAAAAGTAAATACAGAGGCAGTAAATGGTAAAAATAGATGAAAATACTTTCACCAACAATGAAGTTTATCCAAAGTGAAAGTAAAACAGTTAAAAGAACAAAAAGGTGAAAATATGAAAACATAACAAGAAGGAACATTTTTTCAGAAAATTCATGTTTAAGTCATTGTTTTGGAGAAACTATTGTGACCAATCCAAGATGAATTTTGCAAAACGAAAGGAGGTTTATGTTCTTAAAGTTTCCAATTACAAAAATTTCTCTCACTTTTCTAACAGCCATTATGGATTGGGAAATATTAAACAATATTTGAAAGCTCTCTTTGCAGAAAATTCATATTAAGTCATCATTTTGCAGAGAGGATTGTGGCCAATAAGAAATACATCATACAAAACTGAAGGAGGTGTTTGTTCCTAAGAGCCCTATCTACAAAAACCTATCTCAAGTTTTTCACAGGTATTACAGAACAGGAGATACATGCACATCTTTACAGACTATTTTTCAGACTCTGTAAAACTCTGTTTTACACATCGTTTTGCAGAGCCTATTGTGGATAACTGGAGATGGATTTGCGGAAAATGAGAGAGTTTTATCTTACCAACATATTCATCCATAATAACCTCTTTCAATTTTTACATATCTATTTCGGATTGAGAAATAAAAAGGTATCATTGGACCCCAAGTTTGTAGAATTGCTAGAGAAGAATGCACAAAGAAAGGAAACAATTAGTGACTTGGATGCCTCATCATCAACTAAGAGTTGAGATCAAATTCGAATTCTCTTCTTAGTCATCATATATCCATGAGTATAGTGCCAAATGGGTTCATTAGTTTTGAGTGTCCTTTTATTAAGTTCTATTCATGTAAAACAGTTTGAGATATTTTGTAAACCAATCCTGATATTTTTCAAGATATTTTAGTTTAGAATTTGTATAAATACTTCACTCTTGGAAGTATTTTGTGTGGAATAAAATTTGTCAAGACTACTATATAATTTTTTTCTGAATACATTGGGATTTTGTGTGAGTTGATTTGTAAAGCAGCAGACTGGAACTAAGTCAAACAGACATCATAACTCAGGATTCTTGTGCTGATCAGATAAGTCAAGTATTTTCCTGTTTTCACTGTTTATCTTTCTAAGTTCCATACATACATTTACATGTTTTATGTCTTAAATGATTGACTAGGAAAGCTTAAATAGGATTAGTGTTAAAAGCTCCCTGTTTTTTACTAGTTATTCATTGATATGTTTTCTGCTGATATCCGGATTAAGAATCCTTAACTACTCTTAGTCCCTTTTGATCCCTTTCTTTCATCTTCTTTTCTGTAACTTAAGGATCCTTCATTGCCCTTTTGTTCAGATTTTACCATTTCATCAAAAAGTCTATTTCTAAACCCTTTGAAGGTCATCTACCCTGCCCTTAGTATATTTGCTCTTTTGACCTTATTTCCTAGCTTTGCTTGCCAAGAAGTTGACTCCATAACCCAATGGTCTCGTAGATCCCTCTGTGGTTTACCTTGAAGTACCTTTTATTCCCACCAAAAATTCAAAACAAAACAATTGTCTAATTATAACTAGCCTAAAATCTTATAACAAAAACAAAGCTAAATCTTGAGGAGAGATCCCTCTCCAGAATTTAGGAAGGCTAGATCCTGAATTTCAAAAGTAGGTTCTTGGTTGCCCCTGGTTTTTTTCAGCTATAAATCCTCATCCCACAACCTGAGAATTACTAGGGTGATAACAGTATCCACCTACGGTATCTACCCATAGTATTGTAGCTAAAAAAAAGGCTATAAATAACAATCTTCACTTTGTAAAATGATAGAGTGTCCACCACAATGTAGCTTCTATAGTTATTCTCTGTTTTAATAAAACAAGTTTCTTTGTGGTTTTATTTGCAGTGCGTTTTCTCTTTTTTCTGGCATTCTAATTTTGTAGATCTTAGGGGCCTCCCCCCAAGATCTGGATCAGTGGTATCAGATTCAGGTTACGCCTCCATGGGAATGAGGTTTTGAAACATATTTCAGTTTCAATGTTTTGCAACAATCTTCAGCAAACTCAATGAATTTTGCTTTGGGAGGCGGGTTTGAAGATCAGATCTGAAAATTTTGGTGAAAAAATTACAAAAAAAGAAGATTATATCTGGATTTCTTGCGAGAAAATACTCAAATTCAAAAAAAAAAATGGCCGAATTGGAGTTTGGATGAAAGAGATATCGCTGATTCAAAATCAACAATGTTGCAACAATTTTTCTGATGATAATTCATGGATGGCGGATGTCATATCATTTCTTGTAGTTTTCAGTGGGAAATTTCAGATAAATGGTTCTAGATCTATGCTCCCCTTGAAAAATCACCCGATTTCAAAAAAAAAAATCGGTCGAATCGGATTTAAAATCAACTATTTTTTCTGAAATTTTGTGGCGGCAGGATAGTTCTAGCGCGAATCTGAGTGTCTAGGGTCTCCAGATATCGATTTCAAACACATGAGAAGATGCAGAATGATCATTCCATTTCCAAAAAAAGGTTATAATAAATATTCTGAGTTGTATTGACTGAGTTATGCTCATTTTAAATTTTGATCAGTATTCGGAGTGGGTTCCCTTTAGAGACGTGCCCTCCCACCCCGCTTTAGTAGGCACCTGCTTCACATTCATCGGTTTCAACATAGCATCATTCAGTTTGGGTTATTTGGAGACGTACCCTCCCACCCCAAGCTATGTATGCACCTGCTACTTCATCAAAAATCAACATCGCGGTTATGGATCAATCACACAAAATCCTTTTCATCGAAGTCCATTTGCTAGGTTGCACACTGTTAGTACAGTAGTTGGTCACAAGCATTACAGGGTATCTCTATCCTCAGATCTTCTTTTTTTATGGTTCTGGGTCATCCACAAACCCGCACTTCATCGAAGTCCATTTTCTAGGCCGCACACTATCAATATCACAGTTGGTTACAAGCATTATAGGGTATCTCTATCCTCGGATCTTCGTTCATCACGGTTATGGGTTAAATACACAAAACCATTCTCTTTGTTGAAGATTGCAACAAGAAACAGTGAAGGAGGCATCCTGAAACATCATTCCTGATCCTAGTTGGAAAGTGATCACCTAAACTAGGTGGGGCCCACATAGGTGATTTTTGTCGCAAAGTCTATTTTTAGACTATGTCTATTTTTAGACATGTCGATCATATTCTATGAGTTACGGGATGCTATTTGTGGATGATTGTTCAAGTTGGAAAAAATATATGGACTTATATTTTTAGACATATTGGGTGGAATCTATTTTTAGATTGCTAGTCTAAAAATAGATATGTCGAATATTATTAGCTCTTAATAATATTTGGACTATAAAAATTATCTTATTCTCTTGGAGCACTTCAGTTAAGTGCACAGATGTGGCCATGTTGAGAATGCAGCAAGATGATGGAGCTTAGTGAAATGAAGTCGCCTTCACTAAGTGGGCCCGCAGGCAAATTCTGGCGCAAAGTCTATTTTTAGACTATGTCTATTTTTAGACATACGGAGCATAATTTGGGAATTATACTTGGAGATTCTTGATGGATGCGACATGTCGGTAAAAATAGATGAGACCCTATTTTTTAGGACCCAGGCTATTTTTAGACTGATCTCCTAAAAATATGGAAATCAAATATTATTTACCCTTAATAATATTTTGACTATAAACAGCAGTTTACTCTCTTGGCGCACTTCAGTTTGAGTCATGGAGGTGGCTCATGCAACTGACACAAGGAATCACCTGGTTCCTAGGGTTTGATGGCATCTTGCATGGTTGGCTTCAGTTAGACTTCAGTGGCAGGAGTTTTGGAGGAGTTAACGGGACAAGTAGTGGAGTTGTGTTCTGTTTGTTTTAGTTGAACTAGTTGGGATTAGTTAACTAACCAATCAACTAGATATGAGTGGAGTAAATTAAATAATATTTAATTTACTAAATATTAACTCATTAGTCAACTCAAGAACACTTCAGTTCACTACAGTGCATGATCAGTTCAGTGGAGACCATTGGAAGAGGTAGATGAAAGGGTGAGTAAAGCTATCAGTTGGAGGATTAGTTTTGCATGGGATTTGCATTACACTTGGAGGAATTGTCCATGACAATTGCGCAGTCAAGCCAAGGGGATTCGAACCTTGGATCTCTTCATATACAGGCCATGATTGCGCAATAGAGGCAAGGCAGTCAGCAGTGAGTTTTGAACCCGAGACTTGTTCAAAACTGAGGTAGATTATGTGTGACTTTATGAGAAAGTACTGAGTACTTGTGAGGAGTATTGTACTTGTTTGGTTACATGATTTCTCCATTATAATATACACAATAGCTGCGGGGTTTTCAGCTATAGGCTTTCCCCATACATACTGAGTTAATGTGTGATTGATTTGATGTGAGATTGCTTCTATATTTCCGCATGTGACAATTAATTGTAGAAGAAGGTTATGTGTTATGTATGCAATTTGAAATTGATATATGACCGGGTTAATCTTCAGTGAATAAGTGATTTATTCAGCTAATTTCTACAAGGTATCGGAGCGAGATTAATTGTCGAGGTCTATTACGGTGATTCCAAACTTATTTCCTCGGACAGAGTCTGCATGCGGGCCAGGTAGCCTCCGGAATATTCATCCTTCTTTGTAAGGTGAAAGATCTGGTGAATGCCCTTGCAGTCAATCTCTGATTTGGAAATAATTTGTTTTCAAGTATAGATCGAAAGCGATAGAGCTTGGAGTTTGGAATTCGAATTTTGCAGAAGGTTGGTTTTCTTGGTGCCGGTGTTGAAGATGTCTTCTTTCAACGGTTTGCGACTCGAATATGCTCTTGAAGGCAGTTCGAATTATGTTGCATGGAAGGATCGCATGGAAGAAGTGTTAGAAGATAATGGTCTGAAGGAGTTCGTGGATGCGGATGTCCCAAAGCCCACTGATGCAGCTCTGGTCGATGCATGGCAAAAGAAGATCGCGAAATGTCGAAGGATCCTGTTGGAGGGCGTCAAGGATCATATTGTATCCAGCTTGCATGGAAAGGCTACTCCATATTTAATGTGGAAAGCTTTGACGGATCTATTCCAGAGTAAGAGTGACCAAAGGAAGCTGGCGCTCAAAGATAAGCTCAGGAACATCAAGATGGAGAAGGGCGACGGTATCGCCAAATACCTCACGAAGTTCACTCAATGCAGAGATGAGCTGGGAAGTGTGGGAGTTACTGTCGATGAAGAGGACATGGTCGACCTGGCTCTCCTTGGTCTTTCGAAGGCTTGGCACTCATATCAAGATAGTGTCAATGGTCGGGAGAAGCTGCCGGGATGGGAGCGCCTTTGGGCGGATCTCATGCAGGAGGAGATAAGGAGGACTACTCAAGATGGATCTTCATCAAAGGGAGCTGATGAAGAAAACTGCGCTTTGGTGTCCAAAGCTAAGAAAGGGAAGGGTAAGAAAACCTCTCATTCTGGAGCTAAGGGCAAGAAGCGGGATATGGCGAAAGTGAAGTGTTTTCACTGCCATGATCACGGACATTATGCTACCAATTGTCCAAAGAAGAAGAAGAACAAGCAAGCGGGAAGATCTGCAGATGGAGAAGCTTTGGCTTCACAGTTCGAGCTTGACTTTTCACTGATTGCCTGCTTGGTTTCAAGTGTGATGGGATCGGTGTGGTTCTTGGACAGCGGTGCGTCATTTCATATGACGGGAGATCGGGAGTTGTTCTCAGATCTGGAGGACAAGGATTTGGGTATGCACATCGAGATGGGCAATGACGGTAGATACAGTGCGACTGGTATCGGTACCGTATCCTTTCAGAGGGAGTCTGGTAAACCCTTTGTCTTAAAGGATGTCATGCATGTACCTGGATTGAAGAAGAACCTGATTTCAATAGCGATGTTGGAGGATAAGGGGTATGATGTGGTCTTCAGCGAAGGAAAAGCCTTCCTGCGCAGTAAGACTACTGGAGAGACCCGGAAGATAGGGGTTCGAACTCGGAACCTTTATCAGTTGCAGGTAGATGACTGCGCAGCTATGGCATGCAAGGCGGGAGAAGTGGTGAGCCGGGATGATGAGGGCGAACTATGGCACAGGAGGTTGGGCCATCTTCACCATGGAGCTTTGAAGATTCTGCAGCAGATTTCTACTGGACTTCCTAAGGGCACCCTTGCGCAGTCAGATCAGTGCAAGGGGTGTACTTTAGGGAAGTATGTGAAAGCCACCTT
The DNA here is from genome assembly GCA_034641835.2 of Pinus albicaulis. Lineage (NCBI taxonomy): Eukaryota > Viridiplantae > Streptophyta > Pinopsida > Pinales > Pinaceae > Pinus > Pinus albicaulis. The sequence goes on along the minus strand of JAXQQM020075864.1, from coordinate 52,706 downwards.
TCACGAGAAGGATAGTCGCGCCACGACGATCCTTGAGAGAGTTCACACGGACGTGTGTGGTCCTTTCTCAGTTGCTTTGACAGCAAAGCACAAGTATTATGTGATCTTTGTTGATGATTTCTCTCGAAAGTGCTGGATCTTCTTCATGCAGAAGAAGAGCGATACATTCGCGAAGTTCTGTGAGTTTAAAGCACTGGTCGAGAAGGAGTTGGGGAAGAAGGTGATTTCTCTAAGGAGTGATAATGGTGGTGAATTCATCTCAGCTGAATTCAAGGAGTTATGCAGCGCAGAAGGGATTCGGAGAGAGCTCATCGCACCCCATAACCCACAGCAGAACGGGGTGGCTGAGCGGAAGAACAGAACGATCGTGGGTGCTGCACGGGCGATGTTGCATGATCGGGGCCTACCCCTTCACTTGTGGGCTGAGGCATGCAATACAGCAGTGTATGTGCAGAACCGTTGTCCTCACAAGGTTCTTGGCATGAGTACACCAGAGGAGGCTTATTCTGGCAAGAGGCCTGATATTTCCCTTTTGCGGATTTTCGGATCTCCTGTCTACATGCATGTGACGAAGGATGCAAGAAGGAAGCTGGATCCAACTGCTGAAGTTGGAATATTTGTGGGGTACACTGATACACCTCATAACTATCGAGTGTATGTGCCAGACAGTCGCAAGATTGTTGTGCGACGGGATATAAAATTCCAGGAGGAGAAAGCCATGCAGTGTTCGCTTGAGAGGGAGCTACACTTGCATGCAGATGAGGAGCTGTTAGTTCCTAAGGAGGAGTTTTCGGATGTGGATCAGCCACAAGAGGAGGTTCCGGAGGTGGAAGAAACCACCCAGGCAGCGCCAACCATCAGAGGGCGCATGCGCACTACAGAAGCTGAGCGACTGGCTCGGGATGCAGAGAAGGTTGTAGGACCACCTACAGCACAGCACAGACAGAGACAGTCACCGGATCGGTACACTGGATACATGGCTCTTATGAGTCAATGTGTTGTGACAGAGCCATCCTCTTTTGAGGAAGCTGTGGAGGAACCCGCATGGGTTGATGCCATGATCGAAGAATATGATTCGATCATCAGGAACGGTGCATGGGAGATTGTCCCAAGACCGGTTGGGAAATCAGTTGTAGGTTCGCGATGGATCTACAAGGTGAAGCAGGCGGCTGACGGGAGTGTGGAGAAGTACAGGGCGAGATTTGTCGCCCGTGGCTTCTCACAGATCGAGGGGATTGACTATGAGGAGACTTTTGCACCTGTCGCAAGGTACTCTTCCATACGGACGATCCTTGCTCTCTCAGCGCAGATGGGGTGGCACATTCATCGGATGGATGTGAAGACTGCGTTCCTCAATGGAGTTATTGAGGAGGAGGTGTACATAGAGCAGCCTGAAGGTTTTGAGATCTTCAGCAGTGAGTCGCATGTGTGCCGACTCAACAGAGCACTGTACGGGCTGAAGCAAGCACCTCGTGCTTGGTACACTCGGATAGACAACTACTTCACCGGGCTTGGATTCTCCAAGAGTGAGGCGGATCCAAACCTGTACCAGATTGTGGTGGAGGGGAAGCTGTTGATCATCGTACTGTATGTAGATGATCTGATTTTGGCTGGCGATGAGCAGTTGATACTTTCATGCAAGGAGGATCTTGCACGAGAGTTTGAGATGAAGGACTTGGGCATCCTTCATTATTTCATGGGATTGGAGATTTGGCAGCGCAGCGGAGGACTGTTTGTTTCTCAGGGCAAGTATGCCCGGGAGATTCTGGAGAGGTTCAACATGCAAGGCTGCAAGCCTGTTGATACCCCTCTTCCTGGTGGATGGAGGAAGGGAGATGCTACTTCGAAGGAGGTAGTGGATGCCACTGTCTATCGACAGTTGGTGGGGTCGTTGATGTATCTGGTCAATACTCGACCCGATATATGCTATGCAGTTAACCAGCTTTCGCAAGCTATGGTTAAGCCTACCAAGCTCTTTTGGAAGGCGGGCAAGCATGTATTGCGCTATATCAGAGGCACATCCGGATATGGTCTATGGTACAGACAGGAGGATGGAGTGAAGCTTTCTGGTTTCACTGATGCAGATTGGGCAGGGAGCCCAACAGACCGGAAGAGCACTTCTGGAGGAGTTTTCGGCATTGGGTCGACAGCAGTTTCCTGGTACAGCAGGAAGCAGAGATCCGTGGCACTCAGTTCAGCAGAGGCCGAGTACATGGCAGCAAGCTTGGCTGCATGTGAGGCTATTTGGATGAGGAAGATCCTCGCAGGTTTGTTCGGGTTGCATTTGGAGCCTACAGTGATCTACTGTGATAACCAGAGCTGCATCAAGCTCTCGGCTAATCCAGTTTTTCATGATAGGTCCAAACATATCGACATCGGGTACCATCATATCAGAGATTGTGTTCAGCGGAGGATCATGATGCTTTCATATGTTCCCACGGAGGATCAGGATGCCGACATCCTGACGAAGGCGCTCACCGGGAGCAAGTTCGAATTCCACAGAGGCAGGATAGGGATTGCAGATAATCCATATCTTGCTGAGAGGGAGTGTTGAGAATGCAGCAAGATGATGGAGCTTAGTGAAATGAAGTCGCTTTCACTAAGTGGGCCCGCAGGCAAATTCTGGCGCAAAGTCTATTTTTAGACTATGTCTATTTTTAGACATACGGAGCATAATTTGGGAATTCTACTTGGAGATTCTTGATGGATGCGACATGTCGGTAAAAATAGATGAGACCCTAAATTTTAGGACCCAGGCTATTTTTAGACTGATCTCCTAAAAATATGGAAGTCAAATATTATTTACCCTTAATAATATTTTGACTATAAACAGCAGTTTACTCTCTTGGCGCACTTCAGTTTGAGTCATGGAGGTGGCTCATGCAACTGACACAAGGAATCATGTGGTTCCTAGGGTTTGATGTCATCTTGCATGGTTGGCTTCGGTTAGACTTCAGTGGCAGGAGTTTTGGAGGAGTTAACGGGACAGATAGTGGAGTTGTGTTCTGTTTGTTTTAGTTGAACTAGTTGGGATTAGTTAACTAACTAATCAACTAGATATGAGAGGAGTAAATTAAATAATATTTAATTTACTAAATATTAACTCATTAGTCAACTCAAGAACACTTCAGTTCACTACAGTGCATGATCAGTTCAGTGGAGACCAGTGGAAGAGGTAGATGAAAGGGTGAGTAAAGCTATCAATTGGAGGATTAGTTTTGCATGGGATTTGCATTACACTTGGAGGAATTGTCCATGACAATTGCGCAGTCAAGCCAAGGGGATTCGAACCTTGGATCTCTTCATATATAGGCCATGATTGCGCAATAGAGGCAAGGCAGTCAGCAGTGAGTTTTGAACCCGAGACTTGTTCAAAACTGAGGTAGATTGTGTGTGACTTTATGAGAAAGTACTAATTACTTGTGAGGAGTATTGTACTTGTTTGGTTACATTATTTCTCCATTATAATATATACAATAGCTGCGGGGTTTTCAGCTATAGGCTTTCCCCATACATACTGAGTTAATGTGTGATTGATTTGATGTGATATTGCTTCTATATTTCCGCATGTGACAATTAATTGTAGAAGAAGGTTATGTGTTATGTATGCAATTCGAAATTGATATATGACCGGGTTAATCTTCAGTGAATAAGTGATTTATTCAGCTAATTTCTACAACAACAGGAGCTGACAGAAGTTATTACGCTATTCCTAAGGGTTAAGTGGAGCTATTGCATGGATACTTCAGTTAGAACTCATGTGAGATATTTTGGTGGAGTTGATTGAGGAATAATGCAGTTGTGTTCAGTTTAACTAATCTAAACATAGTTGAGCTAGTTGTATCTAGTCTAACTGATTGATACACTAGTGAGAGTGGTGTGAATTAATTATTAATTAATTTGCTAATTATAAACTCATTAATCAACTAAAGAATACATCAGTTAACTTCAGTGCATGGACAGTTTCAGTGGAGACCATTGGAGAGATAGGTGAAAGAGAAATGTGACTATCAGTTGTGACTATAGTGATGCATGGTTTGAATCCAACACTCAGTAGAGATGCCTTTAAATACTGTGTGAGCAAGGCTGGGGTAATTCGAACTCATCAAGAGCCATTCTTCAGCAGGGATTGCGTAGTAGAGGCAGGCTAACAAGATGGCAAAGATCGGTGCATGGGATTTGAAAGATCGGGCCTGATTAGTGTGTAGTAATTGGAGATTGTACTGAGAGCTTGTGAGGAGCTTTGTATAATGATTGTTACATGATCTCTATGACATATAATATACATATAGTTGGGGGTTTTCAGCTTTAAGCTTTCCCATAAAATACTGTGTTCATATGTGTGATTGTTTATGGTTTTAATGTGTGCATGTGATTGTTTTTATTTCCGCAATTAATGATCAATGGTAGAAGAGATTTTGTATTGTGCATGAAGTCAAATAGTGTGTGATCAGGAGAATCTCGGATGTATAACATATCAGTTATATAAATTTCTACATGGTATCAGAGGGATATTGATCATTGGAGCAATTGCAAAACATTGAAGCGGTTGAGTTTTGTGCTGGTGGAATTCGAATTTGCAGTAGTGTTTTCTTGGTGTCAAAGTTGAGATGTCTTTCAATGGATTGCGATTGGAGTATGCCCTTGAGGGAAGCTCGAATTATATTGCATGGAAGGATAGGATGGAGGCGGTGTTGGATGACAATGGGTTGAAGGAGTTCATAGATGCAGAAATTCCAAAACCTACTTCTAGCGATGCTGCCGTACTTGACGCATGGCAAAAGAAGACAGAAAAGTGTCGAAGGATTCTGTTGGAAGGTGTGAAGGATCACATAGTGTCCAGCCTTCATGGTAAGGCTTCTCCATTCTTGATGTGGAAAGCTTTGACAAATTTATTCCAAAGCAAGAGCGACCAGAGGAAGTTGGCGCTCAAGGATAAACTCAGGAACATAAAGATGGAGAAAGGCGACAGTATGCCCAAGTACCTCACGAAGTTCATCCAATGCAGGGATGAGCTGGGAAGTGTGGGGGTTACTGTTGATGACGAGGACTTGGTGAGCTTGGCTCTCCTTAGGCTTCCGAAGAGTTGGCACTCCTATCAGGACTCTGTCAATGGTCGGGAGAAATTGCCAGGATGGGAGCGACTTTGGTCGGATCTTGTGCAAGAGGAGATAAGGCGGAGTACCAAGGATGGATCTTCATCAAAGGCATCTGATGAAGAGGATTGCGCTTTGGCTGCCAAAGCAAGGAAGGGGAAGGGCAAGAAGAATTCTTCTCATTCCGGTGCGGATGGCAAAGAGCGTGACATGTCCAAAGTGAAGTGTTTTCACTATCACGAGCATGGACATTACACCACAAATTGTCCACAGAAGAAGAAGAACAATCAGGCTGCTGGAGCTACAGCTGGTGAGGCTCTTGCCTCGCAATTTGATAGTGGCGCTTCCTTTCACATGATGGGAGATGTGAATCTTTTCAGTGACTTGGTGGAGAAATATCTCCAATTGCATGTTGAGTTGGGAGACAATGGACGATACAATGCAACCGACATTGGTACCATAACCTTTCAGAGGGAGTCAGGTAAACTCATTATTTTACAAGATGTAGTGCATGTTCCAGGTTTAAAGAAGAATTTAATCTCAATCTCAATATTAGAGGATAAAGGGTATGATGTTGTCTTTAGTGAAGGAAAAGTTTTCCTTCGGCACAAGGCAACAGGACAAGTCAAGAAGGTTGGGATTCGAGCAAATAATCTCTACAGACTTGAAGTAGATGGGATTTCTACGAAGCTTCCTACTGTTGGGAAGTGCAAGAAAGCCATGAAATTGAAGCTTGAGAGGGAGTTGGATTTGCATGCAGGTAAGAGTGAACCTCGGGATGTGGAGCAGCCACAAGATGAGGATCATGGAGTGGGAGCAACCACTCATGCAGAGAAATTTCGTGCCAAATGGGCAGAGGGAGTTCATGCAGCTATACCACCAGGTGAGAGGTGGGGCGACATGCATGAGTAATCCCAAGAGGAGATTTCTGGGCAGGATTCATGAGATGGTGTGGATATCATGAATTGAACCTAGCTACGATGTGCCCACAGAGCAACAGTAGATGATTAGTTGGATTGATGCAGGCAGATTAAAGTGACAGTTTCAGATACTGGAGCGCGGATCAGAGTTGACAGCAAGTGCAGAGTGCATGGGTGTAAGAGTTCAACAGCGTAGTGGTTCCTGATGACATGTGCAGTTGGTACCAGCAGAAGTCAAAGAATTTTATGATAGATGCATCAAATTGATTGAGTTTTTTGGAGCCTATTCAGTTTCAGAGGAGTTGCAGAGTAGATTCATGGAGTTGCATGGCGCTTGTGAAGGTTGCAGGGCGAATGCATGGAGTTGCATGTTGCATGCAAAGACAGTCCTTTCTTGTTGAGAGGGAGTGTTGAAGATTGCAAAAAGAAACATTGAAGGAGGCATCCTGAAACATCATTCCTGATCCTAGTTGGAAAGTGATCACCTAAACTAGGTGGGGCCCACACAGGTGATTTTTGTCGCAAAGTCTATTTTTAGACATGTCGATCATATTCTATGAGTTGCAGGATGCTATTTGTGGATGGTTGGTCAAGTTGGAAAATAATATGGAATTTTATTTTTAGACATATTGGGTGGAATCTATTTTTAGATTGCCAGTCTAAAAATAGATATGTCGAATATTATTAGCTCTTAATAATATTTGGACTCTAAACATTATCTTATTCTCTTGGAGCACTTCAGTTAAGTGCACAGATGTGGCACAGGATCTGATAGAAGGAAATACGCTATTCCTAAGGGTTATGTGGAGCTATTGCATGGATACTTCAGTTAGAACTCATGTGACAGAGTTTGGTGGAGTTGATTGAGGAAGTTAGTGGAGTTGTATTCAGTTTAACTAATCTAAACATAGTTGAGCTATTTGTATTCAGCTTAACTAATTGATACAATTAGTGAGAGTGGTGTGAATTAATTATTAATTAATTCACTAATTATAAACTAATTAATCAACTAAATAACACATTAGTTAACTTCAGTGCATGGACAGTTTCAGTGGAGACCAGTGGAGAGATAGGTGAAAAGCGGTCGATATGATTTGAAACTATAGTGATGCATTGTTTGCATCAAAACCTGTTGAGATCACACAGCACTATTGAAGAGCTGAGGTACAGTGCATAGAAGATGAGCCATTCTTAATGAGGATTACTTGTGGTAAGTGAACTAACGGTGGCGGCAAGATCGATTGCGTAAGAGTTGCTAGATCGGGCTTGATTAGTGTGTAGCAATTGGAGATTGTACTGAGAGCTTTGTGAGGAGCTTTGTATAATGATTGCTACATGATCTCTATGACATATAATATACAGATAGTTGGGGGTTTTCAGCTTTAAGCTTTCCCATAAAATACTGTGTTCATATGTGTGATTGTTTATGGTTTTAATGTGCGCATGCGATTGTTTTTATTTCCGCAAATAATGATCAATGGTAGAAGAGATTCTGTATTGTGCATGAAGTCAAATAGTGTGTGATCAGGAGAATCTCGGGTGAATAAAATATCAGTTATTCAATTTTCTACTCTCTTCAGTGGCTCTTCATATTCAACAAAGGCTTCTTAGGAGGGAACTTCACGCAATGGGGACCATTGCTTCTTAAGGAGGGAGGAATGATCCAAATGGAAGATGGCATCCACCCATGGTGTTCATCCACCCATGTTATCCATCCACCCATGGAATTTACCCATGGTATTGTAAATGGCATCGACCCATGGTATTTATTTGCCTATGGTATTGTAAGTGACATATATTCATGATATTCATTCACCCATGGTATGTATCCATCCATGGTATTCATCTACACATGGAATTTACCCATGGTATTGTAAGTGGTATCTACCCATGGTATTGACCCATGGTATCCACCTATGGTATCTACCCATAGTATTGTAGCTCAAAAAAAGGTTATAAATAAAAAGCCTTACTTTGTAAAAGGACAGATTGTCCACCACAATGTAACTTCTATAGTTATTCTCTGTTTTAATAAAAAAAGTTTATTTGTGGTATTATTTGCAGTGTGTTCTCTCTTTTTTCTGGAATTCTACTTTTTCAAATATTAGGGGCCTCCCTCCAAGATCCGGATCAGCATTTGTGCAGATGGATGTGGAAACCCCTCATCCTGCTGAGAAGGGGCTTAAAATAGGAAGAGAGAAATTAATTGATTTGGAGAGTGATGCAAAAAATTAAGCCAAGAAGTCAAAGGTAGTGGAGGAGGCTAGCTCTTCAGCTATGCCGAGATTTTCTTTGCAATTGGGAGGTATTTATTGTACTCCTTCATCTCCTCTTCCTAAAGGTACAAGTCATGATTATTTGTCTAATGTTAAACAAGTTTTCTCACAAACTGAATAAAGGAACAAGAAAATAAGAGAAAACATTGAGGCTCAGTCAGAGGCTAAAATTTCTATTGAGCAGAAAAGATTAGTGATAACCATGAATCTAGAAAAAGATCATCTAAGGATAGCCTTCTCTCAACCTTCAGCTTTGAATGTGTCAACTAATACTTCTTTCAAAACTCTTAATTTAACAGTGGATGCTAAGAATATTCCTCTTCCTAATAATATTAACTTGCATATGCAAACATGACAATTAGTATTTAATGATTTGAATCAGAATATTTCAGCTGCTACCAAAGAGGAAAACATGTTGAGAAAAGTGATAATAAAGTTGAAGTTGGAGAAATAAAATTCAAGAGATTACTCCACAAAGAATGAGGAATTGAAGAAAATAATTGTCAAAGTTGGTCTTGATATTGAAGACAAATCAACAATTAAAAATTTGTTGCAGTATGCTGGATCTGAAATCCAGAGTTTGAAGAAGAAGCTTAAGCTTCGTACAGGTGGGCATCCTATGGCTACTGAAGTAGCCTAAGTTGAGACATAGAAAGAGTAGATACTACAGATGCTGCTGGAAATAGATAAATAGATAGTTGAGTTAAAAGAGAGAGGTGTTATGTTGTAGAAGAAGATATACTCCCATGTTTGCACTATTGTTGTTCCATCAAATTAAGAAGACCTTTTTGCCCAATTAACTCAAGTCTATACTGAGTTAAGATTGACAGAAATAGATCTAAATAAAACTCAAAGGGACATGGAAGGTGCTTATAAAGTTCTCAAGGTTACAAAGAATGAGTTACATATGTCTAAGGATAATGCAAAGAAGTATAGGCAAGACTGTCAGAATGCCTATCAGGAGATTAAAGCGCTGAAATAGAAAGTGAAGGGAAATATGTCCCTTATACAAGCCAGGGAGATTACTTGGAATGACATCATTGATGTTTTCAAGAACATATGGGATCTACTAATTATTGTTTGGGAAGAAAAGAACATTGTGAGAGACCTGGAAAATGTCATTGTTGCAAATAAATAGAAATTGCAGAACAAGACCTTATATGCCAAGAGGTTGATTGATTTTATTAATTACAAAACTACACAAGAACTAAAGGATTTTGACATTGAAGACATGACTCGATGTGTGCTGGAGTTTAACAAGATGATCATGAAGAATTCATACAGGAATACTACAAATAAAAAGTTGAAGGAAGTTAAAGAAGTAGTGGTAATATTTAATGTATTGTTTGATAAAAGAACTAGGGCTGATTTTCCATCATTTTGTGATCAACAAGGAAATCTTCTCCATTGGGAGACATATGAAACATTGTTGGTAGAGGCAAAGAGTAAAATTGGAAACACACATGAAAATAATGCTATCGATACTAAAGGGAGCCACTATTGTGAATTAAGGCTTGAAAGAAGATAAGAAGAAGAAATACCTTTTAAAGGTCAAATTTTATGGTTGCAGTCAATATGGTCACTATATTAGCCAATTTCCAAACTAGAAGAAGGAAAATAATGGGAAGAAAATGTAGAGATTCAAAAAGATGATGAGCTTAGTGAAAAGAGTCGCCTTCACTAAGTGGGCCCGCATGCTATTTTTGGCGCAAGTCTATTTTTAGACATGATGATCATATTTCAGAAGTTGCAGGATGCTATTTGTGGATGGTTGATAAAGTTGGAAAAATAGATGAAATTATATTTTTAGAATATTGGGCGAAGTCTATTTATAGATCATCAATCTAAAAATAGATGCATGTTGATTATTATTACCTCTTAATAATAATTAGACACTAAATAGAAACTTATTCTCTTGGAGCACTTCAGTTCAGTGCATAGATATGGCACATTAGTGGAATGAGGGAATTACGCAATTCCCAAGTGTTTACTGGAGCTAATGCATGGAGGACTCAGTTAGAACTCAAGTGGGAAAGTTATGACACAGTTGGAAGAAGTAGTTATGGAGTTGTATTCAGTTTAACTCAGTTAGACTCAGTTGAGCTAGTTGTATCTAGTCTAACTGATTGATACACTAGTGAGAGTGGAGTGAATTAATTAGTTGATTAATTCACAAATAATAACTCATTAATCAACTGAAAAATACATCAGTTAACTACAGTGCATGGCAGTTTTAGTGGAGACCCAGTGGAGAGATAGGTGAAAGGGCAAGATAGACTATCTGTTATGACTATAGTGATGCATTGATTGCATCACACAGACATTGGAGTTGCCAATGAGGATTGCGAAGTCAAGGGAAGGGTAATTCAAATTCATTCAGAGCTATTCTTCAGCAGGGATTATGCAGTGGAGGTAGGCTAGCAGGAGGCAAAGATCGGTGCATGGATTTTCAAATTGGTCCTAATTAGTGTATGACGATTGTACTGTACTGAGAGCTTGTGATAAGCTTTGTATGAGATTTTCATATGATCTCCATGTTACATAATATATAGTTGGGGTTTTCAGCTTCAGGCTTTCCCAGTTAAAAACTATTTATGTGCAATTGATTATTTTTGTTTATGCTTCACATGTGTGTGCAATTAATTGTTCCGCAAAAGATTAACAAGTGGAATAGATTCAGTATCTTGCATAAATTTAAATAGTGTGAGATCAGGTGGATCTAGGAAATATGCATGCTTAGTGCATATAATTTCTACATGGTATCGGAGCATTGTTGATTGAAGATTTCAATTGTGAAGTGAGTTTGTGTTGGTGGACAATTCAAATTTGCTACAGAAGATTCTTGGTGCATAAATCGAGTATACATTGAAACGCATTTCAATGGGTTGAGATTGGAGTATGACCTTGATGGGAGCTTGAATTACATAGCCTGGAAGGGCAGGATGGAGGCAGTGCTTGAGGATAATGGACTGAAGGAGTTCATCGATAGCAATGTTCCTAAGTCGGGATCTAGTGATGCTGCATTACTTGATGCATGGAAAAAGAAGACAACAAAGATGAGAAGGATTCTGTTGGAAGGTGTGAAGGACCATATTGTGTCCAGCCTTCATGGGAAAGCCACTCCATTCTTAATGTGGAAGGCTTTGACAGACTTGTTCCAAAGAAGAAGTGACCAAAGGATGTTGGTGCTTAAAGACAAGCTCAGAAAATAAAAATGGAGAAAGGCGACAGTATTCCAAAATACCTCACGAAGTTTGTCCACTATAAGGATGAACTGGGAAGTGTGGGGGTTACTGTTGATGAAGAAGACTTGGTGAGCTTGGCTCTCCTTGGGCTTCCGAAGAGTTGGCATAGCTATGAAGACTCTGTCAATGGACGGGAGAAACTGCCAAGATGGGAGCGACTTTGGTCGGATCTTGTGCAGGAGGAGATAAGGCGGGGTACCAGGGATGGATCTTCATTGAAGAATGAATATGAAGAGAATTGCGCTTTGGATGCCAAAGAAAGGAAAGGGAAGGGGAAGAAATATTTTTCAAAATCTGGTGCTAAAGGCAAGAATCAGGATTTGTCCAAAGTGAAGTGTTTTCACTGTCACGAGCATGGAAATTTTGCCACTAACTGTCCACAGAAGAAGAAGAACAAGCAGGCTGCTGGATCTGCAGCTGGAGAGGCTTTAGCCTCGTAATTTGAGCTTGATTTCTCCTTGATCACTTTCTTGGTTTCAAGTTGCATGGGATCGGTGTGGTATCTTGATAATGGTGATTCATTCCATATGATGGGAGACAAAGAGTTGTTTAGTGACTTGGAGGAGAAGGGCCTCCAGTTGCATATAGAGATGGGTGACGATGGTCGGTACAGTGCGACTAGCATTGGGACCATTACCTTTGAGAGGGATTCCAGTAATCCATTCTTTTTGAAGAATGTCATGCATGTTCTAGGTCTGAAGAAGAACTTGGTCTCAGTCGCAATGCTGTAAGACAAAGGTTATGATGTTGTTTTCAGTGAGGGAAAAGCCTTCCTTCAACATAAAACAACGGGTCAAACCAAGAAGATAGGGGTTCGAATTAAGAATATCTACAAGCTGGAGGTATATGGCTGCGCTGCAATGGTAGGAAAAGAAGAAGGAGTGGTGAGCCAGGATGAGGGTGAATTATGGCACAGGAGATTGGGCCATCTTCACCATGGCGCTTTGAAAATTTTGTAGCACATTTCTACTGGAATTCCCAAGGGTACTCTTGCGCAGTTAGATCAGTGCAAGGGATGTACTATGGGTAAGTTTGTGAAGACCACCTTTCATGAGAAGGAGAACCATGCTTCGGTGATCTTGGAGAGAATTCACACAGACGTTTGTGGACCATTCTCGGTTGCTTCAACAACAAAACACAGGTATTATGTGATATTTGTTGATTACTATTCTCGTAGATGCTGGATCTTCTTCATGCAAAAGAAGAGTGAAACATTCTCAAAGTTCTGTGAGTTCAAGGCATTGGTGGAGAAGGAGTCGGGGAAGCAAGTGAAAGCTCTATGGAGCGATAATGGTGGTGAATACATCTCGGGCGAATTCAAAGACTTCTGTAGCAAAGAAGGAATTCAAAGAGAACTCATAGCGCCTCATAACCCACAGTAGAATGGGGTCGTGGAGAGAAAGAAAAGAATGATCGTGGGTGCTGCACGAGTGATGCTACATGACCAGGGCCTACCGATGCACCTGTGGGAGGAAGCATGCAACACTGTGGTTTATGTGCAAAACCGTTGTCCTCATAGAGTACTTGGCATGTGTACACCAGAAGAAGCTTTTACTGGTGAGAAGCCTGATATTTCTCATTTGAATATTTTTGGCTCACCTATTTACATTCATGTGATGAAGGATGCCAGGAAGAAGCTAGAGCCGACTGCGGAAGTTGGGATATTTGTGGGGTACACAGAAACAACCCATAACTATCATGTGTATTTTCCAGACAGTCGAATGACTGTTGTGCGATGGGATATAAAATTCAATGAGGTGAAAGCCATGAAGTTGTCGCTTGCGAGGGAGCTACACTTGCATGCGGAGGAGGAACTTCTTGTTCCCAAAGATGAGCCTTTGGATGTGGATAAGCCACAAGAGGATATTCATGGAGTGGAGGAGTCCACTCATGCAGAACCAAACATCAGACTAGGCAGAAAGCGTACCACAGAAGCTGAGAGACTGAAGCTTGATGCAACATAGAATTTAGGAGTCCCTACATCACAGCGCAGACAGAGATAGTCACCTGACTAATATATTGGATAGATGGCTCTTATGAGCGAGTGTATCATGACAGAGCCATATTCTTTCGAAGAAGCAGTGCAGGAGCCCACATAGGTAGATGCCATGGTGGAGGAGTATGACTCCATTGTTAGAAACAGTGCTTGGGAGATTGTTCCAAGGCTGGTGGGAAAATTAGTTGTAGGATCAAGATGGATCTACAAGGTAAAGCAAGCTGTTTATGGGAGTGTCGAGAAGTATAAGGCAAGATTTGTTGCCGGGGCTTCTCATAGATTGAAGGGATTGACTATGAAGAAACCTCTGCACCTGTTGCACGGTATTCTTCCATACAGACCATCCTTGCTCTCTCAGCGTAGATGGGTTGGCACATTCATCAGATGGATGTGAAGACTGCGTTCCTTAATGGGATCATTGAGGAAGAGGTGTACATTGAGCAGCCTGAAGGATTTGAGATATTCAGCAATGAGTCGCATGTGTGCAGGCTCAAAAGAGTGTTGTATGGGTTGAAACAAGCACCTCGTGCTTGGTACACTCGAATCGACGGCTATTTCACTGGACTTGGCTTCACCAAGAGTGAGGCGGATGTAAACCTGTACCAGATTGTGGTGGAGGGTAAGCTTTTAATCATTGTACTTTATGTTAATGATTTAATACTAACAGGTGATGAGCAGTTGATACATTCATGCAAGGCAGATCTTGCAATATGGCAGCGAGAAGGTGAACTGTTTGTGTCTCAAGGAAAGTATGCCTTGGAGATATTGGAGAAGTTTCACATGCAAGGTTGCAAGCCTATCGACACTCCTCTTCCAGGAAATTGGAAGAAAGAGGATGCTACATCGACAGAGGTAGTGGATGCCACTGTTTATCGACAGTTGGTGGGTTCGCTCATGTATTTAGTCAATACAAGACCAGACATATGCTATGCGGTGAACTAGCTTTCACAAGCGATGGCTAAGCCTACGAAGCTCTTTTGGAAGGCAGGAAAGCATGTCCTGAGATATCTGAAGGGCACATCTGAGTATGGTTTATGGTACAGACAGATGGATGAGGTGAAGTTGCATGGCTTCACAGATGCAGATTGGGAAGGAAGCCCAACAGAAAAAAAGAGCACATCAGGGGGGATTTTCAGTATCGGATCTACGACAATTTCTTGGTATAGCAGGAAACAAAGATCCGTGGCACTCAGTTTAGCGGAAGCAGAATACATGGCAGCAAGTCAAGCTGCATGTGAGGCTATTTGGATGAGGAAGATTCTAGTTGGTTTGTTTGGTTCACATTTAGATCCCACGGTGATACATTGTGATAATCAGAGTTGCATTAAAATCTCGGTTAATCCTGTGTTTCATGATATATCTAAACATATTGATATCTGGTATCATCATATCAGAGATTGTGTGTAGCGGAAGATCATGTTGCTTCAGTACATTCCTACGAAGGATCAGGATGCAGATATTCTGACGAAGGTGCTCACCAGGAGCAAATTCGAATACCATAGAGGCAGGATCGGGGTGAAGGATAATGCCTATCTTGTTGAGAGGGAGTGTTGAGATTCAACAAGATGATGAGCTTAGTGAAAAGAGTCGCCTTCACTAAGTGGGCCCGCAGGCTATTTTTGGCGCAACTCTATTTTTAGACTATGTCTATATTTAGACATGATGATCATATTTCAGAAGTTGCAGGATGCTATTTGTGGATGGTTGATCAAGTTGGAAAAATAGATTAAATTCTATTTTTAGAATATTGGGTGAAGTCTATTTATAGATCGTCAATCTAAAAATAGATACATGTCGATTATTATTAGCTCTTAATAATAATCAGACACTAAACAACAAATTATTATCTTGGAGCACTTCAATTCAGTGCACAAATGTGGCACATCAGTGGATTGAGGGAATTACACAATTCCCAAGGGTTTACTGGAGCTAATGCATGGAGGACTCAGTTAGAACTCAAGTGGGAGAGTTATGACACAGTTGGAAGAAGTAGTTATGGAGTTGTATTCAGTTTAACTCAGTTAGACTCAGTTGAGCTAGTTGTATCTAGTCTAACTGATTGATACACTAGTGAGAGTGGAGTGAATTAATTCACAAATAATAACTCATTAATCAACTGAAAAATAGATCAGTTAACTACAGTGCATGGCAGTTTCAGTGGAAACCCAGTGGAGAGATAGGTGAAAGGGAAAGATAGAATATATGTTGTGACTATAGTGATGCATTGATTGCATCACACACACATTGGAGTTGCCATTGAGGATTGCACAGTTAAGGCAAGGGTAATTCAAATTCATTCAGAGCTATTCTTCAGCAGGGATTGCGCAGTGGAGGCAGGCTAGCAGGAGGCAAAGATCGGTGCATGGATTTGCAAGATTGGTCCTGATTAGTGTATGACGATTGTACTGTACTGAGAGCTTGTGATAAGATTTGTATGAGATTGTCATATGATCTCCATGTTACATAATATATAGTTGGGGTTTTCAGCTTCAGGCTTTCCCGGTTAAAAACTGTGTTATGTGCGATTGATTATTTTTGTTTATGCTTCACATGTGTGTGCAATTAATTATTCTGCAAAAGATTAACAAGTGGAATAGATTCAATATCTTGCATAAAGTTAAATAGTGTGAGATCAGTTGGATCTAGGACATATGCATGCTTAGTGCATATAATTTCTACAGAAAATAGTAGCTTCAACAAACATTGATTATTTGTCTTTCAGAATAGAATATGAATTCACTC
Organism: Pinus albicaulis; assembly: GCA_034641835.2. Classification (NCBI taxonomy): domain Eukaryota; kingdom Viridiplantae; phylum Streptophyta; class Pinopsida; order Pinales; family Pinaceae; genus Pinus; species Pinus albicaulis. Next base: position 36,431 of record JAXQQM020075864.1, on the reverse strand, counting down.
ACATACTTTTCCTCTCTAGTTCCACATCCACAGATGTCTGGTATATGGACAATAGAGCGTCAACACATATAACGGGGGTTAGAGACTACTACTCCTGTCACAAGGAGGAATAGATGGAATTCCATATCCATATGGGAAACAAGACAAAGTGTACTTTAGTTGGGAGAGGTAACATCAAAATTCAGAGGGAGTTAGGTAAGAATACCAATGTTACAAATGTGTTGCATGTTCCAAGTTTGGGTATGAACCTGATTTCAGTATCTGCACTACAAGATAAGGGTTTCGATGATTAATTCATGGGGCATAAGGTGTTCCTAAAACACTATAGCTAGAATAATTTCAAACAGATTTTGGTTCGAAGCAATAAGCTATACAAGTTGTAGCTTGATTCTCCAAAGGCATTGGTTAGTAGTAGAAGTAGCAGTGAGAAGGACTTGGAAGATGTGTGGCATAGGAGGATGGGACACTTACACCATGGATCACTTAGATTTCTAGGAGAGACTGTAATAGGGGTTGCAAAATTGAGCATGGAACACGATGACATGTACAGGGGTGCGTGCTTGGGAATTTTTCTAAGGTCGTGTTCCCTAGAAGTGATAATAGAGCCAATGGTGTGTTGCAATTAATAAAATCATACATTTACGACTCGATATCCACTAGATCTCTCATAGGGTACAATTATTTCATAACCTTCATAGATGACTACTTCAAGAAAACCTGGATCTACTTTTTGAAGAAGAGGGATGAAGTCTTAAGTTGCTTCTGAGAGTTTAAGGCTCTTGTGGAGAACATGACAGGAAAAATGATCAAGTTACTGTGTACCAAAACTAGAGGAAAGTAAAAAAATAAAGACTTCATGACGTTATGTATAAAGGAGGGCATCAAGAGAGAGTTGACAACTCCATACAATCCCTATTAGAATGGAGTAGCAGAGTAGAAGAATAGGATGATTTTTGGGGCAGCAAAGACAATGTTATATGACCAGGATATGCCCAAGTTTCTATGCGAAAAAGGCATGTAGCACAACAGTGTACCTACAGAACATGGTTCCTCATAGAGCATTGAGGAAGATAATGCTAGATGAGATCTTCACAAGGAAGAATATAGAATTCGAGCACTTCAGGATCCTTGGTAGTAAAACATATTATCATGTTCCTGATAATAAACACATCAAATTGGATCATATTGTAGAGAAGGGATATTCCATTGGCTACATTGAAACGTCCAAGGCGTACAAGATCTATATTCCTAATAGCAGGAGGATCATAGTGAGGCTGGACATGAAGTTTTAGGAGGAAAATTCCTTCAGGATATCTCACAAGTTGCCAACAGATGATCAAAGTGGGCCAACAGAAGCTCCAAGGTTTTATTAGCAGTCGTAGTGATATAGGTGGCTCCAGACACCCTCAGGAGACCAAGAGGGCTCATAAATGGTCAAAATTCAAAGTGGTCAGAATGATTTCAAACTAGGACAATATTGTAGTGCTCGTCACCTCGATTCCAATGGCGTGAATGACACTCAAATCTGAGTCTTTATGAGAAAGTTATTGTAGTTTGAAGTTTGTACCAAAAAACAACAAAACAAGTAAAAGTCAACATTCTGCCATGTGGAAGGCCGTATGGATGACATGAGGTAGGCCTAGTCGGACCCACAAAGCTAATGTGGCATCCCAATCAACAAAACATTTGGACCCACAAAAATGTGATGTGGAAGCACCACAAGTTGTCACATGGAAAGTAGGTGGTGGAGGTGGCATATGATGTGGACCAATGAGTGCTTGCCACATGGCCCAATCACATGGTGCCAAATTGCACCTCAAATTAGGCCCAAGTGGCCCTCGATGGTGCAACCTCCATTTTTTGTCTTCTTCACATGTTTCTGGGAGTCGTTACAATATGGACATACGAATTCCATATATTATATAGTTTGAAAGAACCATATTAAAAATAAAATTGGGCTTTAAAACAATATTGGGAGTCAATGGGATTTGGACCCAAAACCTCCCAACAACAAGTATCTTAATATGATTATGCCAACCAATGTGCCATCCTCACAGTTTGTCTTATTCACCCTCTTATAAAATGCCATTCAAATGGTTCACGGAAACCATGGAGAAGAATGGAGAATACATGAGAGATGAGGGCACAAGGAGGCCAATGGAGTTGTGAGCAAAGTGAAGGCAAAACAGGGAGGACCAGAATGGTTTTCAACATTTAATATTTTTTTATTTGCAGGTGTGGAACCATGAGCAGCCAAAGGGGTGGAACCTTTCCTAGGGAATCGTGAGGGGCATCAGAAAGATTCCCTGAGGCACATAACTTGCTGGAGTCAATTTTTGACAAACTTTATGTCGATTTTACACCTTTCGGCAAGAATAATCCAATGGAAATCTCTGTTTTAGTAGCAAAGCTTCTCATTTTTCTGCCATTTTCTAGATTGGAGTGATAGTGTCAAATTCCCAAGTGTGGACAATCGATTTTATGCCTTTCGATGCCACAAATTCAATGGTGCAACCAGATTCAACAGTTGAGCATCCACTTCTTCAACGAACTTGAGGGGTTGAGATATATGCAGTATTGATATCATATGCATCTTTTATCATTTTCTTTGAGATGTAATATGTTTTTTAGATCCTTTCTTGATGTATTTTGTGGGATCTATGTTTCTACTTCATGTGAGATGTATTCACCATGGATTTTTATGATCCCTATGTAACTTTGTTGAAGGGATCCTCATCGTCACCTTGTGTGAGATTATGTCATGTTGATAGGAGGCCTATTGTGAGTGAGATACATGTTTCGGAACATCTCGTTGAGAGACAAGCCACTCATGTTGAGGGCATATATCCTTGTATGACAGAAAACATAGTCCATGTACATCATCACCATTTACAACACTATATGAAGCAACCTCCCTGATTTTGACACTGGGCCCGGAGTCGTAGCCCACATTGGGTGAACTTCATTTTCAACATGTTGTGTTATTATGTTGTTGATTTTTGTCTTTTTTCCTAAGCTTAAAGCATGCATATGTGTTCTTTTAACGCTCTTTTAAGTGAAATTTTAACCACATCATGGAAGTAAAAGATCATGAGTAAATTTGGTAGTTGTTGGACCCGGCCAAGATGGTATTAGAGCGATTTTCTCACTGATGTGAATTGCGAGCATGAAAAATGATTTAACATGCAGAAACGGAGGATGAAAAATAAATGTGCGAGGCTATGCTCAGGATGTCCAATTTGGTGGACATAATATATGATGCTTATGAGAAGAGAATAGCGGAAGAGGAGAAAGAAATATCAGAGAACGATGTTTCGTCCACATATTCTAGTGCTTATGCATCTTCTTCATTGCCTTCATTGTCTTCTCATCGTTCGAATGAGGATATCAACCAGAGTCTTCGGGAAGAGAATGTTGAATTAAGGAGGCTACTACGAGAAGAGAAAGAAGAGAAGTAGAGATTGTAGCTTCAGTTGCAAGTCACGTAAGAGGCCTTGGAGAAGTTTAAGCGCATTGAAGGCTTAAAGAATCCATCGTCACCTGTGTCTGAATCAACAGTCGTGGTAAAAAATGTTGATTACTCTTCAATTTCATCTTCACATGCTATTATTTCTGTTTGAAATGTTGAGATACCCATTACAGGAACTGGCATGAGTGTTAGGTCCCTATATTACTAGTATAGTCCCTTATTTTTATTAGTGTAACCCCCTTATTGTTATTATTGTACCCTTAAATTATTATTGTTAGGTCGGCTAGGATTACATTGTGGCCCACTAGGATTACATTATGGCCACATGGACTCCTATATATAGAAAAGAGGTTTTGTAAATTGTATCATCCAAGAATTGTTCATTTATGTAATGTATTGGAGGTTTCCCCCTCGAAGTGGCTTATTTCTAAGGCATTGATATCTCTTTTCTTCTATTTTTGGAGCTAGTTACACAACATTTGGTATCAGAGCTTTGGATTCTAGGGTTTCGCTGCTCCAAATAGGTCATCGTGGTATTTTAGCTATAAATTTTTTTTCTACGAAGCTTCAAAGGATGAAATGTTTAGGGTGCAAAGTTGAAATCCTGAGGAACATCGTCAAAAAATTTCAGAGCTTGGTTCGCAATATTTTCGGAGATATGATCTATGGAAGTTAGGTCTTTTTTCAGGCTCCTAAATAGGTCATTGCATAATTTGTGCTATAACTTTTTTTCTACGAAGGTTAAAAATCTGAAATTTTTAGGGTGCGAATTTGAAATCCTGAGGAAACTCTTGAAAAAATTTCAGATCTTGGTTCACAATATTTTTGGAGATATGATCTGTGGAATGTAGGGCTTTTTCAGGCTCCATAATTTCATCTCAAAGAGGTGATCGTGGGAAAATCTTCATAACTCTCTCTCTGAGCATCGGATTGGAGTACCGTAAAAAGTGGTCGCAATAAAATGGATTTTAGTTTCTTGGCTATCAATTTCAGAGCTGAAGGACGAAAAAGTGACACGTGGCAAGTCGTACAAGTTCACTCTACTGAAACAGTCCATAATTAGGTAATTGTGGGAGATTGGACACAACTTTGTCTTGGAGAATCCAAATCAGGTCAGACCTGTGGCATTCGAAAGATAATTCAGAGGGCTACGTTGGTACTGAAATTAAAATATTGAAGTGCTACAATCACAGAGATAATCCGATTTCAATATCGAGCTCCTCAAAAGCAAGAAAAAGGTGTGTATTTTTTTTCCAAATTGCATAAGTCTTGGTTGAAGAATCAATTTGAATTGATTCCAAGGGCATATTGTAGAATAGATATCAGTATTGGGTTCTAAAATATGCCCCGTAAAAATAATTCAACACCTATTAAGCCTTCCGAAGGCTCTACTATGACTCATGAAGATGAAGAATTGCAACATGATCTATCAAAATTACAAGAGCAAGTGCAACAAATTTCACTCTCGCCAAGAGCAACAAAAAATGAAATGGAAGTTTTGAAGAAAGGCGTGGAAGCAAAGATGGACGGTTTGAAGAAAGGCATGGAAGCTGGCAAGGAAGCTAAGATGGATGACATGAAAGAAAACATGGACAACAACATGGAAAACATGAAGAATGATCTAAAAGTAGACATCGAAGGTTTGAAAAAGTTGATACAAGAAATGTTTCCTAATGGTGAAAAGATGGTAGAAGAACCTCATGATGAGAACAAAATAAATGTTAATCGTGATTTCATAAACTCTAATGTTGGCGGGAAGAACCACCATATTCCAAAAATGGATATGAGGAAGTTTGATGGAAAGGATCCTGTAACATGGATACTACACATGGAGCAATATTTTGATCTCCATAACGTGCAAAACACACAAAAGGTACGCATTGCAACTTTACATTTAGAACAAAATACATTTGTATGGTATCGATGGCTTTGTTCCCATAAAAAAATTGTCACTTGGTCAATTTTTACGGAGGAAATGATAGCACATTATGAGGATACAAAGAGCAACACCTTCTTTAGCCAATTGATAAATCTCAAACAAAAAGGTTTAGTGGGGCAACATATTGAGGACTTCCAAAAATTGAATATAAGGGTAACTGATATTCCAAAGGAACACAGGATCGACCTCTTCATAGGCACTTTAAAGGATAACATACAACATGAAGTTCACGTTTTGGAACCAGATTCATTGGAGAAGGCATTCAGGTTGGCAAGAAAAGTTGAATGTAAAATAATGGCGACAAGGAAGCCTACCACTCAATTATATAAAGAAGGAAGTGTTGCTACGCCTAGATTTCCAAAACCTACAAGGTTGACAACACAACAATTGGAAGAAAAAGGAGCAAAAGGGCTTTGCTACATTTGTGATAGAAAATACACTAAAGGTCATAAGTGTGTTGAGAAGAAATGATTTTACATAGATTGTGAAGATGAAGAAGAAAATGAACAAGAAGAAGATATACACCAGGAACCAGCCCTAGAAGAGGAAGAAATGAATCCGACCATATCGTTTAATGCACTGGCAAGAATTAACACTCCTCAAACTCTCAAGATAAAAGGACATATCAAGAAGAAAAAGGTAATAGTGTTGATTGATTCAGGTAGCACCCATAATTTTATTCATTGTAAGGTAGCCAAGGAATTAAATTGTTTCCTATACCCAGCACCAGAATGTCAAGTGATGGTTGCAAATGGAGGAACTATAAATTTCTCTGGAAAATTCCATAATATAAAGCTATCCATGGGGGAATATGTATTGACTAGTCCAATGCTTTCCATTCCTATGGGAGGTGCTGATATTTTACTGAGGAGTACAATGGTTACAATCTTTGGGGACGGTAGCTTTTAATTTTCAAGAACTTTTCTTGAATTTTTTTTTCAGAAGGAAAGGATGTCGAATTACGGGGTATTGCGGGGAAGCTGGGAAAGATAATAAGCTCTAATGTCATGACAAAGCTTCTAAAGAAAGAACAACGAGGCGTAATTGCACAATTATGCTCACTAGAAGTTCCAACATCAAAATCATCTATTTCTGCAGATCTCCAACAAGTCTTGGACAATCATTCCAAGGTGTTTGAAACTCCCAAAGGACTCACACCTATTCGTGATCATGATCATGCTATTCATTTGATTCCAGGAAGTGTTCCTCCAAACATCAGGCCTTATAGATATCCTTACTTCCAAAAGAGAGAAATTGAACGTATGATTGCAGAAATGTTAGAGGCGGGTATAATTCAACCTAGTCAAAGTTCTTTCTCTGCTCCCGTAGTATTGGTACACAAGAAGGATGGATCATGGCGAATGTGTCCGGATTATAGGGAGCTCAATAAGCTCACCATTAAAGACAAATTTCCCATTCCTGTGATTGATGAATTATTGGATGAATTACATGGAGCAATTTATTTTACCAAGTTGGATCTTCGTTCAGGATATCATCAAATTAGAATGAAGATCGAAGATATTCCAAAAACAACATTTCGAACTCATGAGGGTCATTATGAATTTTTTGTCATGCCTTTTGGCCTTACCAATGCACCTTGTACATTTCAAGGGTTGATGAATTCCATTTTCAAACCCTTGCTTAGAAAATTTGTGCTAGTATTTTTTGTGATATACTAATCTACAACAAGTCTTGGAAGGATCATTTTTAACATGTTGACAGGGTGCTCAAACTATTCCAGGAGAAACAATTATATGCAAAAAACATCCAAATGTTTCTTTGGCGTACAAGAGGTGGAATATCTGGGTCATATTGTATCTCACGAGGGTGTTAAGGTACACCCTAACAAAATTAAAGCCATTAAGGAATGGAAAGTCCCCACAACCATAAAGCAGTTGCGAGGATTTCTCGGGTTAACAGGGTATTATCGCAAGTTTGTTAAGAATTATGGGAGAATAGTAGCACCTATAACAACATTATTGAAGAAAGATGCATTTTCATGGACTCCTGAAGCAACTAAGGCCTTTGAACATCTTAAAGAGGCAATGTGCCTAGCACCGGTCTTAGCTACGCCAGACTTCACAAAAACCTTTATTGTGGAATTTGATGCCTCAGGAAATGGAATTGGTGCAGTTTTAATGTAGGAAGGAAGACCCATTGCTTTTGAAAGTCGTCCAATCAAAGGAAAGTATTTACAGAAACCTATTTATGAGAAGGAAATGTTAGCAATACTGCATGCACTAAAGAAATGGAGAAATTACCTAATGGGAAGATACTTCAAGGTAAAAACTGATCATGATAGTCTTAAACACTTTTTGGAACAAAGACTATCTTCAGAAGAGCAGCAAAAATGGGTCACAAAGATGTTGGGTTATGACTTTGAAATAATCTAAAAAAAAGGAAAGCTTAATGTTGTTGCAGATGCACTCTCAAGAAAGAATGAAGAGGTGGAAGCATTGCTTTGTGCCATTTCTATTATCCAACTAGATTGGATAATTGAAGCAAGAGATGAATGGAAGAAGGACAAAGATGTATGGACACTCATTCAAAATTTGCAACAAGATCCTAGTACATCTGATACATTTAGTTGGAAAAATGATTCCTTATGGTACAAATATCACTTATATCTTTGTAAGAATTCCCAACTAAAACAAAAGATTCTTATGGAATTGCACACTTCTCCTTTAGGAGGACACTCAGGATTTTTAAAAACTTACCACAGGGTGAAGAAAGAATTTTTTTGGGATGGCCTTAAATCTGATATTCAAAATTTTGTGGCGGAATTTTTGGTTTTCCAATAGAATAAAGTTGAGACAATTAAGACCCCGGGACTTCTACAACCTTTATCCATTCCAAGTCAACGTTGGGAGGATATTTCAATGGATTTTATCACAGGTTTACCTAAGTCCGAAGGAAAGAGTGTTATCATGGTGGTAGTTGATAGACTTACCAAGTATGCACACTTTTGTGCATTATCTCATCCATTTAAAGCAAGTACAGTTGCTACTACATTTATGGATAGAATTCAAAAACTACATGGAAGCCCAAGGGTTATTGTGAGCGACAGAGATCCCATTTTTACCGGAAATTTTTGGACAGAGTTATTTTCTTGTTTGGGTACTCAATTAGCTCATAGCTCATCTTATCATCCTCAATCTGATGGTCAAACTGAGATAGTAAATAAATGTTTGGAAGGATATCTTCGTTGTTTTGTATCCGATAAACAAACACAATGGGTCAAGTGGTTACCTCTTGCTGAATGGTGGTATAACACTTCCTTCCATACTGCAGCAAAAATGACCCCATTTATGGCATTTTATGGATATCATCCACCATCCATCACATCATCTTTAAGGGAAAATTCGAAGGTTCAAGCAGTGGAAGATCACATCGAGCATCAGCAAGAAGTTCTCCAACTCTTAAAGGATAACCCGAATTTGGCACAAAATCGAATGAAACAACAGGCAGATCAACATCGTAGCGAGAGAAGTTTTGATGTAGGAGATTGGGTATTTTTACGGCTACAACCATACAAACAAATGTCCCTCAAGCAAGCAAAGAAGGATAATAAATTATCGCCAAAGTACTATGGTCCATACAAGGTGTTGCAAAAGATTGGTACTATGGCATACAAATTGGAGCTTCCTGCTTCTTCGCGAGTACATCCAGTTTTCCATGTTTCATGCTTAAAGAAGGTTATAGGAGAAAATCTTCCAGTTCAAACAATATTGCCAGAACTTGATGAGGAAGGTAAAATCATATTGGAACCAGAAGCGGTCATGGAAACAAGAACTCGACAACTACGGAATCGATCAATTTCAGAGTATCTCATCAAGTGGAAGAACTTACCCACCGAAGATTCTACATGGGAGGATGAGAATTTTATACAGAAGCACCCAGAGCTACTCAAGCGTTGAGGACAACACTTTTTTGAAGGAGAGGGGCATGTTAGGTCCCTATATTACTAGTATAGTCCCTTATTGTTGTTAGTGTAACCCCCTTATTGTTATTATTGTACCCTTGTAACCCCCATTTTGTTGTTATTGTGCCCTTAAATTATTATTGTTAGGTCGGCTAGGATTACATTGTGGCCCACTAGGATTACATTATGGCCACATGGACTCCTATATATAGAAAGGAGGTTTTGTAAATTGTATCATCCAAGAATTGGTCATTTATGTAATGTATTGGAGGTTTCCTCCTCGAAGTGGCTTATTTCTAAGGCGTTGATATCTCTTTTCTTCTCTTTTTGGAGTTGGTTACACAACAATGAGAATTCTTAACAAAATGGGGTATAAGGGAGGAGGACTTGGTGTCAATGGCCAAGGCATAACTCAGCCATTGGAGGTTGTGCAGAGACCTCGATTCAAAGGTTTTGGATACACTGAAGGACACTGATCGAAGGTGTCAGAAGCTTCCAATACATGGTTGAAACCATTGGGGAAGGAGAATGATGGGAAAACTTCACCATAATCCTATGACAACTCACATTGCAGAGAAAGAGCTGGGGCAAGCTCTTATCACCATGATTGCACTAGAGACCCACAAGAAAGGTATAACAAGTCTCGATATTCTAGTGTTAATTTTTATTACAAGAATGTCGCTAACAATGAACATAGATCATGGCATCGAAAAACATGTAGTTTTTGTGGATTACATAACCATGTATTTGCTAGGTGCTAGAAGAGAATGGCAACATGAAAGAGGATGAGGCATGAAAGGCCTTCTCCACACTAGGAACAGAAGAAGGTAAAGCAGGTTTGGAGGAAGAAGACTCATTGTAGTCATTGCGACATAAGTGGCCATAAAAGAGCCACGTGTTGGAGGCTCCATCCAGAGCAACGTTTCAAGGACAAAGTGTCCATACATGAACTAGTTGAAACAATTGTTCGACAAGCAAATGCGCCACAGAGAGATGACCCATTCACTTTGATAAGTGAGAGATGGGTTTTATAGGTGTGGTAGTGTGTCATGGCCATATTTTGTAAATCATGTGTTGTAATTTAAAATGTAAAAGTGATGATGTGTTTTCCATTACTTACGAAGCAACAATGATGCAGGTGTCGGCTCATCGCTTATGGCTCCGAAGAACAAAGGTGAAGGAGAATGAAGGGTGACCTTTCATGACACTTGTGGTGCAAACAAGGTACAAAGTAGTTGCAGATTGTTTTCATGATTTTGGTGGACCAAAAGTGCCTCAGTGGGAAGGATTGATCCAGGTGGCTCTGGACACCCTCAGGAGACCAAGAGGGCTAAGAAAAGGTCAAAATTCAAAGTGGTCAAAATAATTTCGAACTAGGAAAATATTGTAGTGCTCGTCTCTTCAATTCCAATGGTGTGAACGTCACTCAAATCCAAGTATATATGAGAAATTTATTGCAGTTTTAAGTTTGTACCAAACAACAACAAAAAAAGTCAAAGTCAACATTCTGCCACATGGCAGGCCGTATGGATGACATGTGGTAGGCATAGTGGGACCCACAAATCTAGTGTGGCAGCCCAGTCAACAAAACAAGTGGACCCAAAAAAAGGTGATGGGCAGCACCACAAGTCAACACATGGCAAGTAGGTGGTAGAGGTGGCATATGATGTGGACCAATGAGGGCTTGCCACATGGCCCAATTACATGGTGCCAAATGGCACCTCAAATTAGGCCCAAGTGGCCTTGGATGGTGAAACCTCCATTTTTTGTCTTATTCCCATGTTTTTGGGAGCCATTACAATATGGAAATATGAATTCCATATATTATATAGTTTGAAAAAACTATATTAAAACTAAAATTTTGCTTTAAAACAATATTAGGAGTCAATGGGATTTGAACCCAAAACCTCCCAACAACAAGTATCTTAATATGATTATGCCAACCAATCTTCCAACCTCACACTTTGCCTTATTCACCCTCACACTTTGTTATAAAATTTCATTCAAATGGTTCAAGGAAACCATGGAGAATGATGGAGAATACATGAGAGATGATGGCACAGGGAGGCCAATGGAGCCGCGAGAAAAGCAGAGGCAGGACGTGGAGGACTAGCACACTTTTCGACATTTAATATTTTTTTATTTGCATGTTCAGAACCATGAGTGGCCAGAGGGGCGGAACCTTGCCTAGGGAATCTTGAGGGGCATCAAAAAGATTCTCTGAGGCGCAAAACTCTTCGGAGTAATTTTTTGACAAATTTTATTTCGATTTTACACCTCTCGGTGGCAGGGATCCAATGGCAATGTCCATTTCAGTAGTAGAGCTTCCCATTTTTTGACCATTTTCCAGATTGGAGTGACGGTGTCAGATTATCAAGTGTGTACAGTCGATTTTATGCCTCTCGATGCCACGAATTCGTTGGTGCAGCCAGATTTAGTAGCCAGGCATCCACTTCTTCAGCCAACTTCAGGGGTTGAGGCATATGCAATATTGATATCATTTGTGTTAGGTCCCTATATTACTAGTATAGTCCCTTATTGTTGTTAGTGTAACCCACTTATTGTTATTATTGTACCCTTGTAACCCCCATTTTGTTATTATTGTACCCTTAAATTGTTATTGTTAGGTCAGCTAGGATTACATTGTGGCCCACTAGGATTACATTATGGCCCCATGGATTCCTATATATAGAAAGGAGGTTTTGTAAATTGTATCATCCAAGAATTGTTCATTTATGTAATGTTTTGGAGGTTTCCCCCTCGAAGTGGCTCATTTCTAAGGCGTTGATATCTCTTTTCTTCTCTTTTTGGAGCTGGTTACACAACATTTGGTATCCGAGCTTTGGATTCTAGGGTTTCGCTGCTCCAAACAGGTCATCGTGGCATTTTCGCTATAAATTTTTTTCTATGACATTTCAGAAGATAAAATTTTTAGGGTGTGAAGCCAAAATTCTGAGGAAGAGTTTCTAAAAATTTCAGAGCTTGGTTTGAAATATTTTCGGAGATATGATCTGTGGAAGTTAGGTCCTTTTTTAGGCTCCTAAACAGGTCATCGTGGAATTTTCGCTATAACGTTTTTTCTACGAAGTTTGAGAATTTGAAATTCCTATGGTGCAAATTTGAAATCCTGAAGAAATTCTTCAAAAAATTTCAGAGCTTGGTTCACAACATTTTTAGAGATATGATCTGTGGAAGGTAGTGCTTTTTCAAGCTCCTGAATTTCATCTCAAAGAGGTGATCGTGGGAAAAGTTCAATAAATCTCTCTCTGGACATCAGATTGGAGTGCCGTAAAAAGTGGTCACAAGTACATGGACTGTAGTTTCTTGGCTATCAATTTCAGAGACGAAGGATGAAACAGTGACACATGTCAAGTCGTACAATTTCGCTCTACTGAAACAGTCCATAATTAGGTCATTGTGGGAGATTGGACACAACTTTGTCTTGGAGAATCCAAATCAGGTCAGACCTATGGCATTTGAAAGATAATTCAGAGGGCTACGTTGGTACTAAAAATCAAATATTGAAGTACTACAATCAAAAATATAATCCAATTTCAATATCGAGCTCCTCAAAAGCAAGAAAAAGGTGTGTATTTTGTTTTTCCGAATTGCATAAGTCTTGTTAGAAGAATCAATTTGAATTAATTCCAAGGGAATATTTTAGAATAGATATCAGTATTGGGTTCTAAAATATGCCCCGTAAAAATAATTCAACACCCATTAATCCTTCAGAAGGCTCTACTATGACTCATGAAGATGAAGAATTGCAACATGATCTATCAAAATTACAAGAGCAAGTGCAACAAATTTCACTCTCGCAAAGAGCAACAAAAAATGAAATGGAAGTTTTGAAGAAAGGTGTGGAAGCTAATATGGATGGCGTGCAAGCTAAGATGGATGGCGTGGAAGCTAAGATGGATGGCATGGAAGCTGCCATGGAAGCTAAGATGGAAAACAAGAAGAATGATCTAAAAATAGACATCGAAGGTTTGACAAAGTTGATACAAGAAATGTTTCCTAATGGTGAAAAGATAGTAGAAGAACCTCATGATGAGAAAAAAATCAATGTTAATCGTGATTTGATAAACTCTAATGTTGGCGGGAAGAACCACCATATTCCAAAAATGGATATGAGGAAGTTTGATGGAAAGGATCCTGTAACATGGATACTATAGATGGAGCAATATTTTGATCTCCATAACGTGAAAAACACACAAAAGGTACGAATTGCAACTTTACATTTAGAACAAAATACATTTGTATGGTATCGATGGCTTTGCTCCCGTAAAAAAATTGTCACTTGGTCAATTTTTACGGAGGAAATGATAGCACATTATGAGGATAAAAAGAGAAACACCTTCTTTAGCCAATTGATAAATCTCAAACAAAAGGGTTTAGTGGGGCAGCACATTGAGGACTTCCAAAAATTGAATATAAGGGTAACTGATATTCCAGAGGAACACAGGATTGATCTCTTCATAGGCACTTTAAAGGATAACATCCAACATGAAGTTCGCGTTTTGGAACCAGATTCATTAGAGAAGGCATTCAGGTTGGCAAGAAAAGTTGAATGTAAAATAATGGCGACAAGGAAGCCTACCACTCAATTCTATAAAGAAGGAAGTGTTGCTACGCCTAGATTTCAACAACCTACAAGGTTGAAACCAAAACAATTGGAAGAAAAAAGAGCAAAAGGGCTTTGCTACAATTGTGATAGCAAATACATTAAAGGTCATAAGTGTGCTGAGAAGAAATTATTTTACATAGATTGTGAAGAGGAAGAAGAAAATGAACAAGAAGAGGATATACACCAGGAACCAGCCCCAGAAGAGGAAGAAATGAATCCGACCATATCGTGTAATGCACTGGCAGGAATTACCACTCCTCAAACTCTCAAGATAAAGGGACAAATCAAGAAGAAAAAGGTAATAGTGTTGATTGATTCAGGTAGCACCCATAATTTTATTCATTGTAAGGTAGCCAAGGAATTAAATTGTTTCCTATACCCAGCACCAGAACGTCAAGTGATGGTTGCAAATGGAGGAACTATAAATTGCTCTGGAAAATGCCATAATATTAAGCTAACCATGGGGGAATATGTATTGACTAGTCCAATGCTTTCCATTCCTATGGGAGGTGTTGATGTTGTACTAGGAGTACAATGGTTACAATCTTTGGGGACGGTAGCTTTTAATTTTCAAGAACTTTTCTTGAAATTTTTTTCAGAAGGAAAGGAAGTCGAATTGCGGGGTATTGCAGGGAAGCTGGGAAAGATAATAAGCTCTAATGTCATGAAAAAGCTTCTAAATAAAGAAAAATGAGGCATAATTGCACAATTATGCTCACTAGAAGTTCCAACATCAAAATCATCTATTTCTGCAGATCTCCAAAAAGTCTTGGACAATCATTCCAAGGTGTTTGAAACTCCCAAAGGACTCCCACCCATTCGTGATCATGATCATTCTATTCATTTGATTCCAGGAAGTGTTCCTCCAAACATCAGGCCTTATAGATATCCTTACTTCCAAAAGAGCGAAATTGAACGTATGATTGCAGAAATGTTAGAGGCGGGTATAATTCAACTCAGTCAAAGTTCTTTCTCTGCTCCTGTAGTATTGGTACACAAGAAGGATGGATCATGGCGAATGTGTCCGGATTATAGGGAGCTCAATAAGCTCACCATTAAAGACAAATTTCCCATTCCTGTGATTGATGAATTATTGGATGAATTACATGGAGCAATTTATTTTACCAAGTTGGATCTTCGTTCAGGATATCATCAAATTAGAATGAAGACTCAAGATATTCCAAAAACAGCATTTCGAACTCATGAGGGTCATTATGAATTTTTGGTCATGCCTTTTGGCCTTACCAATGCACCTTCTACATTTCAAGAGTTGATGAATTCCATTTTCAAACCCTTCCTTAGAAAATTTGTGCTAGTATTTTTTGATGATATACTAATCTACAGCAGGTCTTGGAAGGATAATGTTGAACGTGTTGACAGGGTGCTCAAACTATTGCAGGAGAAACAATTATATACAAAAAAATCCAAATGTTTCTTTGGAGTACAAGAGGTGGAATATCTGGGTCATATTGTATCTCACGAGGGTGTTAAAGTAGACCCTAACAAAATTAGAGCCATTAAGGAATGGAAAGTCCCCACAACCATAAAGCAGTTGCGAGGATTTCTCGGGTTAACAGTGTATTATCACAAGTTTGTTAAGAATTATGGGAGAATAGCAGCACCTCTAACAACATTATTGAAGAAAGATGCATTTTCATGGACTCCTGAAGCAACTAAGGCCTTTGAACATCTTAAAGAGGCAATGTGCCTAGCACCGGTCTTAGCTACACCAGACTTCACAAAAACCTTTATCGTGGAATGTGATGCCTCAGGAAATGGAATTGGTGCAGTTTTAATGCAGGAAGGAAGACCCATTGCTTTTGAAAGTCGTCCAATCAAAGGAAAGTATTTACAGAAACCTATTTATGAGAAGGAAATGTTAGCAATACTGCATGCGCTAAAGAAATGGCGAACTTACCTAATGGGAAGACACTTCAAGGTAAAAAATGATCATGATAGTCTTAAACACTTTTTGGAACAAAGACTATCTTCAGAAGAGTAGCAAAAATGGGTCACAAAGATGTTGGGTTATGAATTTGAAATAATCTACAAGAAAGGAAAGCATAATGTTGTTGCAGATGCACTCCAAAGAAAGAATGAAGAGGTGGAAGCATTGATTTGTGCCATTTCTATTATCCAACCAGATTGGATAACTGAAGCAAGAGATGAATGGAAGAAGGACAAAGATGTATGGACACTCATTCAAAAGTTGCAGCAAGATCCTAGTACATCTGATACATTTAGTTGGAAAATGATTCCTTATGGTACAAAGATCGCTTATATCTTTGTAAGAATTCCCAACTAAAACAAAAGATTCTTTTGGAATTGCACACTTCTCCTTTAGGAGGACACTCAGGATTTTTAAAAACTTACCACATGGTGAAGAAAGAATTTTTTTGGGATGGCCTTAAATCTGATATTCAAAAGTTTGTGGCGGAATGTTTGGTTTGCCAGCAGAATAAAGTGGAAACAATTAAGACCCCAAGACTTATACAACCTTTATCCATTCCAAGTCAACGTTGGGAGGAGATTTCAATGGATTTTATCACAGGTTTACCTAAGTCCGAAGGAAATAATGTCATCATGGTGGTAGTTGATAGACTTACCAAGTATGCACATTTTTGTGCATTATCTCATCCATTTAAAGCAATTACAGTTGCTACTACATTTATGGACATAATTCAAAAGCTACATGGAAGCCCAAGGTTTATTGTGAGCGACAGAGATCCCATTTTTACTGGAAATTTTTGGACGGAGTTATTTTCATATCTCAATCTGATGGTCAAACGGAGATAGTAAATAAATGTTTGGAAGGATATCTTCGTTGTTTTGTATCTGATAAACAAACACAATGGGTCAAGTGGTTACCTCTCGCTGAATGGTGGTATAACACTTCCTTCCATACTGCAGTAAAAATGACCCCATTTATGGCACTTTATGGATATCATCCACCATCAATCACATCATCTTTAAGGGAAAATTCGAAGGTTCAAGCAGTGGAAGATCACATCGAGCATCAGCAAGAAGTTCTCCAACTCTTAAAGGATAACCTGAATTTGGCACAAAATCTAATGAAACAATAGGCAGATCAACATCACAGCGAGAGAATTTTTGATGCAGGAGATTGGGTATTTTTACGGCTACAACCATACAAACAAATGTCCCTCAAGAAAGCTAAGAAGGATAATAAATTATCTCCCGGATGCAGGTGTTGGAGTGGTTAATGGTGATGATGGGACGGAGGTTATACCGGATGGGAGGCCACCTGCCTTCCCGCAAGAGGAACGTCAATCCCACCTGATAAGTGTTAATGCTGGACTTAATGACAATTAAAATGGGCACACATCACAATCCGGAAGCAGATCCTCGAGGCATTCTCGACTGCTGTGTTATAGATTCATATCAGGCTCAATTAAATGGTTATTCATTGTCGAAGATTTCCCGGTGCAGAGGAGAACTGTTAAATTCCATGGCCCTGTCTTCCCCAGCACCGGTGAAATGGTGGTGCCATCCTGATGCGAGCAAGGAAAACGAGCGCATAACCACTGGCAAGAGAAGCCGCAAAAACTGTTGTTTGGAGCTCGGTGATAGCATTCATATCTCTCTCTGGTTCCTGCATGTCAGCCACAGTCTTTCTGAATACTCTTCCAACACAACCCCCAGTCAACACTTCAGCGCTCTGGAGTTCTAGTCCCAATTCCGCTACAAGCATGCCAAGACTAAGGCAAAGGATGCGCTGCAGGCGCAGGTCCACCAGAAGCACTGGGAGGCGTTCACCTTCCCCTTCTAGCTCGCCTTTAGAGATTTCTTCCCCCTCGGATGGCCTTCCCCGTCTTCCCCATGTTCGTTTGCTCCGTTCGGGATGCAGATTGGATTCACCCTCGTCCTCTGCACTGCCAGCTCAATCCCACACCTCTCTCTTCTCATTTGATTGCTCCCTCAACCGTCCGAGAGTCTCTGTCACCATTTCGGTAGTTTTTCTTGAGGAGCCCCAGGATGAGAAGACTGAGAATCCTACGGATGGGCAGGGTCCTGTTGGTCTCACTAATCAGGATGAGGCACTTCAGGGTTCGGAGGGCCAGCCCAGTGGGAGCAAGGATGTTTTGCAGGGAGACTCTGGACACTGTCAAGCGGACCTGGTGGTCACTCCACCCTCCAAAATAGTGGTCCATTCGGACGAAGACATCTCTAACGATCGTGGTGAACCGGAAGATTATGGGTGCAGGGTCGAGCAGGAGGCTCCTGATGAGTAATTCTGCTCTCTTTTATGGTTTTCTTGTTATGTCACTGCCCTCTCCAGTGGGCTTGTTTTTTGTTTTTTCTGTCATCTCCTGTCATGGTCCAGTTTCTGTTAGTGACAGTCTTCAGAATTCACAGTATTTCGATCCCCTGCGTGGGATTTTTTAAATGGTGGTTGCTACAGGCTGGTTTCCCTTCTGCAGGGCAGTCTCAAACTATGTTTTGTCTATCTAAAATGCCTCAACACTGGGCAATGTTAAGGCTTCGGCCCATTTTAAAATACTTTTACTGTTAATAGACTACTTTTACTTAGAAAAAAAAAAGAAGGATAATAAATTATCACCAAAGTACTATGGTCCTTACAATGTGTTGCAAAATATTGGTACTATGGCATACAAATTGGAGCTTCCTGCTTCTTCGAGAGTACATCCAGTTTTCCATGTTTCATGCTTAAAGAAGGTTATAGGTGAAAATCTTCCAGTTCAAACAATATTGCCAGAACTTGATGAGGAAGGAAAAATCATATTGGAACCTGAAGCGGTCACGGAAACAAGAACTCGAAAACTACGGAATCAATCAATTTCAGAGTATCTCATCAAGTGGAAGAACTTACCCACTGAATATTCTACATGGGAGGATGAGAATTTTATACAGAAGCACCCAGAGCTACTCAACCGTTGAGGACAACACTTTTTTGAAGGAGAGGGGCATGTTAGGTCCCTATATTACTAGTATAGTCCCTTATTGTTGTTAGTGTAACCCAGTGTCCCTTAGTGTAGTCCCTTATTGTTGTTAGGGGAAATTCATTTTTTTTTTACCAGCAATCCGTCTCTTTCTCTTTGCCATACACAGTCCATCTCTAGCAATGAAATCGATTTTTACTTGACTTTAAATCTTCAATTTCTGTGACTTCTGAGCTACAGAAAAATCAATTGAACACTTCTGTCTCTGTCTCCAGCAATTAATTTCTCAGAATTGACTTGTTCAGAAGTTGCATATTTATATGTGAAGCGAATTGTGAATTTTTGGATGTTATGCAACGATCATTTGGAGTTGAATAAGTGTTCAATGGACTTGAGAAATCAAAATCGATGATTTGATGCTGAGTGTAATTAATACCGCTGAAATTTAATAACAACTTCACGCCTGGAGTTTTGAATGCAGACTTCTTCCACTGCGTAGTTGGAAGCTTTGATTTGCCACCAACCTTTTACTACTCAGAGTTTAATTTAACTGCCATGTGTTTGTTTCTCATTCCGAGAAAAACTTAACTGAAGTGGCTTTTTTTAATATTTTCTGGAGGTTTAAGTGCTTACCTCTTCTCATAATTCCAGTCAGCTAATTTCCTACTCCATGATTTTAAATCTGAGCCCTTTGCATGACACATTTAAAAAAATCAAGGCATTGAGATCCACCATTCTTCAAAATTTCAGATTTGTCTGCTAAAGTTTAGGGATTTATCATTTACTTACCACGAGATGAAGAGAGAACTGAATCTTCGTGGTTTCCATCAGATTCTCCTCCCTTAAAATTTGCAATTAAGCTACAACCCTTTCCTTTTTAATGATTTCTTCAGCTATATATGAAATTCCAAAACGCTTTTTGATCTTCCTTTCTTATCTCTTCCTGTAGCTAACTATGCTTCTTTTGTTTTCTACGCTACTCTTTTTACTTTGCAGCACTTCCTTATCTATTCTTTCCATTGTTGCGTAATTTTTCTCACAGTTTATTCTCTCACGGCTCAGAGTATTTCTATATACTCATAATGTTTTTCTTATGGCTCAAGAGTAGCTCTTCTTTGCATGAATTCTTCGCATGAATGCATTGATCGATTCCCTCTCTGCATAGATTGAATTTCTCTCTTCTTTCAATGTGAAAGTGTTTAACCTTTGTTCATTTTCCTCTGCGTTTGCTATGAACGCTTATTCTTTGTGTAACGTTTTTGAACATTTGACCGACATTATTTTAAATTTCTTTCACCATGCCTGAATAGCTTTCTTCATCTTGTCATTTTCTATGGCCATATCTTTACATTATATGCATGTACCAAATCGATTTTGAAGTCGATTTTCAAAGGTTGTTATATGTTGCATTTTTTTTAAAGTTTATATATATATATAGATATATATATGCACTCTTTATTCATTCATATGCACCACCATAGGTTTTATATATACCTTCTTTCACCATTGATGCATTAATTTTATTGCATATCTATTTCCTCATCCCATTTATGAATCCAAAAAGTCTCTTTTTTTTTATCATATGCTCTCATGTATTTGATTTAAAAATGACTAGAGTTTTAGGTCATTTAAAAAAATATATTTTTAATGATACTAACCCTTTTTGTTTTTGGAGGCAAGCAAAAATTATTCATGTGAAAAATATTAAATCCTCAATCTTTGATCAAAAGTGCTTATAGGATAATGTAGGGGATTTATATGGGTTAAATGTAGGACTATGATAAAATTTGTAATGTAGAATGTACGATAGAATAATGGATATGAATAGGATTATGATGAGGTGAAGTTGGTGAAACATAGGTAGGATAATTGTAGGATGATAAATGCAGAATGGTAAGTGCAATGGTATGCATATCAAGTTAAATTATTTTTAACAATTTTTCTAACTTTTTTCAAAACCAAAGGTTTTAAGAACATTTTTTTTACTTACAGTACTTTTCCTTCCGTGCTTAATAGTTCAATGTCAATGCTCATTGATGATGACCTTTTCTGGTTCGCCCATAATTGACTCATTTTAATGATGATGGTTCTTCAAAGATGAATTCTGATGGAATGTAGACGATTGTAACTGCTTATTCGAACATGTTATTTTTGCATCTGTTATTGATTCAGGTCCCTTCTGATGTATATTGATGTTGTTCATGTCCCTTCTGCAATGATATTCAATGTTGTTTCAGGTCCCCTCTGCAATGATTTTTAAATGATATTTTGGGTCCCTTCTGTAATGATATCTCAGGTCCCTTCTGCAATGATACTTGAATGATGTTTCATGTCCCATTTGCAATACAACTGCTCAACTATTTGCATAGTTTTATTATGAACTTCCCCCTTGCTTATGTTAAGACTTGTCCTCAAGTCATGGATTTCTTGGAGGATTATTTCTGCAAAATCAAACTGAAGTAAAACAAAATAGAGAATTCATATTGGCCAAACAAGTTAGTTTTTCGATATGAATTCGAGTTTGTATTGTGCTAGTTTCATGGATTTTCACAACCAAACTCCTTTATTATTTTTTATCTTTTTCTATTTTTTTTTCTTTTATGGATGGAGGTGGAGTGTAATGGAGTTGGAAAGTATCAAATGCTTATGAAAGTAAGATAGTTTGAAGTCATCATATAAGAGTAGATGGATAGATAGATAGAAAATAGGTCTGGACTTCAACATGCATGATTGCGGAACATACAATATGGTAGATGAATGACATCATGAACAATATGGCTTATGAAAGGCTTCTTTGACAATGGATGTGGCTTGTCATGGTAAAACTTGACTTCTTCTTCTGATTATTAGCTTCATGTCTTTTGCCTCGATCTTGATCATCTTGTAGGGTTGTTGGTGTTGTTGGTCAGCCACTGAAAGAAAGCTTCATGAGTTTTGAGTTTCATTACATGAACTCAATATCAGGTGATTTTTCACTTTTCTTTGAATTGAACATTTGTATTCATATTCTGAAATACAAGTTTTTTAAAATTGACTTTGAAAAGTCCTTTTTCCATGGAATTCTCCTCTTAAATCTTATTATGACCTGCAAAAACATAGCATTTGCCTGCAATACAATATTAGATGATGGAATATGGAAGAGAGGTGTACAGTCTCTCTTCTTCCAAGGAATATGTAAAATAATTACAAGCCATGCTTGCAAATAAGTCCAAATATGATTTACAAAGAAACTTCATTTGTTTACCCCTTTGAGGAATGGTGGCCAACCTAAACCTCCTAGCGGTACTTTGGTCACAAAATATTCGTTTTATGTCCATTTAGAGTGATTTAAGCCAATTTAATGTGAAATAATATGGCTATCTCCAGTATAAACAGGTTTTAAAAATGGTTTAAAATGATATGCCAAAAATGATGAGAAGTACCATGTTTGATAGAGCTTCTTGTGAATTTTTGACTTGACCAACATTCACTTTAAGGAGTGTAACTTTTTCGTTAAAGATCGGATCGATGTGATTCCACTTGGAGATTAAATGAGATTAATTTTTTTTCTATCCAATAGAAACAATTTTTTAAAATCATTAGGTTTGATATCACAAAATTGGTGATGAACAGACCTAGGAGGCAGAGTTTGACTATGCTGATTTTAATACATGCAGTCACTAAATATGGAATAATGTTTTCACCTGGCCTCCAAATGATATGATTCAAATTGTGACATAAACTAGACTTCAATATATATCTCCCTTAGAAATATTTTTTGAAAATAAGATGATTTTATATGTGAAATATGCCAATGAACAGTCAAGACCTAGAATTGTCACCATGCATATTTTTCGACAAGTAGTTAGTATTTTGAGCATAGATTTATCATATGATGTCATATTGAGCTGATTAAAATTGATTTGGAAACTATATTCCAAAGGTTATCTTCCCTATGAACATAATGTAAAAATGTTTCCATTAGAACCCTCAAATCAATGATGTACTAACTCTGTCCTTTAAATTTTTCCTGAAATCTAGTGTTTATTTTGATAGGAAAAAAAAAAAATTGTGATCCAAATTGAAATTTTCAAAATGGATTTAGAAACTATATTTCAAGATATACCTTGTTTAAAAACATTCTTTTAAAAATGATCTTATATGGTTCGCCATAATAGGATTGTCCTTAGTGCATTTTTTCATGAAATCCTTTCAAATGAGTATTGAACAATGATGTGACGAATTATTTATGAGAAAAAGTGTTATTGTGAACTCATTCCACCCATTTATCTATTTTATTCTATTCTATCCTACTCTATTGTATAAAAATAAGTCATTCCCTCAAGTATAAGATAATTTCCAATGCATCCATTTGCGTAACAAGATCGTAAGTAAAATCACATCCAAGTTTGAAAAATATACTTTAATGAATGCTTGGACATGAAAAATTAGTTGATCATAAAGGTTTGATGCTAAAGGATGTTGAACAATGGAGTGGAATTGTGGTCTAATGACTAGGTAAAACCAAGTTTTAATATGTTATATGTTTTCTTGGTTCTCTTTAGTTGTCATACCACAAACTTATTCGTGTAGCACTTGTTCAAAATCTTGAATGCACAATTGATCTTGTGATATACATGCTAGAAATTCTTCAATTTTGGGTTCTAATTTTTGATCTTCATCGCATTTGATCCATGACTCATTCACCTCCTTACAAATATAACTAGAACAAGATTCTAAGTTTTCTTCTTGTGGATCCTCTTTATGGATGCTTTGTTCCTCTTCTAATTTCTGAAATGAAGATTCATCCCTAGTGATCACTCTAAATTGTAGACAAGGATTTAAGAAGATCCTTGTAGTGGCATACCCTCCTTCGCTAAATGACTTCTTTAATATCATATTTTGGAGATCTTGTTGGGAAAATGGATTTTGTAGTTATTTAGTTTTTTTATTTTGGGGCGGGGTGGGGGTTGTTTAATGAATCTACCCTTCTAATACCTATCTCTAGGCATAAAGAAACATAACTAAAAGAAAAACTAAGTTTTTGTAGTTTTTGTTGTGTTTTTTTTTTTTTTTAATCTTCCTAATTGACTATGTAGAAGATTCTTCCCCGACAACGACGCCAAAATGTTGGGCAGTTTACTGGGTAGACAAACACAAGTATTTATTATCAATCTAGGCTTGTAGGACTTAGAAGCATCTCCAAGATATATGGGTTTCAGCTATAGTCAAGTTAGAAGATGAATTATTAATAATAAATGAAATGCATATTACAAATATAAATTTAAACTAATTAATTCCTAAATTTAATTATGTAATCAACAGTAGAAGAAGCTCCTAACTTAGGAGAACTTGTTTGTCCTTCTCTTACAAAATTACTTCATGAATTAGAAATGAAAACTAATAATGAGAAATAGATCAAGATGCATAAAATAATAACTAAAGAGGCTCTTAACTAAATAGATCCTAGTTGTCCTTCATTATAGTTCATTAATCATTAATACTATTGTTAGAAAACAAGAACTTCAGAAAATCAATTAAAACAGGAAAGATGAATTCTAGCTCTAGCTCTTGATCAGATAGAAGGAATGTTTAACTTAAACATTGGATTGCCCCTTCATATACATAATATAAATTAGAATTATATTCATCAACAATCATAAAACATCAGCATATATCTAATTAACAGATCAAGCATAAAACAAAACTAGTTGAAAAATTCCAACTAAAAATAACTAGAAAGTGAACTTAGCTCGGTGTGGGGACCCTCCACCCTTGCCTCGCAAACTGTAAGTGATTTCAGCTACTAAAAATTCAATCAAGAATTCACCATATAACAGAAGCAAATGAAATAGAACAGGTCTTTCAATTCACTCTCCAAGTTTAAGAAATATCAGAGTTAAGTTATACAAATTCTACATGTTTCAATGATTTATAAACTTGGTATAAATAGAGAAATAATAAAAAAACTATGCTAAAATGTCTCTAACAACCTTATCGTATCATAATCCCATTTATCTAGGTCAAACTCATCCAATTAGTTATACCAAATATAGAAAAATCCCAAAATGTACTATTTCTGCCCTATTTTCGAGGGATTCTTGAAAAATAGGTCATGTTTGACCGGCGTTGACCGGGCCTGTTTTAGCTTGGTTTGACTGAACCAATAGGTGTAAATCCAATATTAGTTCCCAATATTTCTAGAAATATATTTAGCTCGAGCCCAGGTGTCTTGAAAGTATGACATCACTGAAGCCATTACGAGAATGTCTGGTCTGATCCAAAAATACACCTAAAACCCAATTTCTACAAAAATTTCTAAAAATTGAAAAACATAATTTATTTGCCTGAATATGCATAATAAGGTCAAAATAGGTCATATTTGGATGGTATAAATTGTAAAATGATGGAAATTAGGTGGATTTTAATAAGAAAAATTTGATAAAAAACGAGGGCCAACAAATTCCCTCAATTGCAATGTTAAAAGTAGTTTAAACAATTAAAGTAGTTTTAGTAGTTTCAAGAAGTTCTAGCAGTTACAAATTGCTTTGTATGTATTCAAGCCAAAGATAAAGAAAGAAGAGGGTTCCTAGTTTTGGACCTCTGGAAGACTACAATTTTGTACTTACTTTTTTGATGAATTAATGAAAGAAGCATCAAGTTTCCTGCAACTGTTGATGGTGATTCGTTTATCCTGTGTCATTTTTTGTTCTTTCTTCTTTGAATGAAGTGAAGTAAAGTAGTTTCTAGTCTCTTAATTGCATCTATGAGTAAGAGTTAAATTACCTTAATGTGCGCTCCTTCACTCCAACTGTTCTTTCTACATAAATTCATTTTGAAATTTAAAGTGATAGATTCTGTGTTACAACATATCATTTTGAGTTTCTTCTATAGTTCTTCTTTTCATTCAGATATCAACAGTTAATGGCATTGTAGAGTCTTTCATTATATCATATTATAAAAAGTTTTAAAGAATTAATTTCCAAATGGATTGAACGAAGATAGCCTGATATGATTAATTTTGTGACATATTAGAATGTCTTAAGCATTGATTCCTTTCCACATCCAAGGAATTGTCTCTTAAGAACCGACATTTTCTGGCGCCGTTTCCAAGGATGAAGAATCAAATTTTATTTTCCCTGGGTTTTTCACATTATTTCCTCTGGTTTTTCAGTGAGGAGGAAATATTCCACTGTGTTTTGTTATTTTCAGAATTCTGGCTCATAAAAGTCCTCACATGAGGTCAGATACCTCATAGCAGAAGGTCCCTGCTTTGTGAGACTTTGAAAGATTTGTTTCTAAAAGGGTTCAGCAACCCAAAACCCCCTCAACACCTAGTCCTACATTGTCTGCTCCTGGAAACAGTTCGAATAATCTTTTGTTTGAAGATATCTTTAAAGTACTTCCTTTCTTGGAACAAGATTCACATTTCACACCAATTCATTTTCAAGAACCTAAGTTGGAAGAACACTCCTTTGCATTTGTTTCCTTTAATTTTACACAAGCTCAAAAAACTCCAATCGCCGGTTCCTCTGCCATTATTCATCAACCCACTCCCATATCAATTTTACCCCCACCTCCATTCACTTTCACAACAGTTTCATCAATTGCATCTAACCAAGGAACAATCAATCAAGGTGTAAACATGGCAACACCATCCTTTTTGTTGAATATATATGCTCCACTTAACCTTCCACAACCAATGAATGCAATGCCCCAAGAATATTTGAAATTAATTCCTTGTTTCAATGGAGAAGATGAAATAAATGTAGAGAAACACTTACCAATTTTTTGTAGTTATGCTGAAAATTTGAATGTGGAACATCTTGATGTTTTCATGAGGCTTTTTTTTCCGTATCTAGATGGAGAGGCTAGAAAATGGTTCAAAGGATTGCCAAATGATTCTATTAATACCTGGGAAGAGCTAGAGAACCAATTTACCTAGAGATGGGGAAAGAAAAGGGATCATGGTTATTCCTTAACAGATTCAATGCAATTAAAATAAAACCAAATGGGAATATTTATGAGTTTATTAAGAGATTTAACAAATTGTACAATAGTTTACCTGTAGAAATGAAACCCCTCCTTTTGGAGAAAAGGTGGTTTTTGTTTAGGCTTTTGAAGCCGATTTCAACTTCACACTTAGAGAAAGGAGATCCTCTAATATTGAATAGATACAAACAGATGCTTTAGAAATTGAATCCAATATGACTACAGCTGGAAAGGGAAAAGAAAAGTAGTCAGTCCAAGAGAAGGGAAAAGCGAAAGAATAATCATCACAAGATCAAAGAATTGAAGATATGACAAAGTTGATAACGTTTTTTTTCAAATAATTTAGTTAAGATGGAATTGGATAGTAAAAAATCTCAAAGACAAGTACAACAAAACATAGGAGGAATTAATCCTCCATTCAGAAAACAACCCCTGCAAATTTTACAGAGGGAAAGAAGAGATAAAGATCAGGTTCAAGCACCATTTTATATAGAAGCAACACCTGGAGAGTCAACAGAAGATGACCAAAAAGAAGCTGAAGATCAAATATTTGATATGTACATAAGAGACGATGATGAAGAGGAAAATTCTGAAGGAGAATATGCTGAAGCTAAAGTATCTTTTGATGAATATGAGATGAATGAATATTGTAGACAATTCACAAATTTCATGAAATCTGAGTTACATAAGAAGTATAATCTGAGATCAAGGAAGAGATCTAGGGTGCGGGATAGTGAAGGTGAACAACAATATTCTACTCCTCCTCCATTGGTGACTCCACAACAAAAGTGTTGATAAGTGGTTGTCATTGATGTCAACCTAAGTAGCACCAGGGGCTACCCCAATATTGCATGGGAATTTTGACCTACCAAATTACTATATTTTGGGTCAAGAATGATTTTGATGGTTTCTACTTGTTGATATGTTTTTGTTGATATATGGCATGCCACGTAATTCTTCACGGTTTGAGAGATATTCATGTTTGAATTTTATAACCCCAGTTAGTGGCCTAAAACCCCATGGGGTTGTGGCATGGGTCATTGAAAATTCAATAATTAATAATTTTAAAGCTTCTAAAATCCCTCCCATGTTCACTTGTTGAAGCCCCTCTCAACCTAAGCATTTATATCAATTGTGATCCTCATATCTTCCTTATGTAGGGATTTCACTACCTGAAACAGGTCATTGTGGAATTTGCATTCTAATTTTTTTGCTACGAAGGTTCAGAAGCTGAAAATTTTATGAGGTAAATCCGAAAGCCTAAGGAAGCTCCTATACAATTTTTAGATTAGGGTGCACAATATTTTCGGAGATATGATCTGTGGAAGTCAGTTTTTTTCCAGGCTCCTGAACTTCATCTCAAAGAAGTGACTTGAGGAAAATCATCATAACACTCTCTCTGAGTATTAGATTGGAATTATGTAAAATGTGGCAGATAGTGCATGGACTGTAGTGTTTGTTGTATCAATTTCAGAGCCGAATGAAGAAAAAGTGACACGTGGCACGCCATACAAGTTCTCTCTACTGAAACAGTCCATAATTAGGTCATTGTGAGAGATTGGGCATAACTCTCCCTTGAAGAATCCAAATTGGATCAGACCTATGGAATTGGAAAGAAGAATCAGAGTACTACTACAGAACTAAAAATCACATATTGGGGAGCTGAAATAACAACGATACACTAGATTCAATATCGAGATCCTAGAACGAAAGAAAAGGATAGATCATGTGTTGTTAAGGGCTACAAAGGACCATACTTTCTAGGGCAACAAAGCAAAGCAAGGTGCAGCAAATGGTAGCATGACAAAAGTAGAAATCAAGGTGTAGAACAATAGGAAGAAGTTCAACATATGAAGTATTCAAGTGGGCAGTACTGTGTACAGTCATTGTAAATGTATCATTGTACTAAGTCATTGTGAATGCATCATTGTAAAAATTGTACAAGTGTCTATCTTCTAAGAGTTGTAGAGGCGGTTTCGGGAGGTCTAGGATCATAATTAGGTGGTTGTGTCATAGTTGGGGTTATGGTCTAGTGTGTCTTCTTCTTCTACATCATTCTATATCATTGTAAAGTGGACCATTTTCCCTGGGACGTGAGTAAATTCTTGTTTTATTCTTCTATAGGGTGGTAGGGTGGTGCTAGGCTGGTGCATGAAGTCACCAACAAGTTCAAGCCTGTGAAAAATTTAGGGTGGTAGGGTTGCTCTAGGGTGAGTTATAGCTCATTGGGTGTTGGGGCATCCGTTCAGTTGACTAATGAATAATCTCAGGCATTGGAGCATCCATCCAGTGGGAGTTGGAGAAGAATGATTTTCTAGATTCTAGGAAGTTGGAGCTTTATTTTCAATTGGAGTTGAATATTAAAGAATTATTAGAAAAGCATTCAGGTGGTTTTTGTCTCGAAGAGGGTTTCCACCTTAAAAATTATGTGCATTTGTGTTCCTTTTGTTTACTTCTATCATTGTACAAATAATGATAATAATTGAATATTAACTGATGCTCTAATTGAAAGGAATAATGATTCACCCCCCCTCTCAGTATTTCCAACAAAATGGACTCAATAAAACAAGTAGATAAAGGGAAGCAACCTGTAAATCCAGTAAACAGAAAAAAAGTGTAGGAGGCTGAATCTTCCCCAAACAAATCAGTTGATACTGATCATATTTTGGAGAAAGTTGTTCATGTACCTAAACAAACTACAAATCCTATAAGGAATGAAGAAGAACCTGAGAAAAATGTTAAGCAAAATCAGGTTTTCAGTTTAACAAAGGAGTTGGAGAAAGTCAAGATTCAGATGCCTCTTCTTGAATTAGCTAAAACATTAGTCTATAAAAAGAAATTTCAAAATTCATTAATCTCTCACAAATTGAAGATATAAGCGATATTGTGAACCTGCAAGAAGAAAATCCTGTAGTCACTTTTGGTCCTCATGTAGAAGAGGTAGATCCTTTTGTTCCTTCATTTTACATTTCATTGCTTATTCATGATTTTATTCTCCATAATTGTATGATGGATTCAGGGGCTTCCCATAATCTTATTCCATTATCTATCATGAAGGAATTGAATTTGCAGATCACTAAACCTTATAGGGACCTGTATTCATTTGATTATAAAAGGGTGATATGTGTTGGGTTAATTAAAGACATGGTAGTGTCTTTGGCACAGATTCCAACAAAAAGTATTGTTATGGATGTAGTTGTTGCTGACATCCCATCTAGGTTTGGAATGCTCCTGTCAAGATCTTGGGGAGCAAAGTTGGGAGGTTTTTTAAAGTTAGATTTCACTTATGCTATCATTCCTATTTTTAATGGGGGAGAAAGGATATTGTACATGGAAACAAGGTTTGTGAAAACCACTACAAAGAAAGATGCAGGTAATTCCCCTATTTATAGTCAGAAAAAGAAGATCTTTCATGTTTCATGCTGCATGAAGATGCAGAATTTGTTGAAGACACAAGGAAGCAACTCTCTTCAATAGTTGTAAATAATGAATTGCACTCAAAGAAGATTTGGAAATGCTACTTTGATAGTACCTACTCCAAGGATGACACAGGAGCTAGATTCCTACTGATATCACCAAAAGGTAACCTCATGTCTTTTTCTTTTAAGTTAGAATTTGATTCAACGAATAATGTGGCCGAGTATGAGGTCTTGATCATAAGCCTTCAAATCTATAAGTAGATGGGAATTTAGTATATTTTGATTTTCGGTGATTCTGAATTGATAATAAGATAGATTAAAAATCATTGCCAGACCAAGCATACAAGATTAAGATCATATAGAAATGAATTTTGGGACTTGATAGAGAACTATTTTGAAGCCTTCAATATTCAGTTTATTTTTAAGGGAGGAGAATAGATTGGCTGACTCATTAGCAGTTGTAGCCAACACCTTCAAGACTCCAATTAATCCAAGGCTAAGGTATGAGATTGAAATTAGACACAGGCCCTCAATCCCTAAAAATGTGAAACATTGGCAGGTGTTCAAATATGATGAGCAGATAAATCAGTTCTTGAAAATGATTGGAAATTTTGAAGAGGTCGAGAAAGATCAAGAAGAAGAACAAACAGAGCAGAAAGCAGAGGTAAGACACTTCAAACAGTTAATAGGTGATCAGAATATTATTCAATTGAAAGATAATGTGCTCCCTAAAGGTTTGGTTCCTCTTGAAAGACTGTTTGATTCTAATTATGTTGTTGTTGACTCAAAGAAAACACATCAAGAGGAAGAAATGGAAGGCTGTAATTTGGGAACTTAGAAGGAACCAAAAATGGTGAAATTGTTCAAAGGTGTTCCCAAAATTTTTAAAGAAAGATAAATTCATATTTTCAAGAAGTACATGGATGTGTTTTCTTGGTCATATGAAGACCTGAAAACATATGCTAAAGGCATGATAAATCATAAGATTTGATTTAAGGAAGGAGTTAAACCACACAGAAAAAATCTCAAGAAATTAATCCATTATTGTTGGCTCCAATTGAAAAAGAAGTGAAGAAATTACTGCAAGGAAAAATCATAGTCCCTCTCAGATATTCTGATTGGGTTTCTAATCTGGTTCCTGTGAGGAAGAAAAATGTAGAGATAAGATTGTGTGTGGATTTCAGGAACTTGAACAGAGCATCTCTAAAGGAAAATTATCCTTTACCTAAAATGGATTATGTCTTACAAAAAGTGATAGGAGCTTAAAGATGTCCATGGTTGATGGATTCTCTGGGTATAATGAGGTGGTAGTAGGTAAGGAAGATTAGAAAAATATAGCTTTCACAACCCCTTGGGTTAATTTCATGTACGCAAGAATTCCATTTGGACTTATGAATTTAGGTGCAACCTTTCATAGGGCCATGGACGTAGTGTTTGTTGGAGACAAGTATGTGGTTATATATTTGGATGATGTAACTACTTTTTTAGGGTTAGATGATGAACATCTAAAACATTTGTAAAGAACTTTTGAAAAATGCAGGAAGTATGTTCTGTCACTAAATCCCAAAAAATATTTGTTTTCCTTAGAAGAAGGTTAATTATTGGGTCACACGGTTTCAAAAGAAGGGGTAAATATTGATCCAACAAGGGTAGAAGCAATTCAGACAATTCCTTTACCCAGAAGCAAGAGATATATTTATAGATTTCTGGGAAAGGTAAATTTTTTGAGAAGGTTTGTACCAAATTATGCAGATATTGTGAGAAACATAACCAATATGTTGAAAAAAGAGACAGAAGTGCAATGGAATAAAGAAGTAAGAGAATCATTTGCCAGAATAAAGGAGGCTCTCTAGGAAGCTCCTATTCTAATTAGTCTAGATTATCAGAAGGAATTTCAGATATTCTCATTTTCTTCCCCCTCTACTATTGATGTTTTGTTATTACAGAAAAATGAGGAGAATAAAGAACAGCCAGTGGCATTCTTCAGCAAAGTTCTCAAAGATGCTGAACTCAAATATAATATTTTGGGGAAACAAGTATATGCATTGGTCAAAGCACTCAAAGCCTTCACAACCTATGTATTACAGTCTCAGATAAATGCATATGTGCCTAATTCTGTTGTTAAAGATGTGATGGTTCAAAGTGATGTAGAAGGAAAGAGAGGAAAATGGATAGCAAAAATTTAGGAGTATGATTTGGACATTAAACCTACAAAGTTGATCAAAGGGCAAGTTTTGGAAAAATTGTTAGCAGAGAAAAATTTTCAAGCATTGGTGTTACACCATTTTTTGGTCATCTAATCCATTGTTATTAGATGGACCCAAGTACACCAAGTAAGACCCATTTTACCCCAAGTAAAATCGCATTCACTATGAAAAATAACTTAGTAAACCACCTTTATTAAGTTGTTTATGGTCTAAACAGGAAACCCCATGGGGAAACATTAAATAAATCCATATTTGTTTGATTTTCCTAAAGGAATAATTAGTTAAACAATAGTTTACTTAATATTCCTGGTTATATTTAACCCAAAACAAGGAAATTAATTAGATAAATCATTATTTATCTTATTGTTTTCTAAGAATAATTATTTAAACATTACTTAAATAATATTCTTTGTTAAATATGACTAAATCTCCCTTAAATAATTAAATAAACCATTATTTGTTTGGTTATTACTCAACAATATCCTTAAAATGATAAATAAATCATTGATTTATTTATTATTTTTTAACCACATCCTTAAAATGATAAATAAATCATTTATTTATTTATTATTTACAAATAAGGGGATTTGACTCAAGTCAAATTCCTTTTCCCTCCAACAAATATAATAAAATATTCCATAAAAGTTGGATCTTGATTTGGTTAATAATATTTTAATTATGCACCAATATCTAGACTAACTCAATATTTTGTTATAAATAGAAGTGATTTCCCATTCATTTGTCACCTTTTGTTGCCTAAAGATCACTCTAGATCTCAACTCTTGGTCTGGCTATTGATCCACCATCATAGCCATATTTTTCCATTTTTGTCTGGGTTTTCTACACCATCAAGAGAGAGGAATTCTAAATCTGAAGTGCTGATGACTTACAAGAACCCATCCCATTGAGGAGAACAGGGAACACCCTCTTGTGTTTTCCTCCCAGGTGCCATTAATAAAAATTTCATTGGATATATTCTTGTCTTTTCTATTGGATCTATGGAGTAAATCTCATTTTTCTACTCTTTAATGTCTTCTAATGCATAGATCTAGATTTTTCACTGTTTGTCTTGATCATATAATTACATATCTGAACATATTAACAGTCATTTCTGCTGTTAGGGTTATAAGTTATGCGTGGCTAAAGTGGTCTTTTTTCGTACACTTCGAATAAAGATAAAGATTCATACTAACAACTGGCAACTCCACACGGGTTTACCATTATTACTGCTGTCGTTTTTCTGATCCTTGCATATGCAGCTACTTCAAACCATAGGATTTCTCTTCAGCCCCTTGTTTTTCTTATTCTTGATGTTGTTTTTAATCCATAAAACCCTAAAATGATAAAAATTCTAACTTTCGCGTGTTTTCTGACATATTGTGTGTGATAGACATCACCGCACCGAGACGATAAAATTTTTCTCAATCGCCCGAGAGTTGTGGCGTGTGTGACACTTTTCAGCCCAAAAACCTACTTCTGGCTCCTCGGACTCCTCCAGGGCGCACTTACTACCCAAAAAGAGCGACTCCCATCAAAATGTGTCGAAACTGCGAATCTGGACTTTTTTTGCAGGATTTTTCTCGAAAGTTTTCGGGTTTTTCTCGAGCCTCTCGTTCAGTGGCTGTCTAACCTCCGTCTCTTCCCATTTTGGACCCGTACTTGTTCCGTTTCACTCATCTAAGTGGAAACCTAGCCCTCAGTGGGTGTTGGCCTCCACTTTGTGGAATATTTTTTCTCACAGGTTGTCCTAAATTTTCGTAGTCTTCAAATTTTTTCATCACACTCACCTCGCATCCAATTTAGATTGGCTTGTTATCCATCCAAATCACCTCATTTAGCTTTGTTTGGGTTTTCCTCTAGGGTTCACTCTGTTTCCCTCCTGGAGATAGCTTTTCGCCACCTCTTTTTACAGCAATTTTTCCCTCTGATCTATTGTTGTTTCTGCACCACTTTCCAGCAGATTTGGTCCTTTAGATCCCTGTCCCTCCGAACCTTAGATCTATTGGGTTTTTTAGTGTGTTTTGATTAGTTTTTTTCACACCTATAGACTAATTGTTGAGAAGCCCGCCTCCTTGGGTTTAGATTATTGCATTATTAGCTGTTTATTTTTTGTTTTTGCAAGCTTATATACTGTCATTTGTAGGTTTATTGGCAGCTACACAGCACACTTTTTCTTTTTCTCTACAAACGTCTGGGTTTAAAATTTAAAAATTACACACTTTAAACACACACCCTAAGTGAAAAAGGGCTTCGTTAACACCGCCAAGCAAAGACTCTAAGACATTGAAATCAATTGATCTTGCACCTCTCTACCCTTGTTTTGACATTGTAATCAGTTGATCCTGCACCTCCCTGCCCTTGTCGGTCTCTTTTTCTTTTGTGCCATGTTTGTGCTGTCATCATTGTGCCACCAAGGCATTTATCCCGGAGACTTCTTGGCCTTCATCCTCGCTTCCTGAGAGGGGATACTTACCCTCCGCATAGATCTTCGAGTTAGTCCTCCCCCGAGTCCACATCCGACTCTTCTTCTCCTGGGTCCTTTGCCCTTATTCTTCCGCCTTCTAAGCCTCCCCTTATCACCTTCACCATGTATGGTGCGGGTGGTCCTGGTCATCGGTGGTGATCCCGCTTCTCCCGCCGGGACATCATGGGACTAACGACACTACCCCTAAGCACCTTGCTCCCTTTCATGGTAGGCCTCAACCTCCCTGATTTTGATCAGTTGATAAATGACCCTATACACCATGACACTAGTTGGCTTGCTATGCCAACAAAGCTCCCTTCAGACATCCCAAAGTTTGAAGGCCTTGCTAGAGAAGATCCTTCAAATCATATTCGATCTTTCCACATGTGGTGTTCGTCTAACTCCATTACCAATGATTCTGTCCATCTTCAGTTGTTCCAAAAAATGCTTATAGGTGAAGCTTCTAAGTGGTCTGTTGATCAGGTCCCTTCCTCCCATACCACCTTGGTGACTCTTGCCCGGGATTTTTTGTCTTATTTCCAGCTTCCCCTTCATTGCAACACTAGTACCAAACTCTTGACCTATTTTCGTCAATCGTCTGCAACCCACCTATCCAACCATGTTCAGAAATGGAAGAGAAGAAAGAGCCTATGTTGAGCCCCTACCTTCAAAGACCGTGTCTACATGGACTGGTTCCTTATATCTCTCTTGCCACCTATTGGGAAATATGTCACATCGCACTTTCCTCAAACCGAAGAAGCCACTCTCAAAATTGCGTTAAAATATGACCTGAACTACGCTCAGTCGGGTTATGTTTATACTGTTGTACCTGATCTTCCTAGACCCGGTGGTGCCAACGCACCGGGGGCATCTCACGCACTGATGGTATCATTGGAGCTCTCTTTAATCCATATGCTCAACCTCCCATGGGCTATGGTTTTCGTCAGGGAGGGGCCAGCACCTCTTGCACTTTTCCCCCTCCCGGTAGCACGTATCTAGGATACGACATGCCTCCTATTTTTTCCCAACCTCCTATTTACCACACTACTACCCAACCTCCTTATTATCCATATCCATGGCCTAGTGCTCCAGCTCTTCCATCATTAGCACCTCCTCCTAGTCGTCTTTTCAACCCCGCAAGTCCAAATGCCCACCGCTCCTCAGAGTAGGTGCATGCACAACAAAAGTGGATTTCAGGGAGTACCCAACCACCCCCACACAAAAATACCAACCTCTTCCATTCGGGTCTCCCCACCTACTGTCAGACATTCTCATGATGTCCTCTAATCAGCCTTCTGAACCTACTTCTCCTGGCCCTTCACCTTCAGCTGGTACTCATGAGCCCTTTTATCCTCCGGGAATGGTTCCTCCAAGCCTTAACCATCTTGGAACCATCTCGCCTGGTCATTACCCCCCTGGTCAGATACCGTTCCTATCTCCCCCACTAGGAGTGTACACAGTACTTGTTATGGCCACCCTCTCTCTTCCTAA